>VYXC01009772.1:220-30686 GCA_013397175.1 Platysteira castanea
TTTTTTTTTTGCCAGCAGCATTAACATCATTTTGTTTTAATTAAGTTTTGGTGTATATTTTGAACCTTTCTGGGCTTGATCCATTTTATTCACACAGACTTAGTTTTCTTTGCTCTTCTGTGTTAAGACCAGATCGTAACAGGGCTGCTCTTGATCTGTTCATCCCAGTACTAGTTTGCAAGCAAATCAGTGAGAGATTCCAAGTCAGAACTACAATTTAATAGGAAAATTGAAATAAATGCAATAGTACAGAAACACTGACAGAGACAGAATGTCAGGGTGGTGGTAGCAGTTCAATTAAATGATGGCTGCGGTCCTCTTGAAGTGATAGACATAGTTCTGTTGAAGCAGTGGTCCTGTAGAGTCTGGTCTTCCACTGAAGGTCCAGTAGTGGTTATGTAGCTCTTGTCCTCTGGGAATCCAGTAGGTAACAGCTGAATGTGGTGTCCCAAACCTCAGATTATATCCAGGTAGGAATGCTTGGTTCCTCCCCCTGGGTGGAGCATCTCACAGTGGGCTGATGTAATTTTACGAGTGATGCAGTAAGGCCTTTATGGCCCATTTAGTGGAAATAACCCCTTGAGGGAGTTATCAGGGATGAATTATTGAGGGCAGAAGGAACACTGCCTCCCATCTTAACATCTTACATAGATGGTAATAGAATACATACATTTTGGTTACATCTTACATTGTAACCTAAGACAATTCCCCAGCCTGGATTGATTCTGGGGGTTGTCCCAACCCATGGTGATGACCATGGTAAAGCAGCTGTCCCCCTGCCGCTCATGGAGGTCCACAGTGAAGCAGAGATCTACCTGCAACTCATGGACAACCTCACACTGGAGCAGGTGGATGCTCGAAAGGAGGTATGATCCTGTGGGAAGCTGGCACTGGAGCAGACTCATGGCAAGACCTGAGGACATGCCTTAGGGACATGGTTTAGTGATAGACTTTGTAGTTCTGGATTAGCAGTTGAACTCAATGATCTTAAAGGTGTTTTCCAATCTAAATGATTCTATGGATCTCTGCAGGAGAAGCAGAGCCATACCATCTGTTCCACTTGTCTAAATACAGTAGCTCAAGGGAACTGTAGAGCTCCGCATTTATCAAATTTTAGAAGTACCTGTAAAGCAAAATGTTTTGTCTGGATGAAATCCCTATCTCCAGCTCTCAATTTTTTTTTTTTCTCAGATAGCATTGACTTGTGTAAATAGTTGATCTCAGCAAGTCACACTCGAGCCACTGAGAGCTTAGGGGCTTATTAGTGAAAGTAGAATTAATAAACTAACAAATTCCTAGTGTGTACAATCAAGCCAAGAACAGTACTATCTATCCCCATGACACATTTATTTTTCAGCTGGAAAATATACTCAGCAACTCCCCAACCTGCAAGAAATACTTACAATTTTCTTTCTAGACAGGAAGCAGTATTCCCTCATTTTGTCTCATCATCTCTCTCAGACTGTAAATGCCATGATGATAATGAATGACATTATTTGCACTGCAATGATTTGACTCAAGTAATAGAAGCACAGATCTTCTGAAGAAAGCTGACAGCAGTGAATCTTCGATGTTACTGGGAAAACAAACAGGCAATTACCGGCATTTGGCAGCTGAACTTCCCAGCTGAACAGGAAATATGAAAGAGGAATGCCTAAATCAGAAGCTATAAATTATTTCTTAAGAAACCCCAAACACCACCAGAAAAACAACACCCTCCTGCCCCCCCCATATATATTGAACATTTACATTTATAGTGTAGGAGGAAAAATATAGAAACCAAAAGGAGAAAACCAAACTTGATGCATTTGCAAATACAGTGGGCACTGAGAACTCACAATGAGGGGGTCCCCAGAACAAGGACATGGACCCGTTGGAGTGAGTACAGAGGAGGCCACCAAGTTGATCAGAGAGATGGAGTACCCCTCCTATGAGGGAAGGCTGAGAGAACTGGCACTGTTCAGCCTGGAAAAGAAAAGGCTTTGGGGCAACCTAACTGTAGCCTTCCAGAACCTGAAGGGATAGGGTACAGGAATGGTGGGGCAAGATTTTTACCAGGGCATGTAGTGACAGCACAAGAGGGAGTGGCTTCAAACTGAAAGAGTAGGTTTAGATTGGGTATTAGGGAAAAGCAAGGGTGGTGAGGCACTGGAACATGTTGCCTGAGGAAGCTGTGGATGTCCTATCCATGGAGGTGTTCAAGGCAAGGTTGGATGGGGCTCTGAGCAACCTGGTCTAGTGGAAGGTGTCCTTGTCCATGGCAGGGGCGTTGAAAGTAGATGATCTTCAAGGTCCCTTCCAACCCAAACCATTCTATGATTCTGTAATTCTCTACCACCATGAGCTACAGGCAAATCTCTGCTCCCATGCCTAGAGTACCTCCTCCCTCCTTCTTCACTGACCTTGGTGCACAGCTGTTCCTTTCACATATTCTCATTCCTCCCTTCTCTGTCCACAATTACTTCTCAGCAATAGCTTTTTTTTTTTTTTTTTGTCTTTTAAAATATGTTATCACATAGGTGTTATTACTCTCTCCTCTGGGCTCAGCTTTGGCCACTGGCAGGGCCATCTGGACCCAGCTGACACTGGCTCTGTTGGACATGAGGTAAGCTTACAGCAGCTTCTCAGAGAAGCCACCCCTGTACCCACCCTCTCCCCCCATTACCCAAATCTTGCCGTGAAACCCAATACAGCCTATTTCCAGGAGTTACCCTCACATTTTGAGCAATACAGGAAGTTGGCACAAAGTATATTTCTGATGTGTCAGGCAGTAAATTTCAAGAGCAGTCCTTGGCACTGGAGTAAATTAGGGTATAGTGCTGGCACATAGCACACTTCACACATTAGTTGTTCCATTTAGAGCATTCTTACTGACACATCCTTATCTCTGTTCTCTTCCTTTAGGTTCAAGAACTAACAGCTATTGAGAAAATGCAAATATCTTGAGGAAGGTGGATCAGTGGGATCACCTGACTGTGGAACTCCAAATCTCATAAAAACTTGGCTATCTACAGATTCATATCAAGAAAAAGAGTTGGCCGTTTAGAATAAATGTTTATGTCCTATCAACTTTCTTCTGGGGATTTGAATGAGAATATTATGTTATGCCTGTTTAATTGGACCTTTCCAAAAACACAGTGCTTTATAATGGAACTCAGGTATATATCCTTATAGTGTTAAGTGAAAAATCTAGGAAACTTTTATCCCACAAAGGGTAATGATTTTTCAGACATTAAATGACTGCTCATAGTGATGATTTTGTACTGGTTTTGTTTAAAAAACCCACATAAAATACAAGTTTGAATGTAGAGAAAACACTGAAATGGGTACAGAAAATTAAACAAAGTCCCTGTTACCTCTCTTGCTGTCACTTTTTTTTAGCAGACACAATCATAACCATTCTCCTTTCATCTTTAGAGCTGAAAAATTCACTGCAGTCTCATTTCCATTTTCTACAAATGCTTTTTCTGTTCCAATCAGTCTTATGGATAAATTTATATGGCAGAGTCCAGAGCTAGTTTGGGTCCTGATAGCAGTATATCTGTGAAAATCCAGCAAACAGAACACATGGCAGAAAATTTATTTGTTGTTCTACATAGATATAATCCAAACTTCACACTTTTGTCTGCAATAGGAGCCATCTGAAAACCCAAAGCAAAATTTGTGAGAAAAAGTCTAGCAGCAATGAAGCTTCCACACTGATGAATTTTTATTGATTTTAGTATATAGGTATAATTTTTAAGTTTGTGCGGAAGTGAACACGAATTCCTCCCCAAAGAATTTCAGATTTCCTGATAGGAATTTTTTTCCCTCTTAAATTTCAGTTTTGTACCAAGCTCCAAAATGAACAATTGCAAGTGTGGGATATGGTAGATTACAATTGTCTAGATTTTACTTTGTTCTGATTCTAATGTGTATATGTGCATTAGTTAAACATGAACACAGTTTGTGAGATTTTAAATACTAGACCTGAACTGTACACTTCAAATACTTTTTTATGCTCTGCATGACAGGTTGGAACTTTGTGTTTGTACAGTGAAAATCCAAATAAGTTTTAATACTTATGAAGGGTTACAAAACACTAAACTAATATATTAAACTGATAGTATTTTCAGTATCAATCTTATATAAATAAAAGACCTAAAAATATTTCATGTATTAGCTGGCAAAAATGTTACCTGTATTTCATTTGTGTTCAGCTCAGTGGATAAAAATAATCCATATTCCCCTTATAAATTTAAGCTTATTTGAGCTGTCAGGTGAGAAAGAGAAGGAGTAGGGGAAGAGAAAGTAAGGGAATGCTACATATTGAATGTGGACATTTTGTTTAGGAAAAATACATAACAAAAAGCAAAGTCAAAAATGGGAAAAGAACTCCTGGGTAGCAGCTGATAAAGCAGAAAGAATAGAATCTGGTGTACCACAAATATACCTAATCTCATCCATGATTTGTATACTGCCCTGGCTGCAAAACTTTGCAATACTGATGACTTTTTTTTCTCTAAGAACTAGCCATGAAATATCCTACTTTGATTCAAAATTGAAAAAAAATTGAAGAAATGCTTACTTTTCTTTTATGCAAAAACTACTGTATTTTTTTCTTTAGGTCATGCCCCGGTCTTCAGCTTAATGCTGTGACTCCACAAGAATTCTAAAAGCATAGGGAAAAACTGAGACGTTGCTACATGTACCTTGCATCTTATATATTAATTTTTTAGTACTGAGGGCTTGCATACTTTACATTTCAAAGCACTGTCCAGAGCAGAACAAATTATTTGTAAATAATTAATTAAATAGATTATTTAATAAATTCAACCTTACTCTCTCTGTGTAGAAAACACATACACGGACTTCATTTGCCCAAATTTTGCTTTATTTAAAATAAATGTAAAAATTTTTCAAATATTTTTCTTTTTTTTCCTAGTTCTGAGACTTGTTCTGCATTCGTCTGAAAATGTATGAGAGTTGATATTTCAGATTTCTATGGCTATATTTCCATATACTGCCTAATTTTTCTCCCCATCTCTAATCCAATACCATAGACAAATTACACTTCTGAAAAAAGCTGGGAGCAGAGATAAGAGACTGAAAAGAGCTATGTAACAACTAGAACGACATCTTTACTGATAATGTGATATTTAAGTTATATGTGGAACATGAGGGAGGTCGCTGATGTCACTGCAATGCCACTGTCAATTATGTTTAAAAGGTCATTGGGATTAGGAGAAGTTTCCAATAAGTGGAAGAGAGCAAACATCAGTCATATCTTCAAGAAGGACAAAAAGAAGGATCTGGGGAATTGTGGGCTACTCAACAGCACTTCAATCCTTGCGTAGCTGATGGAGCAATTATTCTTTGAAACTATTTCTAGACACATAAAGGACAAGAAAGTGATTAGGAGTAATTAGCATGGAGGGGAAATCATGCTTAACCAATATTACAGCCTTCTACAATAAGGTGACTAGCTTAGTAAGTGATGGAAGAGCAGGGCATGTGTTTACCTCACCTTAATAAGGCTTTGGACATGTTGTCCCTTAACATCTTCATAGACAAGCTGACAGAGTTCAGATTAGGTGAGTGCACAGTGAGGTGAATCAAAAACTGAGTGAACTACCAGACCCAGAAGGTTATCAGTGGTACAGAATTCAGTTGGTGGCAAGTTAGTGGTTTTGATCCTGGGGCCAGAACTGTATAACATTTTCATCAAGAGCCTGTACTCTAGGGCAGAGTGCACCTTGAGCAAGTTAATAGATGGTACAAAACTGCGAGGAGTGACTGATACACCAGATGGGTGTGTTGCCACTCAACAGCCTGAAGAATCAAGCCAAGAAGGATCTCATGAAGTTCAACAAGGAGAAATGCAAAGTCCTGTATCTGCAGATAAGTAAACCCAGGCATCTCTGCCCACTGGGAACCAACTGGCTAGAAAGCTATACCTCAGAGAAGAACCTTCAGAGTCCTGGTGGACAGCACACTGTATCAGCCAGTAGTGTATCCTGGTGGCAAAGAAGGCCGGGGGCATCCTGGTCTGCATTAGGAGGAGCATCACCATTGCTAACAAGTGATGTGAGTCAATCTTAATGTTCTACTCAGTGCTGGACCAAATGATCTCAAGAGATGGTTTGTTACTTCAGCCATCCTGGTATTCTGTGATTACAGATATCTGCTGTGTATGTGCTCTGGCTGGACAGATCTGATTGGGAGTTGCTATTCACCATTTCTATAAAAACTGTAAAAGATTTTGATATGCAAACCTTTTTTTTCCTCGATTCAACTTTGATTGGAAGTTTTGAGCTGCAAGGTCTTGAATGAAAAACAATACAAGGCCTTCCACAACACTGTCTGGTGGAATAAATGCTCACAAAATCGACAAATTAAAAGCAATTCCCTATAAAAAATATTCTCCAAAGTTTTCAAAGTAACACTTTGTGCACACACATAGAAAACAGAAAAGTGCATTACTTGGTTTAATTCTGAAGACTGTTTTGCAGGGAAAAAAACCCAAAACATATATATTAACACCTTTTGCATCTCATGGCTGAAAAAAATTTGCAAACTAACATTTAATTGGGGCTATAAATTTTAAAAAGGAATAAAAAATTCATAATGCATAAATTCTCTCTGTAATTAAATGCTTTAAGGAAGGTTTTTCTGACCTCCTTACTTTATGTCCCCCATCCAAATATTTTAATTACAATATTTTGGAATATGGCTTCTGTAAAAACTACAAAGCCAAAATCAAAACCAAACAAGCCAACAAAATAACAAAATAACTTCTAAGTACTCATAGATGGAAGAGAATCTTGAAATTCACAGTGTAAACTTCTTGGGACAGGAAAAGTCTCTGCAGTCTTTTTTTCTCCCTTTTGCTCATTTTCCCATGCAGTGATCTGGAGAAAGGAGACCCCTATTACTCTGTTTTCTCCTCTGTCTTCTCCAGCAGTTGCTATGGTTACAAACGATCTGAGCAGACTGGCATTTCTATGCACACAATCACTGTGCTTTGCAAAAAGGGAACTGAGGTCTCCCATATATTCTAGTCCTCCCCATCCTCCCTACCTCCTACCCCCTGCTTCTTTCAGAACTGTACCCTTTGAAAACTCTTAGGGAGGTTTGTTTAATTAGGGATGTGAAATATTTTCCAGTACCAGGCTAACAATGATGACATTTCTCTCATGCCTAAAGACAGGATTTTGTAACTGCAAATACATGCACATAATTACGTATGAATATTAGTCCTTTGGAGTTCAAAAGACCTATTCACATAAAGAAAGTTACATGTGAATTTTTGTTTTATTTGTCACTTACATTATATTCTCCTCTCCAGTACAGATCACTGAAAGACGATTCAAAGAGATTATCTAGGGCAAGGTTTAATGTAGAAATTCTAGGCTTCATTTTAGTAACCATACTAATTATTATAGGATATATGCAAAGCTGTTTACTCATTTAAAAATGTATTTGCTCATATGAAAGAAAAGCACTAGCATTATATTTATATATATATTGGTTTGAATATTTTTTGCTTCAACAAACAAAATCCACTTCTAATGTAATCAAGCAGTTGAAACTACAACAGTCAAAACTGGAAACTCTTTGTGAAACATATAACTAGTTTCAGTATCCCTTTAGGCCTAAAATCCTATTCTATTATCCTATTTAATCCTAAAATCCAGCACAGCACTGGTTAAAGTTATAAAATCTTGTGCAATTTATTTGCAGTCAGTGCAAAATTTAAAATAGTTTCTTTGCCTCAATGGCTTTCAATTCCTTTTAAATAATTATGATTTGAATTTCGTAATTCATGCCATTTGGATACTGCTGAGCTGAGCAATCTTTACACAAAATCATTGCAGTATCATGTCCCATACCATGGTTGACTTTGGCATTAATTTAGAATTTTTGCTGCTTATGATTTTCTTTTTCCCAGTGGCATTTGCCGTCTTTTCAGTGCAGCAGCTTAACAGCTTCTGTCATTGATAACCTGTTACCAGTTCTGATCGGCTGTGGGAGATGGGTTACTTTGACACAACTGCTATGACTTATTTGATTGAGTTTTTCATTGCCCACTTTTAGAGTAAGGACCTTATCTGAGCAGTTCTACAATAAGTTTTATATCTTTCAAGCTGGTATCAATATAACCTTCTTCCACATCAAAAAAAGTCATCTGTAGACTACACTAGCAATTGCACATTGCATCCACCCTTAGTGGACATTGCTATCCCATGGAAAGCAAACAAAAACTACATATTGATTTCTTTTACTTATCTATAATTGTTCTTTCCTCCTATATCATTCTGGCTCTTGGGTCTTACACTCATCATGCAATAAAGTAAGTTTATTTTTCTCCCCAAACTGCTCTGAAAAGTCTCTTAGTGATTGTCTGTCAACAGGACAAATACAGAAACCTGTAATTCAAGCTCAGATCTGTAACAGGCAATCAGTCTAGGTTATCAGATCATCACATGAGTGCTAAATCTGGCTGTTACTGGAGAAACAAGAAGTTTAATAAAACTCTCCAGACAAAACTTTCTATTGAGTAAATTTTACTGGTGCTTCTCAAGGTGGAGATGATCCCAACTTCTTGCTGATTTTTTGCCTTGTTTTGTTTTCAGAAAGTTGTTTGTTTATTGTTCTGTAACAATAAGCACAGAAGAAACAATAATTTCAGTCACAATTATATAACTGTGAGTCAGTGAAAAACACAAGAATGCCTCAATATGCACTGTTAGCAAGAGAGGTTTTTCTGGATTTTTTGATTTTTTTTCTGTCAGGACTGTGGTATCTCTGTACACCTGTAAGCATCTGATGTACATTTATGAACAGAAAGAATCCACAGATGTTCAAGGTCAGGTTTAGAGGCAGCACTTTAAGACTGAACTGCAAAATCTTACAGATAGAATCAGATCCCCATTTTATAAGCCACCTTTCTTTTACTCTTCTTGGAAATATGAGTTCAAGGATCTGATAACTGCCTGCCAACTGTTGACTGAAAATTCAATTCTGGCAACAAGGCTGCTGATCTGTGGAAATCTGGGAACTAATGAGACAACAAAATTTTAACTAGTCACTTTAGACACTTATGTTGGTTTGGGAAATAAAAGATGTCATTTTGCATGGAAAAAGGTCTTTATAGTTCTTTTCAGAACAAGAGAGTCTTACTGCTAAATATTTGAAAAGTGCTCACAAGAGGAAGTTATATCTATAGATAGCTAGACACATTTATGTATATCTTAAAGTTTTTATAGTAATGTGTCCTAGTTTGGGACAATTATATGTGGCAGAGACTCCAAAATTAGTTACCTCCCCTTTAGTTTTAACCACTCCTCTTCACCAATAAGGAGAGACAAATGTGAGAAGATGTAAGTGAACAAATAGCAGTTTAGTAAAGAGAAAAGCAGCAACAACCAAGATAACAGCAATAAGCTCTACATAGGGAGGTGCTGAGTCATGTTCCCCTCAGGCACAGAGAAGACAAGATGGTGGAGAAGCCCCTCCTCCCCAGGTGGCGGCCACCATAGCAGACCCCATGGACCAGAAGACAAGGACAATCAGATGGAGAAGCCATGTTCTCCAGCGCTCTGGGAGAAAAAAAAAGAGAGCTTTTGCCTCACACTGCTTCAGCTGCTTGGGTTTCAACTCAGAGACCTGCCCCAGGCAACCCTCTCAGGAGCCCAGAGGGGAACAAAAGAGAGCTCTGTGTGTCCATTTCCTGTTTATAAGGGGACCCCGCATCCCCTCCTTTCTGTGACCGCAGGGTAAAACACACAAATCCTGTTTCCTGGGCTGCTGAGTCTTAAGGTGAGAGTAAAGTAGATTGTGCGGATTGGTGGAGTAATATGGAGTACATAGGTTTGGATTTGTTTTTTTATGGGAGGGAGGGGGGCACCTAGGACACCATGAACTCCAGATTTTCTGGTTCATGTGAATTTCTGAGATGTTCTAGGACATCTCAAATGAAGTTTCTCATTGCTAAGCAGTTGAAATCTGTCCTAAAGCAGAATAAAAGAATGATTGGAAAGGTATTTTGTGAAAAACTGACCTCTGAATCAACTGTTGAACACCATTAGATTAAGAACTTGTGTTCTTAGAAATGACTGGTTACAATTCAAGTTGAGCTTGAGTGCTAGGGCCTAGTTTGGATGAGTCTGGAAATCTTGCAATAATAAACATATTCAGTGGAGCCTATGAAAAGTATAAAATCATAGAATCATACAATAAAATCATCAAGGTAGAAAAAGATCTTCTGGGTCTGTGAGTCACACCTTTCACTGAACACCACCATGCCAACTAATATATACCACTAAGTGCCACATCCAGTCATTTCTTGAAGACTTCCAGGGATGATGTCTCTACAACCTCTCTGGACAGCCTGTTCCAATGTTTAGCCAACCTTTGAGTGAAGAAATTCTTCCTGAACCTCCCCTCATGAAGCTTGAGGCCATCTTCTCTAGTCAGGTCACTGGTTGCCAGGGAGAAGGGCTCAACCACCATCTTGCTACAACCACTTTTCAGGTAGTTGTAGAGAGCTGCTCCATTTTGCCTAAGCCTCCTCTTCCCCAGAATAAACAATCCCAGTTCCCTCAGCTGCTCCAAGTAGGATTTGTGTTCCAAACCCCTAATCAGCTTCATTGGCTTCTTTGGACACATCCAGGACCTCAATGTCTTTCTTGAATTGAGAGGCCCAGAACTGACTACAGGACTTGAGGTGTGGCCTCGCCATTACTGAGTACAGGCGGACAATCTCCTCCGTAGTTCTTCTGGACACACCATTTTTGATACAAGCCTGGATTCGGCTGACCTCCTTGGCCAGCTGGGCACACACTGGCTCGTGTTCAGCTGGCTGTCAACAGCACCTGTAGGTCCCTTCTTGCCGGGCACAGCCTTCTAGCAGATCAGTACTACCAGCCAACTTAGTGTTATCTGTGTGTTCATTGAGGGTGTACTCAATGCTCTTGTCCAGATCATCGATAAAGGTGTTAAACAGGACTGGCTCCAATACTGAGCCTTGGGGAACCCAACCAGTTACTGATTGCCAACTGGATCTAGCACCATTCACCACCACTCTCTGGGCCCAGCAAGTTTTTAACCCAGCGAAGAGAACACCTGTCCAAGCCATGGCTGCCAGCTTCTCCAGTTCTCCATTTTTTTTCCAGTTCTTGCATTAGTAATCTGCCAAAGTGTAAGAGAGACGCCACAGTAAGGACATATCAGACTTAAGTACCTATATAATTTTTCATAACAGTTCATTTTTATGTTCTATAAAATTGTTTACGTATGTGTTGCACAGCAAATATATCAGAAGGAAATGGTGGACAGAAATGAAGGACCTCTGCTAAAGGGGCATCAAACTAATGTATATTTTGTGGAATCAATTTAACGAAAAGGAAAATGGTTTAGATTTATCTTCACTTTGTAAAGAACTCAACAGTAGAAGATGAATAAAAGATTTCGGGCAGTCCTTATGGAAACAAAATACCTGATAAGTAAGGTGAGTTATGCATATTGAACAAAATGAAAAAGCTAAAAATTCTTATTTTGATCTAATCAATAAACTGGTCCATCCAGATTTGATTTTTGCACTATATCTATGTATGTATCTTGCTATAATATCATCAGGCTCTTCAGATTTTCATTTATATAAATTAAAATTTGCTTTCTGAAGATAAGAACTCCCACTGACTTCAATGTGTGTAATATTGTTTCTTTGAGGATCTGAGGCAAAGCATAAAACTAACTGTAGCTTGGCATGTGGTGGTGAGGCACAGAGCTCTTCCAGATAGTTGTTTCTCTGTATAGCTAAATAGAAAAAGAAAAATGAGAATGATGTTTTGTAGGCTTAAGAAACTGTTTAGATTATCTCTGTAAAACTTGAAAATTTATTTATATTTTTTATCTGTAGTCCATACATTTATCACATGAATTCTAGAAAGCCAAGGTATTGGTATAGTAAATCAATAACTTTATGTTAGCATGAGGGAGCCCAGTTAGGCCAGGATTCACCCTGCCTGTTTTAGTCATCAAAGCATCTAACTCACAGTTCTTCTATAGTCATCAGAGAGACTGTGAGTCGTCAGAAGTCTACTGAAGACCTTTAAAATATTAAGCTACTCTAGTTATAAGCAGGCAAACTTGCCCTTTGAAGATCTCGCCCCCTTTTCCCCCCCGCCCCCTTTTCCTTATAATTGATCAGGTAAATACCTAAGAATGTGCTGATATCTTAACTGAGCATCTAAAATCAGGACAAATGGCTACTGTATGTTTAACTGTGGTTAAAGAAGTAAATGGAGACTGGGCACAATGGCCAGGAGTCCTCCTTTTTCTGCTGCAGAGTTTGTACAATGAGCGGTTCTTAGATACTTCTAAGCACAAACCAGTGTCAAGCATTCTCATGTCAAGGGACATACACAGGCATACATTTAAAAGACATGCCAACTGTCTTCCATGACAGCCTCCAATCATCAGAGCTGTTTTTGCTGTTCACCCTAGGCAGCCATTTACCTTGTCTTGGCTGAAGTGAAATCAGGCCAGTGCTTTTCGTCATCACAATTTATTTTTGTGTGTGTGTGACCAGCCTGACAATTCTGACATTAGAGTCTTTGCCAACTCCCATGCAGGGGATAATCCTCCTCCTTAATTGGAACTGCTCAGTGTAACCAGCAGAGTAAGAAACTGCTGCTGCTGCAAGATCACCTGCTGGCTGAAGAGGCATTTCAGGCAGCCACAGGGAGCTGGGATCTAGCCTGTTTCACATACTAAATCTTTACTCCTGCAGGAAATTATTATCTTGTCATGTACTCGACACAGAGAGTCTACTGAAGACCTTCAGAGAGAAATTTTGTCATTTTCAGACTTTTAGGTCTCTGATAGAATGATGCAGAAAGGATATTTTTTATGTAAAAGAAAAAGAATGATTTTCTACATTACTTTGGTAAAATTATTAGGTAGTAGATCAGTTAGTAGGTTGTTCCTGTTACGTAGTCAAGCTTAGGCTTATGGGATGTATTGTAGAGGGTTTACACTGAGCCTAACTGAAATAAAAATAGAAAAAAATTATTTCGCTTTGATCAAAAACAAAAATCAAAAAATGGAAATAAATAATGCCACATTATGTTTAAGTATGAAGGAATAAAGATATGTAAATAGATTTACACACATGACCAAGGAGCATCAGACATAAAATTAATAAAAATTAAAGCCAACATGCATCAAAACCATTTTCTCATCTTCAGAATATGCATGTGTAAAAAAACCTGCATGCAAGTGTAGCAGAGAATTTCAAGAATCAAGAGCAAAGTTCTGCTGAGGGAAAGATCTGCATAATGATCTCATTAATAACAATCTTGTTGGTTAAAACTCTCCTTTCCTATCCTGTCTAGCCTTGACCTGCATATATTATGCAGGTTTTAAACATCTGTTTCAGCTGTTTTGCTGAATAGATGAGCCGGCTGCATAGCTAAAGCACATGACCTTCAGATGCTTTTTCAGAACAGCATCAGCCTGTGAGAGAGACTGCCAGTGGAAAAAAAGAAAAAAAGAGAGACAAAATAAGCAAACAAACCACACAATAGTAGAACTTATTTTCCATTTCAGTGGGAATCTTTTTTTGTTGTTGCTGTTTCCAGAGCTGATGTGAACCTGATCTGTAAAGCAACTTTTTAAACAGAGCAAGAAATAAGGCAAGATGAAGATTTTCAGTTGTAATGATAAAACTTATTGGTTTTGATTACCATTCCTACCTGAAGTTATGTGTTCTTGGCTTACTGTAGTATTTAAAGATCTTTCTTCTCAGCACGCCCTTAGGAAAAATTGCTAAAGCTTCATGAATGTTATCTTAGAATTTTTATAATCCATTTTAGTAACATGTATGGAGTTAACACCCTGCAAGTGTTGGAGACTAAATAGGGTTCCTACACCTATCTAACAATAAATCTAAAGAAAAATATCAGTATTTGATAATACTGCCGTGTTTTGTGTTTATTACAAACTACTCAGGGTTGTACTCAGAGAGGCGTTTTAAACGTACACTTTCCTCAAGAATTCAATAATCTTTAACCTACTGTACCATGCTAGGCTAAATTATATTGGCTACCAATGTGACCTAGTGTCATGTATTTTTCTTAGACTCTAGTACATACAGCCTTAAATAAAGATCTTATTACCTGTAAAAGTGCAGAATGGAAAAGACTTCCCTTACCCAAAACAATTCACAGCCTGATCTAAGAGATTTATATTAGATTTTCCTGTGGTTTAGCATCTGGTAGAATTAGAATGTAAAACTGGAAGAATGATGGACATACCAAAATTTGTAAGTTTCTGCAATAAATATAGTCCAGGTTTCTGCCAAAAATTATGGCTAAAAATTTACCATTTCATTCACAAAGAAAAGATCAGTGCTAACTTAAAATTCTAATATACTCACGCTCAGTGCTGACTTAAAATTCTAATATACTCACGATGGCCTTCTACTGATGGTTCCTTATGAACCTGAACTTGTGTCAAATTCCTGTTTACTGGAACCCAAACCAGAAAGGAGTCATCTGAGTGCAGTGCAACTCCTGTAACTACAGACATTCATAAGTGTCCTGCTTGGCAGGATACTTGAGAAATTTTATTCGTCCTAGGCTTAGCAGTGCATTCCTCTCTACATCCTCTCAGGGTGTAGCAATCTTCCAATTGGTAAAAGAGAAAAAAGAAATCGTCTTCTTTTTCCTTCTCTTTCTCATGAAATGACAAGTTTTGTATGAAGGTGAAAAATGTCCTCTCTGGTTTCCAAAAAAATTTCTTGGGTCTTTGGAAGAATCTTGGGAAAAAAGGTGCTTATACTTTTTATGTAAATAGTTTTAACAAATATAAATCCATTTCCCTTTAACTCTTTAACTCTTATGGCATAAATGAGTTGTCATATGCGAACATATGGCCTATACTTGATATAAAATGAATGAAGTCAGAACATTTTAGTTTTTGCTTGACATGCCTATTTATATGACCTTACTTTTACATACATCTGATATGCTCTTCCTCATATTCAACTGATGCACGGGAAGTTCCACCTGAACATGAGGAAGAACCTCTTTACTGTGCAGGTGACTGAGCACTGGAACTGATTGCGCAGAGATGTTGTGGGGTCTCCCTCACTGGAGATATTCAAGAACCACTGAACACAGTCCTGTGCCATGTGCTCTGGGACGACCCTGCTTGAGCCGGGAGAGAGGTTGGACCACATAACCCACTGTGGTCTCTTCCAACTTGACCCATTCTGTGATTCTGTAATATACATAATTTGATAATATTCTGATCAAGATCTTCAGCATCTAGATCTGTATGTAAATTTTGGGTACATGAAAAATCTAAATAATAGTTATAAAACAAGCACTCAGGCACCAAATATTTTAGTTTGAATCCAGAGTTCTAATACGTATTATTTCACTTCATATCCTCTTTCATCTGCCTCCACTTTTTAAGACAAATATCTTGATTTTCTGAATTCTACACTTCAGTCCTAGAATCATTTGCAAAACCCCAATAGTTTAGTAGGACCTCTGGATGTCTAAAGTTGCAACAGGTTTCTCAGAGTTTAAAGCAAAAAATTTTGAAAATCTCCAAGTGCAGACATTTCAGAACATCTTAGTGAAACCTGTTCTAATACTTGATATTCTCATTAAGATTTTTTTTTGGTTTTAATTATATCTGGAAGAAATGTTTCTTTACCTTTGACCACACAAGTATGCTATATTAGACTGTGTTGACAGCCTTCCTAAGCTGAGGTGAGTAACAATCCACTATTTTCCTTTCATAGAGGTCTACCAGGCTGGTCAGGCATGATTTTCCACTCTCAGAACAGTTGTCTCCAAACTCTTGCTTGTTCTTCAGGTGATTGGAAATGGCTTTGTCTGGAATTTGGTCCATTTTACTCCATAATCTTCTAGAAGACTGAGGTGAGACAGAACATCTAGCAGTTTCCTGGATTCTCCACCTTGCCCTTCTTAAAGATGTGCAGTTCAATTCCTCTTTTTGGTTAGGCTGTCTATAGTCTGTAGCAAATGTTTAACACAACACTTCCCAGGGCTGCCCACCCCAACCAGTGCAACGTGTCACCAGTGCATAGCACTGACCAGAAGTTGCATACAGCCTCAAACACCACCTCCATCTTCCCTGTACTTCACAGATTTCTGTGTCTTCACCAATTTCATCATTAACTTTCTAATTCTTGTCTCCATCTCACAGCTGCTGGCACTCCATATATTCTAGCTCAGTAGCAAGCCAGACAGAAACCTGCTTTGCGCCTGTATCTCCTGTACACAAGATTTTGCTTGGCAGGAAATTTATTTCACTGATTTTCTTAGCTTTTGACAACAGCTCTGTGACTTGGAGAACACCATTCTGGAGGTCCATTCTGCCTCCCATGCTGACCTCTAAATCACTCTTAATAGGTTTGTCAATTAGGTCTCTGTTTTCCCACATCTGAAGAGATGTAGAGACCTGGCAGGACTCTGACAAAGTACCCTATGGGATTTATCTGGAAAGGTTTCTCAGAGAGCACCTGACACACTCAGCTTGACCAAGCTGCACAAATATAACGGTTACCAATCAACTTCAGAAAGTAGCTTGGAAGAAAGGATGAGACCTGTAGGTCCGGTGTGTCAAGACTGCTGGTCTTCTGCCAGAATAATATTGCATTTTCTCCTAGACTTAGTTGCCTTACCCAAAAGTGTAGGAAAAGACCTTCATCAGCTTGAGATCTCAGGCTTCTATCAACCATGAAGTCAGAGGCCTCTCTTAATGATAGACAAGATATTTGCATTTAGGCTGGTGACTGTTAGCCAGAGCTACAATCTCAAGTGAACAGCTGAACAGTTCTCGCTTCTGCTCTGGCTTACAGAACTGATGTGATGTTACCATCCATATTTTTCTAAAGTCAGATTCTCACCACACCATGCTGAATCAGCTGTCACAGCCCAGCTTTACGGAGATCCAGTTCTGTTTCTGATAGCATTTTAACTCTCTGATACATTAGTGTGGAATCATATGCAGTCTAATTAGCTGGGTCAATAGAGTATGTGATGTAGGCATATAGCTTCCAGTCCCAAAGCTCACTCGTTCAGGTTTAAGGTGTACTTTCAGGTGTGTATGCTGTGCATCCCATGAATAACCAGAGATGCTGTGGGTAGTTTCTTCCTTTTTTCAGTTGATGGACATAGAAGCTTCTCAAACTATAGAAGTTTGTCAACAACCAAGACAAAATCTCCTGACATACACAGATCACGGACAAAAGGAATTCAACAGTGGAGCTGAAAATTATTTCCGCTAGACCAGATGTGTTTATTGCTTCTTTATGCTAATCATCATGGTAGAGTATCACTTTGAATACAGATGCCTTTTAGCAACTTTCAAATCCTAAGAGTGGCTAGCCTAAGCTATCGTGCTGGTTTGCATTCCTACAGTTAAAAACTATTTCAGATATTCCACAGGCATTCTTCCTATGTGATAATGTTTGTTTTCTGAAAGTATGGAGAAAATATTTGCTGTTGAATTGAGTTATCCTTCACAGTGTCGACAGATTCTGGAAATTATTTCAAAAACCATCAAAGCCACATAATTTTTTTCATGTTGGAAAGCTGCAGAAGCAAAGACAAGCTTTCCTTCAAAAACAAGAACAAAACAAGGTATCTGGTATCTTTGAAAAACACTCAGAAAGGTGTACTCCTCTACTAGTGTTTTCATATTTTCTTTAAAGGAACATTTTATGTTTAAAAGCCCTATTTTCCTGAATTGCTTTCATTTGGTGTTAAGTGTGCTGTTTCCCAGTGTCCCAGGATGTTGACCTGGTTTCTCTTGAGTTCAAAGACATAGTTTGTGTTATTCTTGTTGTACACAGCCACTTGCTGTAAAAACTAAGCTGCGGGAAAAGAGCAAACAAAGCAATCCCTACTAAAATATTTGGCCGTATGGTCTATCAATCACTTTGGCAGGAAAATATCTTATGAACATACTTTTTCAGTTTTTCTTTTGAAGAGATAGCAGACTTAATTTTGGCTTAGAACATGGCAATGTGAGTAGGAAGTGACTCAAAGGAAGCCAAAGGAGTGAAAGAAAATCAAAGCTACATTAGTGGAAAATTAAGCAAATCCATTGTATTTCTTTAAAATTTTATCGCGATTTTGCTGGAATGCACTGGAGACAGCTTGCTTTTAACAAAGCTAACTAAAATGTAGACCTGAATTTTGAAAGTGCTAAATGACTGCAGTATCTCAAAATTTATTTTTAAAAAATGCCAGTCTTTTTCCATGGTGACCTCAAGGCTGAATTATTATCACAGAGATTTTACTAATTCTTGCTTCCATTAATTATTTCTGAAATTATTTCCGAAAATGATGATTTACAAACACAGGCCCAGTAAAACTCAGAGATCTAAATTACTTTAAAAAGTATATTGGAAAGAATTCTTGTTTTAGGTACAGTGGATAAATAGAATATAAGCACGGTTACTGTGCCAAAGAATACCAGATGAGTATCCATAAAATGGAAGGATTCTCAAAGAAAAATCATTAAAATTAAAAGCTCATGGAATGTACCTTTAATAAAACTCTAGTCTATCTGAGTCTTCAGGTTGGCTTTTAACCACAGTTTTATACAAGACATTGGATTGCAACCATGGCCCACAATGGATAAGAATATAGGTCCTTACTGCCTGATCTCATGCCTCAGACAGCCACTAATGGGTGAAGAGGTAATTGCATCACAGTGTGCTAAAGACTGAAAGAGTCTGTCTCAACCTCGGCTTCCTTTCCTGTTTGTTCTGCCTTCTTACTCCCAACCACACATATACCAGTATGCATATTCACAGAACTGCGCAATAATGTATAATACAGAAATTAATCAAGTTTGATTTAGTCCAGATCATGCTCTATGACTAAATATGACTAATTGTTGAATTGTAATTCATAGAAATATTTACTTTCTGCAATATTAAAGATGTTTGAAAAAAATTGTTAGGGGGTGATTTGATTTGAAGATTCTAATTTCTTATAATGTTAAAATATACTTATGGAAAAATTAGTAATCAATCCCTATTCATTTTTTCTGTGACACATGGTCTTATCACAATTTCTGCTTGTGGAAATGTAATTGTACTAACAGCTTAACTATTCTAGTCAGGTATATTTTATACTTAATTGATTTTCCAAAGAAGGAAGAAAGTGGACATAGAAGAGTATCCATTGAATACTGACTCTGCTTATGTGATGGGAGAAAATATTTTAATAAAATCTCTATCAAGTAATTAGAACTGGAAGGGACTTTAAAATCATATAGTTCCAACCAATTTGCCATGGGCAGGGACAGTTTCCACTAGACCAGTTAGCTCAAAGCCCAACCAACATGCCCTTGAACAGTTCCAAGGATGGGACAACCACGGCTTCTCTGGGCAACCTGTTCCAGTGCCTCACCACCCTCACAGTAAAGAGTTTCTTCCTAAAGTCTAATCTAAACCTACTCTATTTCAGTTTTAAGCTATTCCCCCTTGTCCTATCACTGCATGCCCTTATAACATGTCCCTTTCCAGCTCTCTTGTAAGCACCATTTAGGTACTGGAAGGTTCTGTAAGGTCTCCCCAGACCCTTCTCTTCTCCAGGCTGAACAACCTCAACTGTCTCAGCCTGTCTTCACAGGACAGGTGTTCCAGTCCTCTGATTATCTTTGTAGCCCTCCTCTGGTCTGTCTCCTATACTTTCTAATTAAAGCAGAGTCTTAGTAGCACATCTGTGTGTTCCAGAGTTTCTGTATACTTATTGTGAATACTTCTGTTTAAAACATTCACAATCATGAGTTCAGTTCAAGTTTTTTCAGTTCCCTAATTGTGATATGTTCAAGGACAGCACTAAATTAATTTCTGACATGTCAAACTGTGTGGAGATAAGAACTAGAACCAGAAAGACAGAAATATTAACCAACACACAAGTTAATTGTGTATTCTAGTAATCAAGACCCTAAAAGAAGTAGCAATACTCATAGTGTTACTTAAATTTCAGGATGGGATGCCTTTTTCAAGGTGGGAATGACTTTTTTTCTTGTGAAATCTTCACTGTTATACACTCTTTAATGTGATAACAATGGGGATTGACTGTTAGATAATTGATTTTCAGTGTGTGCCGCTTTACATTTTGAGTAAATGCATCCAGAACTAATTAACCCAGATTGGATTTCCTCCAAGTTTTTCAGGTTAGTTGATTAAGAATTAGAACAGAGTAGTTGGAACAAATCCCCATCTAGGGTATAATGGAACAAAATGTATTTTTCATATTGATTAAAAAGAAAAAAATCTTGAGAGTCTACAGCACCTTTCCTGAATAAAAGAGAGAATTTAATCATTTAAAATAGGAAAAATGTGACAAAAATTTTCAAACATGAGTGCCCTCAGAGAAATGCAGGGACAGTCAGTGTCTTAATGCTTGTTTGATCCAAAGATCTAAGTAGACCCAGATGAACTTTGTTGGACTTATACATATATTTCAACCACCTCTATTACGATTGATTTTTCAGGTTCTATAATTGTGAACTGTTTGCAGCAATGCAATTTTAAATTTATCTGCTCATGTCTTTAAATTAACGTATGGCTGTTCAATCCAAACAATACTCCTATCAGTGATAATATTTTAGGCACTTTATACTTACCAGTAGATAGGTCATCTTTATCACTTGACACTATCTATTTGTATTCTGAGTAAATGAAACTTCTAAGGGGAAGAAAAACTTGATGAAAACAAGGTGGAAGGAAAATGGGAGCAGCTCTGAAGACAAGTTGAGATTTTAGTGCTTTTTTACCTCTTTGTTTCCTCTCCCAGAATACATACCTGTTTGACTTGTCTTCTGTGTCCTTATTCAATTATGGAAATAGTTGTGTGGGTTTTTTAGATGGTTTATTTTATTACTTTGTAAGATTTAGAGCCATCTACTTTTTTCAAACAATAGCTTAAAAATCTCTGTGTAGTCCTTGTAACAAAAGCTGAGGTCAGTGATGGGAGAATCAAAGACATGGGCTGACCTTGTGTGAACAAAAATAGCAGATAAAATTCATAGGCTTCATAAAATATATGGCAGTAATTGCCAAAATGTATAGTTATGATACTGCTCAGGGCCTGAAAGTGAATTTCAATATAATCCAAACAATTGTTAAGTCTTTCAGAAGAAACATCTGAATGGAAAATAATTATTGGTATTGTTTTAAATAAGCATGTTCACCATTATATACTTCTTCTGATTTTCTTTATGGGGGTCCTCATATTAATATCAGAGTGCTAACTAAATTCTGAAGAAAAGATAAAATATTTATGAGACAAATTATGATGATTAAGACAGTTTTATGTATGAAGACAGCTGTATGAAATCAAGGTTAAGAAAGTCCAAGAGTTTTAGGGATTCTATTTGATACAACAAAGATCTGACATTTGTGTTGTTTGTCTTTTGGTGTGGCATTTATTGTTTGTTTTCAGTGTTGTTTTGTTTGTTTATGTGGCTTTTTCCCTTCCAAAGGATGCAAATATAATCACCTTTTAATCATATCTCATTTTGAAACAATTAGCTTTAGCTATTTTTAGCAGCAGTGGGCACATGTCATACAACCTTCAAATTTCCGCTCTAACACTTCTTAGCTTAGATGTTTGCTATTCTCTTCTCAGCTAAAGCACTTAAACAGCATGTCCCATGGTTTCCAAAAGTGCACCAACCACAAGATAATTTGCTCTTTAGAACTGATGCATTACTCTTTTCAACAACTCCATATTTGCCAGCAAAAATTACTTCCAATAAACTCAGTTAATTGCTAGGGAAACCAAATCAAACTGCAGATGTTTCAGAGTGCAAGCACATGTCAAATTCAAATTAGAAAAAGCAGAAATTTGGTAAAAAATTTGCTTTCAAACAGGAGAGTTTTCTCTTGCAACCCTTACAGTAGATGTATATGTACACCTAAGGATCACTTCATCAATCAGCAACTGCTGATCCTACAAATAGGATGTAATTAGCATGAATGAAAAGCAATCCTGCAAATCCCTTTACTGGACTTAGTAGCTTTTCCCCACAAAAGAGCAAATAATTTTTCAATAGAACTCAACAACGTTATAGAACCAAAGTAAAATTTGCGTATCTTTACCTTCACTGGAATAGAATGACATTTTTCAGCCTCTCAGAGTATTATAGCATACATTTCCAAAATTTGAGACTTCTGAGAAATAAGAAAGAGTAAGTTTCTACTTATTGCAAAACTTCAAAATATTCGGTCTTTTAGGGGAAATTTGCAATGTGCATAATACAAACATTGTACACTACATTCTAATCTTGAGTCATTCTTCATGATGTTGTAGGCAGTATAAAATTTACATTTCAATAAAAAATAAAGTAACCATTTGTTGTATGCCTGTCTTGATCATAGGAATGGTACCTACATAAAATCAGCAATAATGAATACAAGATTCTTCAGAAATGAAATAAAGCTTTGTCTGTATTTGCAATTGTTACCTTCACTGATAAAATATTGGTAATAATACTTAAAACTCTGTCACAGAATGTTGGTAGGATTAATTACTGATGTAAGATGAAAAATTATATACACTGGCTAAGTATTATAATTGCTGTCTTAAAGGATGGAAATTACATTGATATGAACTTCTGAAACGGAACCATGAAAAAGAAAAAAAAGAAGCTTGTTGAAAGGGTCAGATATATTTAACATTTAATTTCCCAACTACTACTCTTACAATACATTTCAGTTTGCCCTTTTTAATGCAGTTAGTAACAGCATGCAACAAAGCAATTTTCCTTTAATGAATAATAAGTTGCTATTGTAATAAAGCCACATTCTGAATACTGTATTTGATTGTAGATTTATCAACGTTTGAAAACCAGCAGTTGTCTCTTACATGATAAAACACAACCAAATTTTTCAGCAAGTTATTCTCCTACAATCTTTCCAAAGCCTCTTTGTAAAACCTTGTTTACTTTGTTCTTCAGTGAGTGCTTAAAAGAAAATCATGTACTTTACTCAACAGATTTACTGTACAAGGAGGGGGGAGGAAAACAGATTTATTAGCTCTCTCACTACAAAAGTTTAAATCCCTTTGTTCTCTTCACCTTCTGTTTTATCTTAATTAGACTTGCTCACATGAAACCAAAACTACAAATTTGTCCTTTGGGAGTGATGCTGTTTATAAACCTGCCTGCACTAAAAGTTTTTCTTCATATTCTGTAGTTATTTGACAGATGGAGCTATACTGTCCACAAACTGTGAAATGTCTTACAAAATTAAGGCTGTATTAAGGCCATGACAATATTTCTCTCACATTAAATATTAAAATGGAGGTAGGAATTTTTGTAACAAGATCATAGGTATACATTATTAAATTATTTAATATTCGTGTGTTTATGTAGTGCATTGACTTTGGCTGGCTGTTAGGCAAGGCGCTATCATGCCTCCTCCTCAACAGGACAGTAGGAGAAAATAGAGCAAAAAGCTTCTGAGTGAATGACATCACTCAGGAATTACCGTCACTGGCAAAACAGACTTGATTAAGGGAAATTGATTTAACCTAGAAATTAGTTTACTCTATTGCCAATTAATAAGAGTAGGCAAATAAGAAATAAGAAATAAGAAATAAGAACAAATCTAAAAACAGCTTCCCATCACCCTTCTTCCCAGGCACTTCACTTCCAACTATTCTACGTCCTCCCCCTCAGCAACACAAAGGGATGAGGAATGGGGATTGCAGTTGTTTCACAGCTCTTTCCCTCCAGCCCTCCTTCATCCTCATGCTCTTGTCTTTCTCCACTGTGGAGTTCCATCTCTGTAAAGCAATCCTTCCTGGGCTTTTTCAACCTGTGTCCTTCCCATGGGCTGCAGATCTTCATGAATTGTTCCAGCATGGATCCCTTCCAGGGGTTACATTCCTTCAGGAACAGAGTGCTCCAGCGTGGATTCCCCTCAGGGTTTCAGGTCCTGAGGGAAATTTACTCCTGAGTGGACTCATCTCCATGGGCTGTAGTTCCTACCAGGAGTCTGCTTCAGCATGGCTGCAACCTCCTTCAGGGCACATCCACCGGCTCTGTTTTCTATTTTTTAAGGACTGCTCTGCAGTCCTTTATGGGCTGAAGGATGGATATCTGCTCTGCTAGGGACTTTCAGAGGAACAACCTGAGGCACCATGGTCTTCACCACAATCTGCATGGGAAATCTCTACCCTGGTACCTGGAGCACCCTCTGTCCTCCATCACTGACCTTGGTATCTACAAAAATGTTTGTCTGTCATTCCCACTCCTCTCTCCCAGCTCCTTTTTGCACAGCATTTTTTTATGTCCTGGACCTGGCTGGAACTGACTTTGTCAGACAAGAGGGCAGCTTCTCGTATCTTCTCACAGAACGCAGACCTGCAGCCCCCACACTACCGAAACTTTGCCATGTAAATCCAATACAGTTTAGAATAGAGTCTTATCATTTGTTAAGCAAATATGACCATTACTTTCCTTGGTTCCTTGGTAAGAATACACATTTTCAAAAATGAAAAGACTATGCCTTAAAAAAGCTTTAAACTATTATGGACCATTGTTTCAGTGGGGATCCTGCAACCTTCCCTGACAGATAGCTTGGCCCGTAGAAAGAATCAGGAACAATATTCTTGATAGATGTTCATGGATGTTTTACTCTTCACAGCCACACATGGCTGGAGCTCAGACACAGACTGCAGCACAGCCTGCGCACAAAAGACTGACCACAGACTACTCAGAATCATGTGAGCACCAACCTAAGCACAGGATTCTCTGGGCGGAGTTACATTTGAAAAGACCAATGAGGAACAGGATTTAGGTACAATAGAATCAGGGACCAAGAAACCCCGTGTAACCCAACCATGCTTCAGCTCCCAAGGCCCATCCCCCTCCAGGGGGCACCTCCACAGACCATAAAATCAGTTATGTGGGAAGGAAGTCTTTCTAATCAACTAGTAAGAATTGCTAGGCAGATGTTCATATGAATGAATAGCAAGTGACAACAGACTCCCCATGTTTCTCCATGTTCTCCCCATGTCTTCAAGTGATGGACGCTAAATTTTCACTGGTGGGATACTGAGACCAGTGTCACAGATGAAGTGCTTCACTTATAAGAGAAAAGGAGAAATATATTCACTGATATTAAATGAGTTAACAAAGTTTGATAGTAAATGTAACAGTGATTTAAGGAGGTTCAATGGCAAAGTACACTTGGTTATCTACTGCATAGAGGACAGGGTCTGCAAAACTGCCAGGGAGATCTTCCTGTTCAGTCATGAGATTCAGAAAGGACCTCCTTGCTTTCTAAACTTTCTGATGGGAGTTTAGGTGTGGCTGGATCCAGACTTAGTCCTGGACTTGGTTTATGTCTAAAGGATTATGCACAATCAGTCCTTTATGCCACTTAGCTAAGGTTTCAAAGTTTCAGTGCACTTACTCCCAATTCACTTACTGAGTATCTGATGTGACAAGGATTCTCTCATTTTTGGGAGGCATCTCTACTCAAGGGGAGATCCTGGCATGCAGCTGCTGCCATGCAGGAAAGCTCAGCAGGCCCTGAGTTAGGGCTGTCCACTATTTATGGAGTATGATGGTTGTCTTGCAGTTCTATTTGCGTAACAGCTGTAGCTTTGGTGTACACTCAACTAGCCCGTAGCTGTTGAGCAAGATTCATTGTGTTGCTATCTGTAAAAGAAAGGCAGCCATCGTAACTATGATGGGTGGCAATTGCTCAACCAGAAAAAGGTGTGGTGGTGAGCAGAGCATCACAAGCAGCCATGTCCCCAGAGCTGCCTGCTCCCATGTGTGTGACAGTTCTGTTTCCATGTGACTGGCACTGACACTGGGATCTGCAGCCGCAAAAGTCATGGAGACGTAATGGTGATGCAGTGACAGCAGCTGGGGGAGATTTCTGGTTTTCTTTCTCCTTTGGTGGAAGGATGCAGAGGTAAGGGAAAACAGTTGAGGAATGGAAGTCTCTTGACTGCAGCCCACATACTATAACCATGAAGAGCAGAAAGCAAGGAGGGTTATCATTCTCTGCTGGCCAGCACTGGAGTCAATCAGCGTGGGAACAAACTTTTGGTTTGATTCACTCTTACAGTGTATTGTAGTAAGCTGCATTATCAATGCAATTTGAAAATCCTGGAGAAACTACCTGTAACACAGCAAGAATGTTTAATGTAAAGAATAAAATTAATATATTTCAAATTATTTTTAAAAATTCTAGTTTAATTATGGCTATAAAGTCCTTTTTTGGTGTGTTCAAAAGAGGAGATGTGAGATAACAGAGAACTTTTCAGCTGCTTGTTTTGAGTTTTGCCAGCATGAAGATATTTCTTTCACTGTTTTCTGAATATTAAGTGAGGAGCCTGCTCTGTAATTTGAGTCTTTATCAGAGGTGGACAGAGACCAAATGGTGCAACTGAGATAACAACACCAAAAGGGAATCACAGTGCGTGTAATACCAGAGAAGGGAGTGAGTGGAGAAAGACAAAAAAGGACCAGGGCAACAGTGAAAATGAGAGGGTAGAAGAGAAAAAAGCATGACTAAACAGAGGACCCCAGAGGAGCCTGCAAAGAAATATGCATTTTGAGGAAACAGATTTACAGAATGAAAACTATTAAATTTGAAGAAACAAAAATGCATGGCAGAGAAGAATTGCAAAGTAACAATACGGCTTCAAGAGGAAAACCAGAAAGAATGAAATCTGGAAGAGAGGTAAACAAAGTGTGGGAGAAGAGCTGCTGTTTTGGTCATTTGTTTACCCAAAGTATATGGAAGTCACTCTTCTGGAAGTCTACCATTTATAATTCTGCCTACAGCAAAACTGCTCTGAAAAATCCAGTCTCGGTTATTTTCACTTTCTTGCTCTGCCATTACTCACTCCATGGGAGCCACAATGTAAAAAAATAACTGAAGTCATCAGCTTCACAGCATTTTATATCGATCCACAAATACAAGTGTCATGAGCAATTTTTCCCAGGATAAAAAAATCAGCAGAAATTGGAAAGGAAGGTGGCTACCTGGGGATACTATTGCTGAAATATGACTTTGAACAGAGAAAATGTGCTCTACCTGTAAAGAAAACATGGCCAAAGTTTAGGTAAAGAGTTTTCAATTCTTATGTTGCTCCATTTTTACATATTTTTGTTTTTTTCAAAATTTGACCATTAGTGCAACAGAATCACACTTGAAAAAAATTGAAAAATTTAATGAATAACAACAACAAAATCTTTTATTCTTGACATTCAGAATGTGAATAAAAGATAAAATGTGTTAGTATATGCCACTGTGTTTTGAGACAATAAATTCTGTAACTTAGTATTATTGTGGAAGCAATTTCTGTGGGAAAAATGTCATTATTTTCCATAATGAAACAGGAGAACATGGATGTGTAGAGTGAGGAATAGATTAATATTTGATTTTTACAGAAAATTCAGATGCACTATTGTTGATTGGTGTCTTCTGTGTAACAGCAGACACGTATTTACTGCTCAAGATGCTTAACCTAAATTGTATTTTTCAATAAAGTTTAAAGTAACACAGTCCTTTCATTGATGCCACTCTGGAGGTGAATTCAGCCATTTTCAACTGTTTCATACATACCTTGAAAAGTTTGCAAACCACTGAAACATTGATTAGGTTATTTTCAGAACACATTTTTCAGGTGTTTGCTAAATAGCATATTTTATAGATACCCTGTGTTTGACATTTGACTTCCAGCATACAAATCTTTCAATGGAAACAAAATACTTTGAATATTTCCAGCAAAATGGACAGAACTAAGTTCTGCAAATCTTAAAAAATTTGAGATTTTCTTGCTTAAATTTTGAAAATACTAAAGGAGCCTTAATAAAGTGAAATATTAGTTTAGCTTATAACATTATTTCCAGGTGCATAATAGCCTCATTTATATCTTCCTCGTGTAATTTGATATTAACATCACAGATAAGGTGCTATTGTTTTTCTCTCTTTGTAGCCTCCTTGTTCTTGTTTATATCAAATATGGATGTTGCATGGCTTTTTCCTGCTCTTTAGGAGGTAACAACACCTAGAAAGTAGTTGCCATAACTGGCTCTAAGAATAAGCCATGGGCATATTGGCATTTCTGCACATGGGTAAAATATTCTAAAAGAGACCATCCAAAGAGTTAGAACTACAGATCTCAAGTGCTACTTAAATAATTTAAAAGTACAAAGGAAGTCATGTATCAAATACCTTCACTGACTGATATCAGTGTTTTAATTAGAGATGAACTTGAGCTGTAAATTCCTGAATCTAATGCATTGTATGAAGCTTGTGAATGTCTGAAAGTAAGTTATTTTAGTTTTAGAGTATCATTTGTCAATAACATATTGCCTGGTTATGCATAAAACCCTACAAAATCAAGTTCTTAATGTTAAATGAACTTATGGAATTGTAAGTTAATTTAAGATATGTAATGCCCAAGTATTAAAAGACTAACTACATAGAAGTGCAAACGGCTAATGTTTCTTTGGGTTTTTATCTCAGTGCTTTCTTTTATCTTTACTAAGGTAATATCTGGAGAGTTCTGTCTAGAGTCTGTTGAAAGAGATACTATGTTAATTATAGCAATAGAAGACCTTTGTTCCATTGGATATCTAGAATTATAGCAAAAGTATAAAGTAAAAGGAAATGAGAAATTATGGAGGACCTTATGCTTGAAGATTATTGGTTTCACTGGACATACAGATAGCCCTCTAGGTCAGTTACACTAAGTCCTCAATTTGAGAACCAGACAATATTAGAAAAAGTGCATTCTGTCTGTAGAATAGATCAGGGGAATGAACATCACTGAGAAAAGTAGGTCTTTTTCTACTTGGGATGTTATTTGATAGTGATAATGTGATTATGGTTATGGTAGGTATGTTTAATACCAGTGTGTCCTAGTAGATTAAGCAATCTGAGGACAAACAGCAAAAATTAGAAAGTTTACATATTCACTGTGCTCTGCTTCTCAGTCTTGTCACTCAGACATGTTTTCCCTTGATTTTCTCTATGAACTCTAAATTGTAAGCACTGTTGTCTCTTCCAGCATAATGTAGTAAATATTGCTTTTGGCTGTCCACTCTCAAAAAGATGGGCACCATTAAAAACAGTGGTTATCCACCAGTAGGAAAATTATAATGAAGATGCTGAGTTATACCATAAGCATTAACCTGACATCCTAAAGACATGCAGATAAATGTTCAGTCTCAGGTCAGTGCAGTCCATACCCACAATGGCTTTAATGGAGATTACATGTCTACAGTCAGTACAGGTAACTCCAGGTTTTGACTACAATTTTTTATCACATTTGAATTAAAATTGTAGTAGAGTAGGCCGTATTTTCAAAATAGTAAAACAAATATTTGGGGTTATTTTATAGTTTTAGAATAAGTATTTAAAATGAAACCTGAGAAACAGTGGATGTTTCTGTTTTAATATTTTTAGAAGGCTATTAGTACTAAATGAGATTATCAGAGGAAGAAATTTTTTAGTGAGATTCTCTGTTGAAAAGATATCTTCCATTGATTTCAAATTACACCTTGGTTTTTCTCTTCACTTATATAAATTTCTGAGAACTGGATTAGATTATATCTCATATAACTGCTTTGGTAATAGCTGTTATTTGAACATTCACCTAAAAGGGTTTTAATCTCAGTTCCGAATGTGAATTATGTTAAAGAAGGTGCCCAACAGTCACTGAAATCTCCAGATTTTCAATTATGTAACTATTAGAGCCCCTCATTTATTACATTTTATTGTACTATTTGTCTAGTCCATGTCTAGATTTTATTTGAATTGACTTTTTTCCCTACTCCTTCAGCTACTACATTTTTGCCTTTTTAAGTAACAGATAATGGCTACAGATGTAGATATGAACAAGTGGAGTGATTTCTCTGACTTTAAAAAGAAAATGGATCAAATGTGGCAGTATATTACTTCTTCATGAGCATGGCAGAGAAAGGTACTCTTCAAAAAGAGTCAAAACAGTTGAAGATTAAAAAACATTTTTTAGAAAATCAGTGGAAGAGCGAAGGTGATATACTAGTTTGAAAGCAAACTAGTGAGAGATTTCAAGTCAGAAATACAATTTAATAGGAAAAATAAAATAAATGCAATAGTACAAAAGAAAACAACCCACTGACAGAGTCAGAGTACAAACCTGACTGTCGGATCGAGGGGCGTTCTGGTGGGGTACTACGACCTTCTGAACCAACTCCAACAGAAAGTCACTTGGCACCCACTTTACTCACAGGCACACACACACACTCCAGATAGCTTCCGACAAGTCAACAGCAAAGAGGCAGGAAGGGTCTTTGTGTGGAATTCCATGGCACAGGTTTATTTGAGCTCCATGCGTGAAGAGGACCAGGGACCAAAGACGTTGGGGGATGGAGGCTTTTAGGTTATATATGGGGGCAG
>VYXC01009773.1:0-23634 GCA_013397175.1 Platysteira castanea
TCAAACTAGTACAGCTGCTCATAAGATCCATAAGATCCCATCTCTCTTTTGCCAATTAGTGTGTTTGATCAAAGAAATCCAAGAGCGATTTACCAAGCACCACCTTCCCCCTGTATACGAGTACCTCCTTTCTGCCCTTACACTCTACTTCAGTTTTGCCAGCAAAAAAGACCTCTGCTTTAAAGTGCCCTGGATCAAGGAACTGATCCAAGCTGAAAATAACTTGGCAAAAACCTGAGAAGTTCTCCAGAAGAGCAGCTCCTTGGTTTGTTTCAAAATGTGGAGGTATCTACATCTACTTGAGAAAGGGTCCAAGGGTAGAAATAGGGACTGGGGCAACTTAGACCACTGTCACTGGCAGAAAAACCCCACAGATCCACAATCTTATTAAGATACACTTTGTCAGTCCTTATTTTTATTATTAGGGGTCTTCTTTTTCTCTATAACAACACAGTACCTCTGTGGTGACTTCATAGTTTTATAACAGGGCCTAAAAACTGCTCCATCACAATGTCCCAAGTCCAGCTACCTTTTCATGGGAAGCTACTACAAGGTTAAGGCTGTGGAGGCTCTGATATCTGCCAGGATCTTCAAATACTCTAATTTTTTACTGTACTGAAAGTACCTGGCTGAGTGCTATCTGTTGCTGGGGTTCTATTGCCTGCAGATTACCCACAAATTGCCCAACTTGTCGCTCATTTATTTTATACCAGCACAGCCTGATCTACCAGATCTCCTCTCTCTTCTAGGGCAATAATCTTACTGAGCCAAATCTTAGAAGGCAGAAACTGGCACATGTCTGCTGAAACAGGTGAATTTAGTTGAGAGGGTGGAGCAGCAGATGATGCAGAGTAGAGGAGGAGCAGCAGGAATCACCCATGTAAGCTCCACCATCCCTTATGATAAGACTGGTGTAAAGAAGCAGTCCAAGTGATATGCAATTTTCTTACCTCCTGTCATTTCTATCTCCATTTTGGGCCACTTGCCTGCTATTATAGTAAACATTTTAGTAGAGCATGTATGTAGCTGTAAGTGCTTTAACAGCAGAGATTACACAGATGCAGCAGCTGCTCCTGACTTCAGGAGGAAGCTTGGCTTGGCTGAGTTACCTGGGTCATCTCAATCAGTAACTTCAGCTAGTAAGAATTGGGCAAATTTTATGGAACTGAGAAACGTGTACTAAAGTTTTAGATTGCAGAGTTTTGGGGGTTTCTGTCTACTTGCAAAAAGAAATTGTTCCTTTTAATCCTTTGAAATGTGAAGTTTGGTCTTTAAAGACAAGAAGGGTTGAATAAACACCATGTAGAGCAGGCATGGGCATTACCAATATTGCAATCCTTTCCCCTTTTTCTTCAAACATACCTGTCTGCATGATTGTCCTATTGCAGTATTTTTTCCTTAAGCTGTCTATTATTTATCTATTTTTGAATATATGTTTATATCACTGCCAACAGTAACATCAGTGGGATGCTGGTACAGAAAAGATGTTCATTTTTCCTCCCTTTTCTTGTGGATGCAAGAGGATCATAACTGACAGCTGCAGTTTGGCTGAGCCAAATGCAAATCAGAACAGGTATCAGAGTAAAGGAGATGGTGTTGATCAAGGCAAAAGGGGATGGTGACACAGGGCAGGGTTTTGCCTTCTGGAAAGGGCTGCAAGGCTGCAGCAGAGCTAGCACTGGTAGGAAGCGTGTTGTCATCTCTGGAGAGGGGAGTGACAGGAGAAGCAGCTCTGGGAAGATCAGGTGGTTGTCTTTGCCTTTCCCACAGTGTTTTTCACAACAGTTACCTGATACTTTTTTTTTCCATGTGATTAAATTATTTCACTGAAGTCTGATAATTGTAGCCACACGTCTGTGATTTGTCTGGTCTAATTTTACAGGTTGTTCATTGTAAGAGAGGTAGAGCTGGTTAGAGAAGAGTTATTGAATGCTGATGGAATATGTCCTGGTTTAAGACCCAGGTTGTTACTATGTTAGTTGTCTGGCAGACAGGAGAGTGTAAAAGTATGTCTGGGTTGAGTGGAGGGGTTTTATGAAGTAAGCACCTGAGAAGCTTTCATTTCCATGCAGATCCCTAAAGAAAGACCAGTAAGGGTTCTCTGAAACTTCAGGATGATGTTTTCTAGAAGAGAGGGTGGTTAAACTGATTTTTCTTCTTTTTTTTCTATGTTAAGACCGAAATCATTAGATGAAAAATAAAGGTGGAAAAAAGCATCCTGCAGTAGGAGGAGGTGAGGTTTCCCAGACAAAGCCATCTAGTGGTTACTGCTCACTGCTCTCGCTGCTCACAGACTCAGAGTTCTCAGCCACCAAGGTGTGTGGTGCCGGCTCTGGGACCTGGTCAGCTCGCTGGGCTGTGTCTGCTCCCTCCTGAGCAGAGAGGGAAAGGGCTGGCTGCTATTGAGTCAGAAAAGTAAAGGGAATGGTCCCCTTAAACAGAAGGAAAGTGTGGGTTGCCCGTGACAAAATTGCTTGTATTGTTGAGCAGCAGAGGCCAACAAAGGTGATGGCTGGTCTGGGAAAGCACGGCCAGAAGCAGTGATTCAAGTAAAAGCCTGACCAAATGAAGTGTGTGAGCCCAACCCAGGTGCTGAGAGCATGGTGACCCCAGCTGTGCCTGGAGTGCACAAAGGACAGCCAAGAAACGCTCCCAACTGCTGCCAGCATGCTGCACCTGTGAGGTGATGTGAACCTTTTTTAAGCAAAATGCTCTGTGGATTAGTGCTGAATTTATTAAACTGTTCTATCCTAAAAAAAAAAAATACACTTTAAAATTCAAAATGTTTTGCTTTGACACATTCTAAATGTTTTGATACTTACATATAATTTTAAAAGCTAAAAACCATAGAGTTTGGGCAGCAGCTTTCACTTGATCACCATATGCAGTTTTTTCTACTTTCCCATAAAAAAACAATCAACAAAAAATGTTTCATATTAACCTAAAATACTCTCTTCCCTGCATTCCCTAGTCTGGTAAATGACAAAAATCATTATTATTTCCATTGTGAGGCCTTAGTTTAATGCTCATTTGCCTCTTAAAGATGATACCTTTGAACTTTGTCATCTGCTGTGCTCAGAGAGCTGGCATTATAAACTTTTCAGGAGGTATTACAGAATCCACACTGGTGGTAGATATTTATTAGGAAAACAGCTACCTTCTCAATATCATGTGACAGTGCAGGAAGTTTATATTGTGAGGAAGCACAAAGACCACTGAGAGGGCTGAGGAAGGGAATGTGTGTGCTGAGTATTTTAATGTGGGTAGAGGCGAACAGTCAATGTTGGTGAAGAAATGTGAGTAGACAAAGTAGACAAGCCCAGTGGAGATTTCTCCTGCTGTTGCACGCTTGTCAGGGAGAGGAGACACAGGATTAAACAATTCTTTACTTCAATAGCTTCAATACTTCCACAGCTTCTAAAATATCTTCATAGTGCATGTACTGTGTGTTCAGCCACAAGTACAATCATGTTATTAAAATGCAACTCCAATGCACCTGGCAGTTACAGGGCTGCATTGTTCACCTTTTCTGAAACTCTTAAGCGCACTTCTAATGTTGGGGGTTTTTTTTCCTTAAGAGCCTGTTTCTAATTTTAAAAATATTCCAAGGAATGCTGAGCTTATCAAAAGCTGGTGGGATTTTTGGGCTCTAAATCACCAAAGTGCTTGCTGTAAGTTTGTTCCTTGCCAATATCCAGCACGTGAAAAGTGAGCGCAAACTGAGTAATGAGGAGGTAGAGAAAATGAATGTGTGTTTGATCACTTCTTTACTTTTTTTTTTTATCCTGTCCTTGGTAGACCATTTTTGGTTCTTCCATGGATCCAGTTAATGAGTCTTTGTACATTTGGAGTTTGCAATCTTGCACCTTCAAAGGCTGTAGAACAAGTTGAGCTCTTCAGGTGTGAAGCTGAAGGGAGGAAGGGGGCAAGTGGTGTGTGTGCCTCAGAAGCAAGCAGTCAAGTCCAGCTTCTCTTAAGGAAAGCAAAAACTGGGCAGGTTTTTTGCTTCCACTTCCTATCATTTCTTGTTTGCCTGTTTCTTTTGAAGCAGAAGTACAAGACAGGATATCAGGTCAGAAAAGATAATTTTCTCTGTTAGCTGGAATAGAAAAGACTGGGTGACATGTCCTTCTCTTTGCCAACACCCCATGAGGCAAGTAGCACTAACAGACTCAGCAGGCCGTATTTCCCCATTTTCAGTGCAACAGCTCATTTTAAGTTGTTGCTTTAATAAGAAGATGGATTTTTCATAATGCTTAAAAGGACTTAAAGCATGAAGGCGCTTAAAGAAATCAGATGTCAAGTCTTTAACTAATTATACAGACCCTTTAAAGATGGCTTGGTCTAAGTGATTCAGCAGCCATAAAGACCTTCATATGAGTCAACAGTTTATTTTGTGAACAATAGTGCCTTTTGAAGAACTCACACAATCAAAATTTAGATTTGTGCAAAGTGCCTAATTTTATTGAAGTATCATAATATAAATGCATGAGCTTTCCTGAGCCAGCTGTGTGTGCTTATGTCTGTACTTTTCTAGAACGCAGGCTCTTTTGCATCTTTAATAAAAGACAAATTCGGTGGATTTCCTTGTTCCAAAACAGCATTTGTATTATCTTGATGATCCAATGAATGCCATCCTTTCAGGACTATTTTTATAGAAGCAAGAGGAGAGGGGGGAAAGTCACCACAATCTAAAAAATCTCATGATTTAGTATTTAATAATGTAGGAATGTTTCTTTTAAAGTAACTCAAATTCAGCTATGGGCTAAAGGCCATTTCTGTTATGTTAGACTGTAAAAGGCAGGGTTTTGGTAAAGATTTGAGCATTTGAAAACATAAGGTTTTATAGAAAACACTGCATCTTTATTGCCTTCAGTGCTGGTGAAAGTCTGGATGCCTCCTGGAAACACAAGGAGTTGCTGAGGAGATGTGAATATTCTCCTAAATAGTCTAAGGTCAAATTTCACCCATGAATTCTCCACTGACTCTTAAAGGATCTTCCTCTGTGATGTCTAGGGCCTGTTCCAAAGGTATTCAAATAAACTGGAATTCTTGCATTTGTGATAAATACATATTATAATATTGGCTTTCCGCAAATATAAAGTGAATGCTGTATATATAATGTTAAAGTAGCTTTGCTATAAAGATACAGGTTTTTTGTAACAATAACTAATGCCTTTATTTCTGTTATTAATGGTAGTAAAATAGCTGATATAGCTATGCTTGTGGTAATTGAACTGTCTGCTTGGTTGGATAACATCCAATGAACCTATAATGAGGATCCCTGCTACTGACTTGCCAGCTATCAGCAAAAACCGTCTGCAAACACCATAGACCAAAGCCCAAGCTGGAGGTGATAATAAAAACTGACCAAAACCGAAGCCAAAAAATACGCATGCTCTAAAACGGTGGACTCTAGGAGGAGCCATGTAAAACAATTCCCAGAATATGTAAACTAGTTTGGGGAAAAGGTTGAATATGTATAATTGTTTATGAAGATGCATTAGGCCAATGCAATAGTAAAGGTATGTAAAGGTGTGTCCGCAATAGAAGGTGTGCTCTTGGCTGAGAGCCAAGGGTACCCAGCGCTGTAGCTTTTGCTTTATTGCTTTTGTCCCTTATTGTCTTTTTATTAAAACTTTTAAATCCTTACAGAAGAGTGAACCTCGTTTTTCACACATTGATTTCCAAAACCCTTAAATCCCATCCTAAGTGCTTTAGTCTTTAACACATCTGATTTTGGTTGATTTCTCACTGAAATCAATGGGGACTTTCCCAGGCTAATGAGAACTTTCCCTTGCACCTCCCAAGAGTATTCTTTGGAAGGTATCTGGTTTTGTTGTCCGTGCTTTAGAGCTGAGTCCCGCCTCCAGTGCCAAGTACTTGACCCAGTTTAGGCTGATTTTGGGCTTTGGCCATGAGGTGCATGAGGTGCAGGTGTGGTACCCATCCCTTAGTGCTCGGGGTCCTGAGCAGTTCTCCAAGTGATCCTGCACTGTGCTGACACCATATCCCAGCCAGCAAGATTGCACGGGCACACGGACTGGTGCTGCTGGGGCTTCCTCACTCTCAAAGGGAACAAGCTGTCAGAAGCTGATGGGAGCATGAGGCCCATTCAGATCTGCTGTTGACCACAGGGATGTTCTGGGGGACTTGCTGACAACCACTATAATCTGACTCCTGAGCTATTTCTGGAATTAGGCCATTTTTCAACCTCACTGCTGATGAGGTCAGGAAGAATGGTGACTCTTGGGCTATGAGTAGATCCTCCTGGCAGAGTTTTCATGACATTTAAGTCAGGGTGACATCCTGGTGAGTCCAGCATCACGAGACCCACCTCCCTGAGAGTTCCTGGGCTGCTCAGGGTAGACAGGGGTTGCTGTACCTGCACTTGCAACTTCCTACTGGGACTGTAAAACTTTCAGGAGGCCTGTGAGAGGGGATGCTTCTAATCCCAGCAGTGTCTGGATTGCATAACTGCTGTTAATTTGGCCTTTCTGAAGTGCCTGGGCCAAGGGATAACATTAACATTCCCACAGAAATGCTGATTCCAAGCCTTCCCTGAAGTTTACAAGAGGAACTGACCCTGAGTTAGCTGAGTCCCTTGGGTGTGGTGTCTTTTGCTAGAAAGGCAGCTCTCTTACAGGCAGGCAAAGAGCCGAACTTGGCTGAAATGTTCAGTAGGATTTAGATTAAGCTCACAAATCCTGATTCTGCAAAGATTTAAGCTTGTGCATAACTTTACATATGTGACTACTCCCATCAAGGTAAAATGAATTAAGATAATGTACAAATAACAAATTAAAATAATGCACCTGCTCAAGTCTTGCCAGTATCGAGGCTGTAATGAACTGGATAAAAACATGGAAGAGAAAAGGTGACTTTCTCAGAGCTATTAAGGTGTTATTTCAGAAACCTAACCAATGACGACTGCATTTATATGTACTATGCAAAGTCTAAATGAATGGGAGTGTTTATTCATCCATGTCATGTATGTGGGTCAGTAAGGGATCCCACAGCGCTTCAAGGGTTTGGCTTTTCTATTCTACTCAAAAAAGCACCTGAAAGTATCAGATTTACAGTCTGATCCTAGTGCAATCACTGTACTGTTTTTACTGTAGAGAGACTTCAGGATTCAGATTGCAGGCCTTATTAAAAATAGGCCCAAATTGAAGGAAAAAACAGTTGCGACAGTGTTGGAAAACATACCAGTAAAATTTTTTTATATATAACTTTAGCCAGGTTTGTTCACCTTTGCCCCAAGGGAAGGGAACTGAAGCTTCTCTCCAGGGCCTTGTTTCTCTAGGTGAGGCCTGATGGGATTAAGCATTTCAGCAGACTGGGAGTAGCCCCAAAGAGATAAGGCCACCGATGGAACATCAACAGAAAATCAGCGGCCATCTACGAACATCTAACCTAGATTCTACCTCTGGCAAAGTTGGAGACATCTCCTCTCGAAAAGACTGATACGAAAATCAAGGAAAGAAGACCTAATTAGCATCGGAGGTGAAGAAACCTGGATACAATAAGACACCGAATACAAAGAACTACACAACTTGAGACCAGTGAACATTGATCCAATTTGTTTCTATGAGTTTTGACTGTATAAAAGATCTGAAAAATCTAGAAAATGTCTTATCATGGAATGATTTTCTCTGTACACCTGGGCTATGTGTGGATGATTTCTGTGGTATATCCTGGCCAGAACAACATCCTGGCCAGATAATAAAGTAATGCCTTGACTCTCTAATATTAAAAATGCTATTGGAGGGTTTTTGTTTTTCCTGCAGTTTTGGTGACACTGGTGCTTCCAGTGACCCTGCTGGCCACCTGTCCTACCATCTTCTTCCTCCCCTCTACCTTCAGCCCTGGGGTTCAGTCACTGGACTCCTCTCAACTGCCACTGGAAACTAGTGCATCCCTGCTCCTCTAACAGGTGGCAAAATTGTGGAAGCAGGAAGCAGTGGAAGCAGCACCCTTGTTGAGCACACTTTTTGCCTCACCTTTCCTCTGGTGTTTGAGGGGCCCAAGCCTCCCTTGGAACCTGCAGTGTTTCTGGGGATGGCGTCCCCTTCAACATGCTCTTCTGCTCCTTGCTTGGGTCTGATCCCTGCACTTGGGTTTTCAGAGCCACAGGTCATCACTGCACAGGTAAAGAAACTGGAGAGGGGGAAGCCCTCCCTGTGCCAGCAGCCAGCAGAGTGTGTGCGCCAGTGGAGCTCTGACTGGGGCTAAGCCAGAGATGAACTGTGGGTGCTGGAGCAGCTCTGTGTGCAGAGGAGATCTTACTGCTAAGGTGTAACCATCTTCCTTAAGCTTAAGGAGCCCTCTGCTTCATCAAGCACTGCCAAACCAGGATTAATTAGGAAGGCAGCACTGTGCCAGACACAGCCAACATTCACACTCACTGACGGCAGTTTAAGGTGCCTGCTCTGGGTCTTATCAAAGCCAAATTCTTTTTCAAAGTTGGAGAACTCTTACTACTATAATTCCCAGACCCAGGGGAGCAGGAGGACAAAGCTGACCTTGCCCAGCTAGCCCAGTGTCATCAGCCAGACTTGAGGCTATCTTGCTTGGCATCACCAGCCTCAAGCCTTGAGGGAGCAAAGGGAGCTCACCAAGCAACAGGTGACACTCTGTCCTAGGTTACAGGGTAAGATGCGCCCAAAAGCCTGTATTCTATTACCATCTCCGTGAGCTGTTGAGACCAGGTGGGGCGGTGCTCCCTGCCCCTCCCTCCGGACTATCTCCTGCTAATGGCCCATCAGCGCCTTGCCTATGACTCATCATCCCATTGTGAGATGTTCCACCCAGAGGGAGGAACCAAGCATTCCATGCGGAATATAAACTGGGATCTTGAACATCATAGAAGCCTTTTCCACTGGATTCCCAGAGGAGCAGACTTTTCCACTGGATTGCCAGAGGACAAGAACTACATACCTACACTGGACTTTCCGAGAAGGAGGAGACCTTTTTCCTACAAGATCACCACTCCAACAGAAGCGCGTCAAAGAGAACTGCAGCTCTCCCCTGACCGGACTGCTCCCACCACCCTGCCCAGCAGGGTGCCAGGTCATATCCTGACTCTGTCAGGTTAAAACAGTGTTTTCTGTATTATTGCCTTGTTTTATATATATATTAGTAAAAGAACTGTTATTCCTATTTCTCATATCTTTGCCTGAAAGCCCCTCAATTTCAAATTTATAATAATTCAGCAGGAAGGGGGTTACATTTCCCATTCCAAGGGGAGCTCCTGCCTTCCTTTGATAGACACCTGTCTTTTAAACTGAGACACACTCCTAGTGTGCATTTGCTGGAAACAGAAGACCCACAAAGGAATAATCCAACGGAGCAGTCCGGTCCAAGGCCTAGATTTGGGAAGCCAGATGTTACTCTGCAGTAGGAACTCAACTGAGGAAGTGAAACAACTTCTTTTAGATCGGGGTCCTGGAGAGACTCTGTGCAATTCCTGTCCCAGGAACAACCTGTGCTATTTGACAAACCTCAGCCAGGAACATGGCTTTTGGTGTTCACACCTGCCATCAAGAAACAGCATTTGGGGAAATCAAAGTCAAAGAAAACCCATTGCCTGGGCTGAAGGGTCCCAGGGAGCTCCATGGACAAAGTGCTGCCAGGAGGTGTAGCTGAAGGAGTGTGGTTCCTGCTCCATGCTGGGGGAAGTACATACACACAATATGGTACAGTACAGGCCAGTACATACAGGGAACAAGTCAAAATCCAGAGGGTAAGACCTCATCATCACACCATAGGGGACTAGAGGCTTCTTCTGTTGTTTTTGCAGGAAAGGATCACCTGGGGGGTTCTGTTTATAGTGGCATTGTATGGCATCATGTGGGGCCCAGAACTCAGCGGGAGAAAGTAGATTTATTGGAGTAGTGAAGTCTAGTGGAAATCAGAAGAACACTCATCTCCTCCATGGCATTCTTCATAAATAGATCACAAATGGGAACATGTCTCTCATGCTACATGTAGGGAAAGAAGGTGAAATGACTTCTTCCAAGTCACCCATCCAGGCAGCACAGAGCTCCCTCGGCACTGGGCTGTTTCTGCACGGTGCTCTGTCCTCTAGGATAGGCCAGAGAGATCCAGGGGAGAATAATGTCTCCATTCAACTCCCAGTGACAGGATTTTTAATGATACCTTTCTTATAAAATAAATCTTTTTGTGAAGAGGGGAAACTGTCACAGTGAGAAAGTTCTGCTCTGTCCCAATTATTTGTGTATATTTGCAATTACTATTCACCCAGGCACATACATATATACACACGCATGCCTTATTAGTGACCTCAGAGCCACAGAATCACTCCTGTAAATATCTCCTTAGGCACAAAGGTAATAGTTACAAAAATAGGGAAAAATATTTTCTTGCATTTGCTATTCATTTGCTATAGAAAGACACTTTCAAACCACAAAATGCTATTAGACTTTTTAGAGAAAATAACCTGCCAAATGTGCGTGCTTGTTTTAGATAGAAATTCTTCAGGACCAGAAGTATGAGCAGCTGGTAAACTCTTAATTATTTTCCTGTACATTTCTAACAATGTACTCAAATTATTTTAGCACTTTAAAAATGCTCTGCTTAAACAGCCTATGTGTCAGCAAATTTAGAATTCAGATGTCCTGAAACACAGAAATAGTGATGGGGGGAAAAGAAAAAGAGAATTTAGAGGTAAAGAGAGGGAGAATAAAAAAGCCATTTAAGGGACACACAAAGGGAAAGTTAACAGACAGGAGTCCCCACAGTAAAGGGTGTTGCAGATTTACAGGGATCTGAAGAGCAAGTTGTTTACAGTAACACCAATAATTTTGGGTGTCTGTGAGCTGAGGGAAAGCTGAGGATGAGAAGATGAAAAGATGGGAGGGAGGACTTGGGGAGCAGAGAAGCTCTCCTTTCCCTACCCTCCCCAAGGGCCAAACATATCGCAAGCAGGCCAGGAGCCCCTGTTGTCCCTCCACTAAAGTCACCATGCCAGAGGGGGACAGGATGGAAAAATACTGCTAGTTTGGGAACAAGTATGGGGTTTGTGGCCTCAGCTGTACTTGTTTAGACCATTTATAGATTGTTTTGGAGGACACACCTTTCCAAAAGTCTCCCACTTAAAGGTAGTCTCTAACTGGGACTCTATGACTTTCTGTACTCAGTGGCGCTTTCTTAAGGAAAAACTGATTTCATGGTGGTTTTGAACAACACGTGGCACAAATATGACCTTTTGAATTCCTTCAGTATGAATATTTTCTGGATGCTGTTTTAAGGAGACCTTGACTGTGCTCTACATTTTAATAGTATATTTGACAACTCTTGTTGTGTTCCCCCATAAGTGAAATTGTGCAGAGAAGTAAGTTTAAACAGCAAAAGTATTAAGTATTTCTCATTTTCCTTGAGTATACCAGTGTTGGGGGTTAGGTTTTCTGAAAAGAATGTNCTGGGGAAGAGAATGGACTTTCAGCAGTCTCTTAGCTGGGGGTAGGCAGTCTTTGCCCAGCTCGAAGGAGAGACAGTTGCGGGTTTTGGTGCTGGACTTTGCGTCTGGGAAGACACAATNGCTGATGGTCGACTGAGTTTTCAGCACCCGCCATTGCCGGGAGATCCTCACCATCTGTGTGGGTGTTTCAGGGGAAGACTGGGACCCCCACCTCCTCCCTCTCTCCAGACAGAGGGTCCCAGCTGCTGGTCGACTGGAACCTCGGTGACTGCCATCGCCAGGATACCCCACCGGACATGTGAGAGCCCGGGGAAAGCGAAACCCTCGCCTTCCCTCTCTTTCCCAGGCCGCCATTAACTCCGGGGCGGCTGAGGGCTCGCCACACAGCGCCCCCTGGCGGCGCGGGGGCGGCACTGCAGCCCCAGCGCCCCCTGCTGGCTGTGGCCTAACACCGAAGCGGGAATTTGCTCAGCAGGGGGGAAAATTCTGTTCTTGTTCGTGTCGCTGTTGTAGTTTTGGCTTTCTTGGACCAGGAATGTAATGTAAGGTTGTTAAGTCATTAAAAGCATTTGGGTGTGCAGGAGGCAAGGCGCGGCTTTCTTATTTTCCGATAATGAAACAACAGAGACTCCTTGAGTTGATAAGAAGTTCCAAAAGCATCCCAAGACGACGCCCAGGACAATTAGCCAACAATGGGAATGCTCCTCCCTGCAGAATGATTCGATCAAGGGTCTTCAGCAGGGCAATCAGAAGTGCTGAAAAGGAGTCAATGAGGGGTCTTCAGGAGCAAGCATCTGGACTGATGGATTTCAATATCCCTCTGCGGAGATAAAGGGACTGCATTTTGGGAGGGGGGGCCCTTTTTCAGGTGGCCAGGCGAGCGGGAGGGGGTTTGGTGCTGTGTGGTGGTTTTATTTCTTGGGAGATTCTCTGTATTGTCGTGCAGGAACTGGCCCTACCCCAGTTCTCCGTCTCCAGCTGCTACTTTTAATAAACAAGCTAACCTTCTTTATATAAAAGTTTCTGATTCCGTTTATAACAGTTTGTTCTGGTTTATATATATATATATAGGCTAGTAAAGAACTGTTATTATTTTTTCCATATTTTTATCTGGAAGCCCCATAATTTCAGAGTTATTATAATTTGGAGGGAAGGGATCATCTTTCCATTCCAGGAAGGTTCCCGCCTTCCTTGGCAGACATCTGTCTTTTATACCAGGACAACCAGAAACAGCTGGAGGTTATGAGCAACCTGCACCCTTGGTCACAACTCCAAATCCTCTCCCACCCAGCTCTGGCTCCAAAAGTTTCCCTCCCACCTCTGTTTACTCCCAGGATTTTTTTTAAAGTTTTTTTTTTCTCCTGACAGTCTTGGCTTTTCTGGTTTTATCTACTACTCTCCTATGTGGCTGAGGAAAAAATGCTTTCTCCTCACATCTGGGTGGAATTTGAAGCAGGACAGAAGAGCAAAGGTGAGGGTGGTGAATGATGCTGCCCTACATGATCTCACTAGTGAGATCCACTTTCCAGTGATGCCTGGAAACAGGGAGGTTGGAGTTCAGCCTGGCTGTGCTGCTCCTCCATCACTCGTGAGGCATCTGCTGACTTTGAGTCCTCCCAGGATTTCCTTGTGGAGTTGAGAAGTCTTTCCCTTCATTGCGATTCACGCTCAGCTGAGAAAAGTTTGAATTTTAATACCGACATTTTATGACCAAAAGTTGTCTTGAGGATTCTCACACAACTTGACTGCCTGTTTTTCAGGAGCATGGTGAGGTGAAGAAGTTATTCTGTATTTATAAAAGCAAGGAACAGGTTAATTGCCAGTCGCCTGTAATCTAACTGTGTGACAGCAGCATGAGGGCCATCTGGAAGGACGGAACATCCCCAAGGCTGTGTCATTCCCAAGCTCCATAAGGAGATGGAGCAGTGCTATCACCACTGCATGAACTTCCTCAGAGCAGAAGTACATCAGATGAGAAATCAAGCTGACATGGTGCAAGACTGATGCCCATTTTCCCCACAGGGATGTCACCTGGAGGAACAGAGACTCTGCTCTGTTCCTGGTAAGTGCTTTAGGAATGCCCATTCCAGACCTCTCTACACCTGGAAGGGTCTTCTCCAGGCTGTGGAGACATTCTTCTTTCCCCACTGTGGCCTCCTTATGCTTGTGTTTTCCAGCACTGGAGGACGAGCAACCAATAAGATACAGTCTAGCTAACAGATACTTGCAATTTTCCTAATCTCCTTTCCAACTTTTCCTTTCTTCCTGCTGCTTCTATCCCAGCAAAAGACATGTATGGAGGTTATGGAGCAAGTAAGTTCGTAAACACTAAGGAGGGAAGCTATGTGAATTTGTTTAGGCAATTTTCCTGTGGGCAGTTGGTATTTAGCACTTAAATAAGTGTGTAAGCAATTCAGAGGCAACGACTGATGTGCTCAGGGTTGATGCTTTTAAATCTTCCTTGGCTTTTCTCTGCTGAAAGCCCTATAAAAATGCCATTAAGAAAGTAGAGAAGGAAACAGTAAAAACTGTTTCTATTTCTATGTAATTTTTGGTTTTTTACAGAACTGGAAACCAATATTTTTTTACCTAAAAAAAAAAATTCTGATAAATGCATCTGACAGACTGCACGTCCAAAATTCTATCCTAAACGTACCCATTCTTAAGGCAAAGTTGTGCTTCAAGGCCTTTTTTAGCAGGATGACAAAATCTTCCCATGTGGTCTCTAATATTATCACAAATGGCCCTTTAAAGTTTGACTGACAGCTCTGGCCCCTGTTTCTTTGGTTATAAATTAGGTAAAGTGTTTGCATAGAAAAATGTTGGTTTATAGAAGGTCTCTCAGCAGCAGAACTAGTAAAATTTTCAAACACGGAGTTTGCTCATTGAAAAGTGAGATTTTGACTGAAAAAGTAGGAAAATCTGGATCTCTAACTACTTAGGTTACTACCTTGTGCTTCATTTTAAAAAAGCTATTAAGCACAGAACAGGAAAACAGAATATTTTAGGTTGAGCTAAAGATTTAGTGTGACACCTAAAGTATACCTTTCAGTTCTGTGCAGTTTGGGTTTTTCTTTCTGGAACCACAGTTTGATGAATAGAAAATGTCCACTCATGGGAACACAAAGCAAGTTTTTACAAGGTATTTTTTTCATCTATCATGCTAAAAAAAGTGTATCTATAAAATCTGATTGATGTGGTCAAGTGGCCCTCAACATTTGAATTCAAAGGTCTAAGAAATTCACCTCCCCTCAGCTAAGATGTGATAACTGACCAAGTGTATTTTCCTGTTTTAAATTCAAAGTAAACTTATCCTATTTACTGTTCTGGTAACATCCTAAAATATTTGCAGTTAGTTATCTGTGATTACATTTCCAGGTTCAGGTAAGCTAAGTCTGGGAGTGTGGATTCGCAGTAGTGAGATAACTCCTGAACTTAGAGAAAGAATCTCAAAAGGCAGAAGTTCATTAAAGAAGAAAGAATATATTTTCTGCTAGCATATATTAACACTTAAAGTATGACAAATAACAGGTCAAAGCTGGTTCCATGTTACAATTTGCAGTTCTAGGCTATGTCAGAGAAAACAGCTCAGGTCTTTGAAATCAGCTGAGTCAAGGACACAGAGAAGCACTTCTTGCTTTGGCATTCAGGCAATGGAGCAAGGCTCAGGAATGATGCTTCAGAACACAAGGGAAACAGTTAAGGTTATAACACTACACAAGCAGTGAAAATAATTTATCCAGATGAAAATAGTACCTTTATATCAGTGCTAAAAAATAAAAGTTTAAAAGATGAAGTATTCAGGGCAAAAAAACTAGGCAATTTCTTCAATGGAGAAACTGTTTTATTGGCTTGTAACCTAAAAAATAATTATAAAAAATAAGCTATACAAATGTCAGCACTGTCTGTAGCTCGCTGGGTTACCTGAAATGGGACAGATTTTGATTGAATTCCTGTTGGATATAAACCTAAAATAAGTTCCATGATGCCATCACACTTTTTTTTCACTGCTCTGGAGAACAACCAGAAAGCAGAAAGTCCTTTTGCTTTCTTTCCAACACTATCCAGGGAAATTGCACATCCTTGTTTAAATCTGTTTGGTTACTTCATGAAGCCAACATGAGTGTTTGTATGAAATGAATAAATGGGCATAGCTCCCACCACAGAAGCACAGATACAGGGCTTCTCATCCCATCCTCTCTTGCATGCCTCTTGCCAAGTCTGACTTGGGATCCATCACACTAGAAAATTCTGCCAGGCTACTGCCCCTCTGCGATTAATGTATCTGAACAAAATACAAGGCAATGCAAATTTTGTCTGTGCAGCAAATCAATTAGTCTGTTTTTAAAACTTATCTGCAGATTGGATGTCTTTCGCAGAGGGCATTTGTTCCAGGGCATTATTTCTTAGCAGGGAAAAAAACAAAATCAAGATGATCAGTAACAAGCTTTTACTATTTGCCTTTGTATCTGTTTTATTTACCATGTCTAGAAAGAGGCCTTGTTTGTGGGAATTCAGGTTAAAAGGCGTATAGATTAAAAATCCCTGGAATATTCTACCATATTGCCTTAGATTTATAGTTACTTTTCTTCAGTATTTAAGATACTGCTCATTTAATATCAGACATTTTTATTTCAAGTCAATGTGCTGCAATTTATCTTCGAGACAATAATGGTAAAAATGGAAACTTTCTATCCCTAGTTTTGCTTTTGCCCTAATTCTGTGGTCCATGGTCTCCACTGGCTCTGTGCTGTTGGACCATGCCATTGTCCCACAGGAGACAGACATCTCTTTTAAGTGGCACTAGCTGTCAGCTGGTCCACACAAGTGCACATGATCCCATGCTCCTTTTATTTGAGAGGCAAATAGATTTTTGAGAGGAAGATGACACAAAGTTGCAATTCCACTCTGGTCTTCAGATGCATATGTTCCATGCCATTCACCTCCTGTCACTGATTTTCAGCAATTTTTGCAAGGAGATTTAACTGTACATATGATTAAATGGGTAAGATTTTGGAGTCTTCCTCTGGTCATCTATTTTTCCTTCACAAGTCACAGGGAGAGCAGAGTTTAAATAGCAAATTGACATCTGCCACACAGTCGTATGGGGCCTATCTATATTTAGGTTGATGTCTATAACAGCTACACTCATCAGGACCATCCTTAGTCAGAAGGACTGTAACTACAGCACCAGAGTCTTGCTTTCCTCCTGGACTGAATCTGGACTCACATCACAGAACTTGCCTGCTGGAATAAAAAGTAATCACTGCTTCCCACTGCTCAAGCAGGGCTTCCAGTCAAGTTTAAGCCAGGTTGGAAGAGTCCCTGGTTTGTGAACATGGAAAAGATGGCTTCTGCCCATGTACAGCTAGAGTGTTGTCACATGGCAATGGAATATAAAGTTGATACAGCATCTTTGTTCAAAATGATTGAAAAAACAGTGTACATAAGTGTTTCCTGAAATTTTGGAAAGAAATGCCTAAGTGCAGAGGACATTAAGACTTGTAAAGACTTTTCTTTGATAAACTTATGTATTTGCTTGCTTAGAACTCAGGGAAGAAAGCTAAACTTGAATAAAAAGGAACATCTGAAAGTGTGTCCCAAACTAAGGCAACTTTGGTAGCAAAATTCTCAGTGTGCAAAAAGCCTGCAGGCTGAGATGGTCAGCAAGAGCTTCTGGCACCTGAAACTGAAACACATTTAAAACTGGCCTAAACATGGCAACTTTGGGTTCAAAAGCATCATCTGGAAAATGCTTTGATTTGCTAATTTGTGCTGGTTTAAAAGTAAACCAGTGGGAGAAATGAACCCCACACAATTACCTTGAGAGGGATTACACGTCGGAGCTACAATTTAATGGAAAGATTACATTAAATGCAATGATACACAGAAAAACTGGCTTAAACCCACAAATTCAGAGTACAACCTGGCACCCTGTTGGTCAGAATGGTGGTCACAGTCCTATCAAATGGTGGTTGCAGTCAAAAGCAGTGGTTCTCTGAAAGTTCTGATCCTCCTCGAGATCCATCCCGTGGTGGTGGTATCCCAAGGCCCCAGTTATATTTGGTCAGGTTCAGGTGGGAGCGGTCAGTACCTCCTCCAGGGCAGGGCATTTCACAATGGAATGATGTAATATTGTGAGTCATAGGATATTTTTGGCAGTTCTTGATGGTCGTAAGTCATTTCAGCTTCTTGTTATGCTGGTGCCAGTAGAGTGATTACAGCCCGTTAGCAGAGATGACCCCCCTCAGCATGGGTAACTGTACTGCTGGTACTTCCCTGGAGGGAATTATCATGTCTGAGTCATTTGTGAAGACAAAGAAACTCGAAGGGTTTGCCTCTTCTCCCTTATCTCATTTAACACCCAGCCTGTAGCCTTAGGGGTAGGGTGTGCACTGGGCAGCTACTGTGAATGACCCATCATTATCAGTTTGTCAGAAATGGCATAGAGGGGAGTAGAATACACGGTTTGGTTATACACCACATTGGCACCATCCTTCTTGTCCTGGGTTGAAGTATTCTGTTACCATCTTTGTGAGCTGTTGGAACCAGGTGGAGCAGTGTTTTCCCTGCCTTCTCCCTCTGTACTATCTCCTGTTAATGGGCCATCAGTGCNAACCCAGGACATAACTGTATATGAACAAATTCACAGTGACATCACACCACATTGCATGAGGTGGGGGGTGCTGCCACCACAACCCTGACCAAACTCCCACTGTGATGCAGCTACTCTTTGGCTTGAGGGAACACAAGAAACATGCTTGTGTTGGCAGAACAGTGTGAAAACATGCTCTGCAATGTGCACAAGGCTTGCAGGTATTGCTCTGTGTCTTGGTTTGAAAAGATCTGTCTTTGATTGAAAGACAGGTGTCTGCTAAGGAAGGCAGGAGCCTCCTTTGGAATGGAAGATGCAACCCCCTTCCCTCCGAATTGTTATAATTCTGAAGTTAAGGGGCTTTCAGGCAAAGATATGGGGAATAGGAATAACAGTTATTTTACTTATATATATATATAACAAAGCAATAATACGGAAACACTTGTTTGACCTGACACCCTGCCGGGCAGGGTGGTGGTAGCAGTCCGGTCAGGTGAGAGCTGCAGTTCTCTTTGAAGTGGTTCTGTTGAAGAGGTGATCCTGTAGAAAAGGTCTGGTCCTCCTTGGGAAGTCCAGTGGTGGTTGTGTAGCTCTTGTCCTCTGGCAATCCAGTAGGTAAGGGCTGCTGTGCCGTTCCAAACCCCAGGCTATATCCAGGTGGGAATGCTTGGCTCCTTCCCCCTGGGCAGAGCATCTCACAGTGGGATGGTGAGTCATGAGGCAAGGCATTGATGGGCCATTAACAGGAGATAGTCCAGGAGTGAGTTATCTGTGAGTCATGTGGCAAGGCATTGTTGGGCCCATTAACAGGAGATAGTCCAGAGGGAGGAGGCAAGGAACATTGCTACACCTGGTTTCAACAGCTCATGAAGATGGTAATAGAATACACTGTAACCCAGGACACTCTGATCACAGTTTAGTTTTATCTGCCTTTTTTGGGCCAGAGCCTGAAATGCCCTTCACATGCTCCTCGAAGCCCTTCACAGTCCTCTCACAGAAAGAGAAAGATGTTTTGCCAGCTGAGAAACACCTGACTTTCTGTGACACCAGACAAATGTGGAGTGCAAATGGCAGGTATATCTAATATATTTTGAAAAGGTTTGTGCTTTCACCTGGTTGTACTGCAGTGCTCCAGGGCCAGTCCTGAGCTCCTCTTTGTCTGGTGCGGTGCCCAAGGTGGGGGCCCAGGTGCCTTCTGTCACTGCCAATCTAACCACAGTGGACAGTGTTGTCTCAAACCAACATACAGCAAACCTTTTGTAATTCTCCTGCCTGTTCCAGTGATGCAGAAACCAAAGTAAAATGTCCTTGGTAGGAGACTATGATATTCTGAGGAGAAAATTTGAGAATTTCTCACTTTTTGGTGGTCAGTGATGCAGCATTCTATGGGGAGTAATCAACTGACAGGGAATGATCACTCACTCATTTCTGCAGAGAAAGTGAACAAGAGGTTTGTATATTCCTCATTTGGGGTTTTTTTTCCCTATTTTTATTTTATTTTAATAAGATGGCCTGTGCCAGACAAAATAAACTCTTTCTTTTTCTCCATTCCTATCTCTCAATGTGATATAAATACCATCCCACAATTTAGCATTTTTAATTAATATGTACTTTCCATTACCTTCCTTTTGGAGAGCTCATTATCTCAAGGAATGTAACTCTTCATTCAAACATTTCATTTTGTAGCAGGAGAAAGAGACGGAAGCACGAAGAACTCTTTTAACTGGATTGTGTAACAATGGCTGTGGTAATAATTGTCTGGGAGAATTATATGGAGGTAACAAAAGGACTCACAAAATGAATACATTACAGAAACTCTTTTATGACTGAAAAATACTGATGTCCTTAAAAGAGAGAGAGAGAGAGAAGTAGGAGTTGGATGATTTTGCAAGAAAATGCAAAGATTATGCTAAAGTTTGTCTTGGCACAGGGAAGATGTTTTCTTAGGATTGCTGCAGGAAAGCTTACACTCTGTTCCGTTGTTTCCTCACCCCTATTTCCACAGCACAAGCTCCTTGTCCTGCCCTAGTAGCAGTGAGAGGTTAGGCTGGTCAGCCTAACCCGGGCTCCGACAATTCTGCTGCCATCAAGCGGAGCAGCTCTGAGAGTGCCTTGGCTGCTGTGCCAGTCTGATTTATTTCTGCACAGAGAGCTCATGCCCAGTTAATTTCAGCAGTCAAGGTTTGCTGCCAGTACGTCACCCTTTAGGATCCAGTTGTGCAAGCAGGGTAATCCAGGATGGGGTCAATAAGTGGGAGATGAAGAGGAAGGTAGATGGGGTAACTAGTTATTCTGGGCACCCATCACCATGACAGCTGTCTGTTTCTAGGTCTATCATACATACACTTATTTCCAGAGCATAAAGGAGACTTGTCTACTAGGTAAAAGATGGGGGTTTGCCCCTTTAAAAAATATGAGAGACTCTTTATTGGACCCACTTGACAAGTGGATTCAAGCTTGTTAGTTTTCTCTTAACTCTAAGTTATAATCATAAGAAGTGTGTTTTTCTTATCATTTATTTCAGCTAAAAGGTTGCACTTGCTGTCAAGTTGAACACTGTAGATGTTTGTACTGAACACCGTGTTCAGAAATTTTTATTTTTGTCACAGAAGTACAGCTGTATCATGAAGGTGGTACATAATTAGAATTAGGTATAATGAGGTTGCTAATACACATTACACTCTGCAGCACCTTGGCATGTGGAAATGTGCAACTTTACACATCTGGATAACAGGAACCAACAAAAAAGAGATCGAAATTCTTTTAATGTTAACAAGGGAAATGTCATCTTCAATGAAACGGGTTATTTCTTTCTGTAGTTGGTGACTCCCCAGATGACCACCTTTCCATGGCTAGTGTTAATGTTAAGCACTTCAAAGGCGTGGGAATGTGGGAGGGGAGAAAATCTGCTTTAAAAAGTAATTTATTTTTCTGAGGGGGTAGTGGTTGGCTGGATCAGTTTCTGACTTGGCCAGACACGTAACCATGAGTGCCACTGCTGCAGAAAAGGTGGTGGTGGGGAACAGGGGGTGTGAAGGGAAGGAAGCAGGAGAAAAAGCAGAGCATGGACATTCCAGCATCATCTCTGTGGTGGAGGGGGCTCTCAAGCACAGCCATTCCTCATTTCTGTAGGCCCAGTACAGAGTGGAGTTTTCAGCCTTTTATGCACAATGATGTGTTAACAAACTGTCATGATTTGACACCGGCCAAGTGCCAGGCACCCACAAAAGCTGCTCACTCACCCTCCCCTGCCACAGCTGGGCAGAGGAGAGAAAAATTTAATGAAGGGTTCATGAGTTGAGATGAGGACCAGGAGAAAACACTCCAAGGGCAAAACAGGCTCATCTTAGTGATATTAAGTGAATTTATTACTAACAAAATCAGAGGAGGGTAATGAGAAGTAAAATAGGCCCTTAAAAACACCTTTTCTTCCCCCAACCCCTCCCTCCTTCCCACCAAGAGCACAGGGAGACAGGGCATGGGGGTTTGGTCAGTTCGTCACCCAAGGTTTTCTTCCGCTGTGCAGGGAGAGAAGTTGTTTCCCTGTGAGACCATGGGGTCCCTTCCCACGGGAGACAGTTCTCTGTGAACTTCTCCAGCGTGGTTCCACTCTCACAAGGACCAGTCCTCCCAAAACGGCTACAACATTAATTCCTCTCATGGGCATAAAATCCCCCCACAACTGCTGCAGCGTGAGTCCCTCCCACGGGCACACAGTCCTCCCAGAACTGCNGGCCTGCAGAGGAACCTCGGCTCCAGTGCCTGGAGCACCTCCTGCCCCTCCTTCTGCACTGACCATGGTGTCCCCATGTTGTTTCCCTCACACGTTCTCACCTCCTCCTCTTCTCTAGCTGGAATGAAATCTGCTCCACTATCTTTGTTTTGATTTTCTTTTTAAATATGTTATCACAGAGGTGTTACCACCACCTCTAATTGGCCCAGCTTTGGCCAGCAGCATGTCCATCTTCAGAGCCATCAGGGATTGGCTCTGCCAGACATGGTGGAAGCTTCCAGCAGCTCCTCACAGAAGCTCCCTGTGGCCCCCGGCTACCAAAAACCAGGCTGTGCATAACCAACACACAAAGGTTAAAGAACAGCCAGCAAGCAGAGCAATCTGCTGAAGGTTAACAAGAAGCTCTGAGTAGAATGGCTGTTCAGGATGTCTCCGGCAGCATTAAGTATCCTTTAGACTTCAATTTGGAAGTGTCCTGCTTAGGCAGACATCTAGAGTCTCTCTTTGATGCAACTGTGGATGACAGAAATACTGAAGTCCATTTCCCTATGGATTTTGTGGCCCATCCTCTCCTGCAATCCCACTTCAGTCACCCTCAATTCCAGTTCTGTTTCCCTGCTGCAACATGGATTTCGCCCCATAGGGAGATGATTTCCCAGCTGTGTGTTCAGTGCTTCCCCTCATTGCAGTCTGTGGTTGGAGCCGTGTGGTCACATCTCTATACTCCACAGACAGGCCCTGACTTTGGTGTGTGACTGATTGAAACTGAGTCACTGAAGTTGGCTGGAAAAGAGAAGAAAGACTAGGGATCATATACATTATCACAGAATTACTTAGGTTGGAAAAGACCTCTAAGATTAGTGAGTCTAACCTGTGCCCGATCACCAGCCTGTCACCCAGACTAGATCACCGAGTGCCACGTCGAGTCATTCCTTGGACACCTCCAGGGATGGGGACTCCACCACCTCCCCTTCCAAAGCCTGACAACGCTTTCCATGACAAAATTCCTCCTGATTCCCCCAACATGAGGCTTCCCTGGCAAAACTTGAGGTGCCATTTCTTTCTGTCCTAGAATCAGAGCCTGACTCCCACGTGGCTGCACCCTCATGTCAGGGAGTTGTAGAGAGAGAAGAGGTCCCCCCCTCAGCCTCCTTTTCTCCAGGCTGAGCCACCCCAGCTCCCTCAGCAGCTCCTCGTACGCCTTACTCTCTAGACTCTTCTCCAGCCTTGTTGCCCTGCAGGCAGGTTAACAACAGGAAAAGTGTCTTACGAATGCATTTCAAGCACCAGCAGCGGTTTTTATAGTGTGTGTGAAGTTGAGCAGTCCTAATCCTAACCTCACTTTGACTACAAGGTTCCTAATTCCTGTAAAAACCAGGCAGTCCTGGAACGGGGGCAGGTGGTGGTCCCACACACCCAGGGCAGCCTGCTGGGTGCTCCTGGGAGCTCTGAGTGGGGCTCTGGGGCTCAAAGTCGGTGGGGCTCCTCACGGCTCCTTCCGAGCAGGAGATTCCCGGAGCCCAGAGGTGGCGTGAGCGGCGGGCAGTGACCGAGGGGCTGAGCTGTAGGGGATGTTTGTCCAGCCCCTATTCCCGGAGCACAGGGCACAGCCGCTTTTCCAGGGCTGCCTGTTCAGCTCGACAGATGCTCCCTCCTTAACCCTTCCCCTTTCTCCCTGCCCCCCAAACAGATCCTCTCCCCAGTCAAAGCCGGTTTTCCCCAGCCAGTCACTAAATCAGCCGGATGTGGCTCCCTTCCCCCACCTGACACGGTGACGAGGAGTGCCTGCTGATCAGTCCTTTCATGTAGTCACTGCCGATTGATGCTTCAGCAACTAAAATAAAAGTAAAAAAAAAAAAAAAA
>VYXC01009773.1:41150-58224 GCA_013397175.1 Platysteira castanea
AAAGGCAGAAAAAAAAAAAAAGCCAAAAAACCCAAACCAAAAACCAAACCAAACAAAAAAAACTTCACTCGGATCTGAAAGTGGCAGGAAAGTGCCTGGCAAGTTGCAGGGATGGAGCTACACAGCTTGCAGGAGGCGTTAAAAGTGGAAATCCAATGTCACCAGGTAAAAGAATGAAATGCTGAGGCGACCAGCCGTGCTCTGCCTCCGATCGGGACTCGCAGGACCGGTGTTGCATGTTCGGCGAGAGCCTTCGTGCCGCAGCGACCAGGGGAGGGGGCGCGGGGGGGCGCGGCGGGGACCCCCGGCCCCCCGTCGCAATGGCGAGCACTTCCCCAAAGTACTTTTGCGGATTGTTTGGCTGAGTTTTTTGTGTGTGTGTGTGTGCTGTGGAGATGCGGAGTCAAGGCTGCAGTCGGTGCTGGTGTGAGTGTGCGTGAGTGTGAGTGTGAGAGAGAGAGAGAGGGAGAGACTCTGTGTGTGTGTGTGTGTGTGTGTTGGAGAGATTAGGACGAGACTTGAATATTTATGAGCTTTGCTTGAAACTGACTCGCAGTGTTTACTTGCCTCTTTGTTCCTTACCCCCCTCCCTCCCCCGTCCACACACATACATACATTTAAAAAAATCCATTAAACTTGAAACAGTTTCTAATTCCTCCTTTTTTGGGGGTGATTTTTTTTTTTAATAGAAACTAGTTGCACAGATGAAGCAAGATCCACAGGTAAATGCAGAACCTTTTTTTTTTTCTCTTCTTCAGTATTTTATCCCTGCCGTAATAAGCGCAGTTGTGCTGGGACAGCAGGATGAGAAACTTTATCAGTAAGAGATCTCATTTTGTAGTCTGCACTGAGCTTTCTTGCTAAGGAGGGTGTTTTGTTTGCATGCTTCCGTACGGCTTCGGTGGAATGGTTTTGCCTTTGAACAATTTCTAGCTCGCAAGTTTATTCATTACAGGGGTTAGTTTGCACTTTGCTTTTAATATGCGTCTTGTTGCCGTTTTTGCAGAACGGGGATCTTAAGAAACAAATCCATGAAAGGCAATCAAGAATAGCAGCTCTTAATGAGAAACAAGTAAGGAACAGATCGATTCAGTTGTGTTTCGTTTTCCTTCGTCTTTTTACGATGCAATGTCTAAACATCCGAAAAGTGTCTGCGTTAGCTGAAAAATACTGGCGGCAGGGGATATAACATCCATTTTCTTTTGCATAGAGTCAGAAAATGCATGTTTTCATAATGAGGTCGGATTCTCTGATGTCTTGCTGGGGGAAAGAATTATTTCAGTACTAGTAGTAAAAAGATAAGCAGTAGTTAAAATGTAAAAAAAAAAAAAAAGAGGCGTCCATTTTGAGTTGGTCGACATGTTTTAGGAATATGGAAAATTCTGTCTTGGGCTACTTTGTGCACTTCTATGTAATGTGCAGAGCAAGAGTTGGGAAGGAGGAGGCTGGAGCCCCGTTCAGAGCCATTTCGGGGTTTAATTACAAAACTGATTTTTACTGATCACTTTATTTCTTTTCTTTTTGTTTTCTTCTTCTTCTTTTTTTTTTCTCCCCTCCCCACTTGCCTTTCTCTTCCCTTGGTCTGATCTGACGTGTTGGCTTTTGATTCGAGTTCACTTAGGCACTTTCACTTTTTTCTATCCCTTCCAAAAATAAGAATAAAAACAGATTAACCTGTTTCAGCTGCCGGGGGGAGGGGGAGGAAAAAACCATCAAAACGGAGGAGGGTAACAAAACGAACCAGGAGCCTTCCTCCCTACCTCCTCCCCTCCCCTCCCCCCCGCCCTTCCCAAAGTTTCTCATCGTTGTTTTTGTGCCGGGTGACCCCCGGGCCGCTGCTCTGCCCGAGAGGAGCCCGGGAGGAAAGTTTTGGTGCGGGGGGCGGCGGGGGCGCGGGCGCTCAGCACCGCGGACAGCGCCGCTCGCGTTCCCCCTCGCACTCCCACTCGCCCAACTCCCCGCGCCCTCGGCCTCTCTCCCGGCACTTCCAGCGCGGGAAAGGCAGCTGGGAAAGCCAGCGGGAGATCTGCCGGGCCCAGCCCCGCTCTGCACCCCAGGGCTGAACTTTCGGGTGGCCCCCGGGCCCTCCGCGGCGGTGAAGGGCTGCGGGCTGCGCTGCTCCCCGCTCCCCGGCCTCCAGCGCGGCTCCTCCGTTCAGCACCGGGGCTGGGGACAGCGCCCGCCAGCCCGAAGCCGACCCTTCCCTCCCTCCTTCCCGACGAGGGGACAGGGAAAGGGGCCACGTGTGCTGGTCCCCCGCTTTTGCCCGTTCCTTTTTTTTTTTTTTTTTTTAATTTTAATTTTTTTTGTGTGTGTGTGTTTTGTTTTGTTTTGCTGGAGTTGTGGTTAAAGTTGCAAAGTGCCTGTGTGATGCGTGCCTGCGGGCGATGGCTGCACGCCACCCTTTTCCTCCCAGTTTATTGTAATGAGAATTTGTCAGCACTCTCAGTTTGGTAGTGGAAGCTTCCATTTTGTGAGGAAGGGGTGTTGGTTCCTCCTAACATGGAGAAAAGTCTGCGGAGTTTGCCGGTGGGGGATGGGGCCCCATTCATGCTGAACATTACCATTTTGATTGCTTTGATGCCATTTTTGGAGGGGGGAGGGGAGAGAATACCCTACTCAGCAGAGCACAAAGATGTTTAATCACTGTATAAAATCAAATCACATACTTTCTTTTTTAAAGCAAATTTGACACTACATGATATGTAAGGGCTGTTAGTCCTTGTTTTGCAGTGTAAAACAGCAAATTGTTGACTCTGATACTACTATACTGGGTAGAAGGTTTTTTTTTTTTTAAATAAGATAACAGCCTTTCCTGCAACGATGCATCTTTATGTGTTGTTTCTTCAATATCAGAATAGTTTTACTGTTCTAAGTGGGTATTTGGAACATAGATTTGACCATTTCCCCCTATATTGTAGCAACTATTTCAAGGCTGTTTAAATTTTTATGATCATAGTAAATGAGAAGCTATTTATTATTTGTCATGTTGGAATTTAGATAAGGCAGAGAGACACATTTGAAAATACAGTTTGAACATTCTGATTCAGCTTGGGGAAAAAGGTTTTTGCTAAGCTTGCACAGCATATTTATGTGTAATCCAAGCTAACTGGTAAACAATCGTCATGTATTTATGACTTGCCATCCTCATACTCTTATAAATAAATCTATAGACCATGAAGTAATTAAACATAAAATACTTAATTCTGTAAACAGCAAATTTGGCCTAGCAGGAAACCTTCTATTTTTAGGCAAAACCCTGGATTTCTTTTACTGTTCTCAACATCCTGTGCAACAAGAGCTCATAATTAGAGCCTGGCTGGTGGTGTGGTGTCCTCATGCTACAGGCTGCCACCTCCAGAGGTCTACAGTGAAATCTTTCTCAGGTCACAAGTGAAATGAGTTTGGAGATCTTAGCTTGTGACCAAGTCACAAACCCATCGTGTAACTTTGCAGACTTGCTATAATTAGTAGTTGCTCTTAGGTAATGGCTTATAAATGAACTCTGCATCCTTGAGGGTATAGAAAAGGGGCACTGAGGACTCCTGAGACAACAGATGGGATAACGGTGGAGCTATTTGATGGTTTCAAGCCCTCACTTTCATGGGAACACCAGTGTAAACTTAAATAGGCAGTTCAAGTAAGGAGGTTATTTTTACATATGTATTTGCATTCCTTCCTCCTTTACCCCTCCCCAAGATTTGTTTAGGCACAGCTAATTAATAATTCAATAATGTATACCTTTGATTGTGCATGTACTGAATACAAAAGACCCTAAAATTACATTTCAATTTAACTGCACATATTAATGATGAAACAGTAAAACAAACAAACAAAACCCCCCCATCTACACCTGTGAGAAACATAGCAGGAGTGAATGTTATCTCTCAGTGCCTGTATTCATCACTTTTTCATTGTAGCCACTGGCATTTGTGGCAATGTGTACTTTTCTTGAAAGTTACAAATGAAGACAAGAAAGAGCTGAATGACAAACTCAACTTTTGATGGAAATTTATGAAGTAGACTTTTATGCACAGCTGGATTTTAAGTTGCATCCTAATTAAGCATCCCTGGCTAGTCATCGATGTTTCTTTTACGTTGGTGGCTTAGAGAGATAGAGAATTTAGCACAGTTTTAGTATTTTTCAGTGTCTTCAAATAAGTAACGTATATCCATCATTTTCATTACTGGAAGGCAACAGCTTTAATCAGTTCTTAATTTGGCATCCAACTCAGAAAGACAAGTTAGGCTTCTGTCACAAGTACATGCTTCGGATGCTTTAGTTTTGATTAATTGTCATCACATTTGAGAGTGGGTTACCTCTTCTTTAACAAGATATGATGCGTGAAGACTCCATTAGTTATTCCAGTGGTTCTACACCTTCAATCTACAGGACATGCAGAGCAGCAGTAACATTTTTACCTCAATTTTCAAGCAACAAGCATTTATATGTAAATAAAAGAGCATCGTAAGAGCCAGCATTGGCCTTAATAGCACACCAGAGGTGCTCTGCTGCATGTGTTTCTTGTTCTTTATGTCCTATGTTGTTAAGGGTCTTTTAATGCTAGAAAGTTAATTATTAATTAATTATTATTTATTAATAAATCGGGATAAACAAATCAACAAATCTTTAACCTCCACTGGAAGTTCCTTGTTACTTGTTCCTCCTTACTGATGTAAGCATTAGGTGGCAAGCCAGGTCTTAAAAATTGACAATGAGCATGTGTGGGCCACTGTATTTTTGACCGTGATGAACTCTGAATTCAGACAGCCTGTCCTGGAGCACAGTAATAAAAATATGCCTTCCTGAAAGACATTATGCCATTCACTTGTGCAGTGCTTCATTTCTTTACCATAATTTACTATCTATGCAGAAAATCAGCATTAGTTTCAGGCAGACTCTCCCAGCCTGTGTTATTGATGGTTTCGGGTTTTTTTGGGGTAGTATATCTGAAATGAAATCACCGACTGTATTTTGCCTGTGGTGATCACCAGCAAAACCTGTTTGTGGAAAGTGTTAGACTTCCTGAAGTTGAAGTTCTTGTGCAAGTTGTTGGAGATGGTTTAGCTCAAGATGTCTCGTTGTGCTGATGTTGTCTCTGTTTTCGGGAAGAGTAGGAAGTGGGTTTGGGGTTTGTTGCAGTTCATGTTGGGCTGTGCCTGGAAGTGGCAGCATTGTTTACGTAAGTTAAAGAGTAAATTATTGATATTGCCAGAGCTCAGTATTTCATATGGCTGGGTTCTTCCAAAATTATTAAGGTAAAATAAGGGTTATAAGCTTCAGCGAAAACTCAGGTAAAATCTGAAAGGCATTTCCAGATTGAGTTGAACCTGATGTCAAACTCTGACCCAAGGTATGCACAGCCCTCCCTATTGCTCTGACAAGAATTCCATCCATGTCTGGCTCTGGATGTCACAGGAGGCAGGGTGATGGGCTTCCAGGTGGAGAATTAAACTTTTCTATCACTGCACTGAGTCTATAAACTCAAAGACAACACGTATTAAACAGGAGCTTGGCTTTGCCATTCTTCTGCGCATTGAGGTCCTGCTGACTTTGCTGGGAATCCTAAACAACTGCAAAATAAAATGAACTTACTGGATCAGAGTAAAGATTAGTTCTGGATTGTAATTCAGAAAGCTTCAGTTCCTTTTTTTTTTCTTAATTGCAAAATCAGGTGGCAGTGTATTGCTTGTTTTGCCATCTGCAGAAAGAGGAAAAAGTTAGGGAAGGATTTACCTTCAGCTCCTTGGAGGAGAAGCTTAGGAATATAGTTTGCATAATGACAATCCTAGCATTCTGTTTGTGCTTCCTGTAACAGCGTATTGAGATTCCCTGTTCCTATTGGAGAAAACAGGTAATAAAGGACATTTTCATGGAGGAATGGAAATATGGCTTTCAGCTTGCCATTAGGTTGCCCTTATAAGATTCACGGAATTTGCACATCCATAACAAAAATGTGTACTAGAGGGGTTAGAACCCCATTTTGTTTGGTAGCTGCTGGACTGGCATGGGAAATGCCATTTCATTCCAGCATTTTTCTTTGACTGTACACTTTCCTGTACTTGTACAGTGGATCACTTGGCAGGGCTAAGAGTTGAAAAGAGAATGTTAGATTCATTCTAACCATTTTAAAGAGTTCACTTTGATATTTTAGCCACTTAAAACACCTGCTGTCAGAACAGTACAATTGATTTCAATTAACTTTGAATTTCTTCAATAAAATGACTCTTATAATAACTCCAGTAATCCCATGATGCCTCATTAGAGGAGCTGGCTATGATGATTATCCCTGTGATTTAGCAATTTTTTCCTTACTATGCCTTTGTCTATTCAGAAAAAGGAATTACGCCAACAATAACTTTTAATTTCATTTCTGGTTTTACATTAACAACACTTGCTATCTGTTACACACTGTAAAATACCTAATTTATACTTGCATCAAACAGGTATTTGTTCAGATACACACATTACTTTAGTAGGGAGATTCTTTTAAAGAAACTTCAGTTCTATGTAGGAACTCTGCATCTTGGAGTTAGAATTTGTTTTAATTTTTCAGTAGACACTTGGGCAGCTGTTAAGTGGTGCTTCTGCAGGAGTCTTTGTCAGGAGCTCTGGTTTGATGGAACCAAATCTCCACTGGTTCATGCCATGTGTGTGGCTCATCCAGAACAGTATATCATGGCAGATGTTTAAACCAGTTCATCTTGTTTCAGGAGCTGGTGCACAGACTCCTTGTATCTGTGGAAGAAAAGGGGAATGTCTCCTCTCCGTAGCACGATGCTAGAGAAGGGTTTTGGATGGTGGTTTTAAATGACATTTCCATGGGATACTGCATCAGTCTAAACACTTCTCCTATGTTCAAGTAGAGAAAATCCCTTCTCATCTCACTGCAGATTTGATTTTCAAGTTGAAAGCATGAAGGCATATAAAGACATGTTCATACAAAGTTACTTTTAACTTTTAACATTCTGTCTATGCCTTTTTCTTTGTGATCAAAGATAAAATATGCAGCATTTTTGTACTTGATTATAAAATGATACCTTCCTCCTCCCTCCGCCCCCAAAACAAAATCTGAAGCACAAACAAATTTTTTAAGCAATAGAGTTAAAGGGTAGGAATTTGCAAATCGATAAGACAAGGCCATGGTAAATGGTGTATGTGTGGCCACGATGTCAAGGAGGGCAACTGGTACATGCAGAGGAGTTGGAGGTAAGGGAAATATGAAAATAGGCTGCAAGTTTAAGATAAGAACAAAGAAGAACAAAAAAGAGCCAGAATTGGACTAACTGAAATGCAAATTTGTCATTCTGCCATTAAAGCAGACAGTTATTTCAGTTTAACAGACTCATATTTGGTCTATCCAATCCTCATCACACACTTCTCTTACACGCCTGTATATACATGTATTTTATATATATATTATTATTTTTATTTTTCTTAAACTTAAGATTGTACTACTTTTTTATTTGTAATTGTTCTTCTTGAGTCAAAATGTACTTAGTGAAAAATGTTTTCTCCCCCACCCCTCTCTTTCTTGAATCAGCTGCTTATTGTTATGCAGTAGCAATTTCCAGAGTGTCATATGAAATTGCTGATGCGGCTTAGTTCTCGCTCCAACCTGCAACTGCCAATAGTAAGCGTCTATTGAAATCTAATATGTACCACAGGGCTTTTTGCACATGTACAGGCAGACCCTTCTGATTAATAGACAGAGGACTGGGAAATAGGAGCATGCATTTTCCTTTTTTTAACCCATGGAGAACTTAAATATATGTTCAAGTTTAAACTATAAAACAATCCCTTGACTGAATTAAAGTAAAGCAGAGAACTGACCATAAGTGCAGCTGTGGTAAAATCAAAACAATAAGTACTCAAGAACTCTGTAAATATAATGGGTGATGTTAATTTAGGCTTTTGAGAGGCAATCTTATTTTCAGAGTTGTAATTCAGCTTTAGGAGCCTGGGCATTGAGGCTCTGGCTACAACAGCGTGTTCACCTGAAGGTTGGTCTGATTGCTTGTGTTTAATTGAGAGAAGCATATAATTGGCCTTGAAACAGAAGTTAAATCTATATTGTGTATAAGTTATCTTTGTTTCCACATTGATTTAGCTTGATCCTGTTGGTACTTTGTGATGTAGCTTACCTCTTATCCGGGGAGAAGGAGTGGAATTGCCTTTCTGCGCCAGTCAGCTATCAATGACAAATCTTACAAGGTTGCAGAAAGTGAAATTGTATATTACATTTCGAATAATTGAGTCAAGTGAGAATCATTGATACTTTTGACATGCAGCAGAGATTAACCTGCATTTTCTGTAACGTTCTGTTTTTCTAAAGCACTTCAAATCAGCTAAGATTGCCTAAAGATTTATTGGTGAGTCGAAGCTTTTCTAAGAATGAGGAAGAGAGAAGCTTCCATTCTCAGAAATGTACAGACTGGAGTGTCTCTGTGTATAAATGTGCTTGTGTGTGTGTGTATGTGTAGTTGGGTGTGAGCATAAGGTCTTTCTCTTTGATATCATTCAGGCAGAAAGCCAATATGCGCATGTAAATGAGCCTGAAAATGTAATTAAAAATATATACATACTGGGGACTGCAATACAGAATTTAGTATGAGATGCAGCTTACAAAGTGACAAGTAACACTTCCTATATAATCACTGATACTAACTCTCATCTGTGATTCATACATCTTGTGTGTTATTAAGTGCCAAATGGATAAATGCTGAAATTATTTCTTTAGATATCGTTTCACCACGGTGACTGAAAGCAAAGTACATCTTGGCCATTCTCTTCCCTTCAACCAAAACAAAAGCCAAAATACACCTACCATGCAAGTGTTACTACAGAGACTGAAAGTATTTTACATAAAGTCAGATGAAGACCTATTTGATAACATATCTTTCCTGGCAATAAAATGTGACAAAATAGACTTACTTGTGAATATATTAGATGAAGGAAATTCTGCAAATCATTAACACGCATCTAGGAACTTGTATACAGATGGAAAAAGAGAAAGATTGCCAGGGGAAAGACATAAACAATTTTGTCCTTTATTTCAGTGTAGATAACAAAGGCTTGCACATAAAAGCCTATATGAGAGGCACCTCAGAAACTCCAAACTTTAGGCAAGAAGCCAGTTTTCTTTGCTTGAAAGTATTTTCTAAAAGTTAGGTCAGAGTGCTGGGTGCAGAAGCTAATGTTTCTGCTCTCCAGCTTAGGGAGAAATTACTTGGAAAAGCATTTATTTTGCATTTAAAAATACAAGTGGAGTCTAGATGCATTTCTACCAGCAGCTCCGCAGCCCATAAATATATACAACCTAAGCCAGTGCCTTATTTACATTATTTTATTAACATTCTTTGCTGAGTGGGCTTGAATGGAACACAATCTCTCATATAGAGGATCTAATTATAAACACAAGGGACAGAACCAAATAAGCAGTCTTTAAAGGGAAAAGAGTCTGGCAGCTTTGTTTAAAGTGTCCTTTAATGAACTTCTTTAGCAGCTTGTATCTTAGCAACACGTTTTATTACATACCAGTGCGGGAGAAGCAGTTTGCAGATGGAGTTGCACACAGTAATTTATTTCCCCTTTTTTCCCCCTTTTTTTTTCTTCTCCTCTGTGGTGACTCAACTGGAATGTGCAGAGGTAGCTTTTCTAACACTGATAGCTCACTTGAAATCCCTGATTGGTTCATTTGTATCTGTTCTGTTTTGTTAGTTGATGAAAAAGGCATTTATTATGGTAAATGCATAGTGATTTCGCGTGCTCTTAGAAATTCAGATATGACTGTTTTGAATAGGCATGGATTTAAATGGAAAACAACCCCAGCTTTTTTCACTGCACTTTTTTTCCATGGGTGTGTTGCACTCGGCACTCGTCCTCATCGCACACACCGACGAGTTTCCAGATTTGGAGGTTATTTACTCTCCATGTTACACAGAGTTGTTTTAATCTCTCATCTTTCACCCCTCCAAAGTAAATTGGAAAATAGGAGTGACAGAAGCATTTGCAATTTTTTTTTTGTCTTCTTAGACAAAACTTGGCACTTAAACTGCAAATATATTTTTAAAAAGCTGCTGTTTCAAAAACCAGTTGAAATTCTACACTACTGTCCCTCCTTCAAATGACCTACAGGGCTTATCTTTGTTGTAAGATATACTTTTTGTTCTCTCCATTACTAATTGCAGACCAAGTTCTCCTCATATGTTTTGAGTGAAAGAGTATGTGAGTAGCTTTTTTCAATAGAGTCTTTGGAGGAATATGATATTATTGAAGATGAGTATGAGCAATACAATCTAGACTTCATTTTTTTTTTCTTATAAATTAAAGGGGAAAAAATGCTTTTAATGAGCAAACTAAATACTATTCAGCTCAATTTACATTTTCTGCTGGCTAGGCAGGTGTAAGTCCAGAAATATATTTCCCTGGAGTTCACTGGAGTTACCCAGAGTTTGCACTGATGTGATAAAAATCAGTATATTACCAGGGGGAGAAAAGCAGGTGAGGAGGGGAGAGGGCAGATGAAGGCAGTCCAGAGTGTTAGGAGAACCCACAGAAGATGGAGATTGTTGGCTTAAAGATACTGCTCTTGGGGATGGCTTCATTAAACTTCAGTTAAGAGCTAATATATTAGGGGTTGATATTAAAAAGATAAAACCCATCCATTTCATAAATCCCATTGATATTTGCAAGTAGACAGTAGATAGTTTTTGAAAGAAATGGAGTTGTTTCTTTGCTAACATTAGTGAAATGTAAATGTATTTCCATTAACTGGCAAACTATTGCATTTCTTGAGTCCTTAGCTCAAAAAACCAGTTTCCTTTCACTCCAAAATACGGATGATCTCTCCAGTTTTCTGGTTTCAGTATGTCAGATGACAGCCTGCCTCTTGTCCCTTTTGGATCTGCAATATCTCAGCCTTAGTAGCAGCATAAAGAAATCCTTGGAACTTGAAAAGCAGTAAAAGAGGTAAAGAATGGAGAGGTAAATGGATGCAGTCCCACTCCCCTTCAAACCTTGGTGATACTGGTTTTAAAACAGAAGGATGTCCTCTGGAGCCAAGTGATTCAGTTGCTGTGTGATTAACTTACTTTTTTCTTTCACAGTTCAGCCCACTGTTTATTAACTCAATTTGGATTGAAAAAACTCTAAGCTGAGGGAGCGCACTAGAGTCTTGCACAATCACCAGGATTAATGATGACAGTCTGAACTGTCAAACAGGCTAAATCATGAAATTTACAATAGTGCTAGACAAAGGCTTATATGTTTTTCTGCAGCTGTATTGGCCCTAACAAAAGGGACCTGCCGTTACTGGAACAATTCATGTCCTGTCATGAGAAATGGCATTTATGCCAGGCACAGCATTTGAAGACCCTGTCTTAGGTTATTTTTTTTTAATGTGATAGAGCTGCGAATATTTAAGTGAGGTGTGAAAACAAGAGTCTTAACATACTAAGAAATTTCATTCAGAAATGCTGCAGTAAGAGAGAACAAAATGAAGAACTTGATTATTTTCTGAAACATTTAGGAAGGAATTAGGAACCCGTGTATCAGATTGACTAAAACAAATCAGCAAGATCCAGTGGTTCATTTTTCCTTCAATAAAGAAAAAAAAAAAATACAGTTTTTTTTCCAGAAACACAAACATTTCCAGAAACTTCTTTAACCCTCTGAGTGCAAGCACTGTACCTCATTACAGAAATACTTTTAGTAAAGGAAACTTAAAGGAACTTCCATCCCCAGATGAAGAAAAGACTCATTTATAAATAATGAGGGCAGGAACAATAGAAAGCTGAGTACATTCTGCATGAATAATATAACTGAGGATTGTGAAAAGCCTATGGTTTTTCTGTGCCAAACTCAGTTTGGGAGTGCAGCATTCAGCTGATTTTTTTGACACTGGAGAATCATCCCTTCTGCCCACCACGTGTATGTGGAAACATACACACACAGAGGCCTAGCACTGATGATTAAAGAGGGGAGTCAGCAGCAGCTCCTAGAGATGGTGTTGAGATTCAGGTGTAAATTCATAAAATCGGTGGAAGTTGGGTTGAGATGTAGGCCAGCACTGAGCCTGAGGTACGTGCAGGAAAGGTAGAAGGCTTGTTTTAAGAATAGAGTGCGAGCTTCAGTCTGTATCTTTGGCTAGGAGGCTATTCTGTTTGCATTTGTGCATTTTTAAATCAGAGAGTTTATGAGGCCTTCAGTATGAACTCCTACTTCTGGCATCTTTAGATAGATCATTTTTATAAATGGGACTATATCTGGATTTAAGCTCTGGATTTCAGGCCTTTTGGTTGAAAAATTTTGGCCATATTTGCTTATTTTATCTTTTTTTCCTCTTGCACTTTCTTAATTAAAGTCATTCTCCTAAATATGCTGAGGCTGTTTGAGTCCGGGTCTATCTTTGTCCTGTGTGTATTTAGGGTTTGGCTTGATGAGTTTCTCCTCCAGGATTCACAGGCCATAAGGTAATGCAAGCAGTGAAGGCAGTAGTAGCTGACATTTTCCATACACAGCGGAAGAATAAACTTTCCCCAAAACTCATCTTTGAGTGACTTTGCCTACTGTTACAAATACAGAGCAAGTAAGCTGGAATTTTCTTGGCTTGGGCTGCCTGAGGTGGTCCATTTCGCCCACTGTTATGAACTTGCTATCCTATTTTATAGAAAAATAGCATATAGTTATGAACAAGATGTTCTTTCCAACCTAAGCTGTTCTGTGTTTCCGTGGTTCTCTCAAAGTTGAGTTGTTGGGTTATTTTGCAGTTCAGTCCCTGGTTGCTCTTTGAAATCGCCACCTGTTAAACTGAGTGCTGTCGAATGACAATGATAGATTTTGTAAGATGATCCAATGTCCTGAAAGCTGGACTGAAATCCACTAACGTATTTTCTAAAGATCTTCCTACTGTATGGCCCCTATTAGTTCTACTAGTGCTAGCTAGGCAAAGTGGCATTGCATGAGCTCTGTCCATAATTACAATTTCTGATAGTCTTTCATTTTACTTCACTGTTTGCGGGGGGAAAAAAAAAAAAGAAGGAAAAGATCTGACATGTCATGTTAAGATTTTGTAGTTTCCTTGGGTTCAGTTGATCTATGCCTGTTTATACTTCCCAAAAATCTGGGCCAGGTGGACTTAAGTTCCCTCACCATTCCCAAACTACAAAATTGGCCAATCATTGATACATTTGTCTTGATCTCCCAGGTCCCTCCTCTTTCATTAAGCTGGCTTCAGGTTAGGTTAGCATCAGCCTCTGGTTTGCTGATGATCTTTCTCTAAAGGCTGTGGCTAAACCTTTAGATTTTGGTATAAAAAAATAGCTTTAAAAATCTTATTCCAGAACAAAGTCTGAATAATAACTGGCTGAAAATTGCTACATATTTACTTAATGATTCACTGTTCCTTGAAAAAGATCTTTTGATCATCAGATAGTTATGTATTCATCAGCTGGGCTGTTCCAACCTATCATGTAAATACATAAAGTTTTCAAAATGCACAGTTCTCAGCAGACTAGACATGTACGTGACCTAGAGCTTATTAAAATGCAGTTTCTTGACATGACTGAACTCAGTGCTCCTATAGTCTGTTGAGTTATTATCCACTGAAGGAATTTTACCTCCTCTTGGTTAAGGATCCACTAGGTAGGTGCAATTCATTCTGAGTCATTACATTATTTTAAACTTAGAAAATCTTGAAATTGGAATTAGTGGATACTGGACTTCTGTGGGAATTTGATTTGCTGTGTTGAATGTGCAATGAATCAGCCTTAAACAAAAACGATCTGGTTGCTTTACATGCCTGTCCAGTGTTGTTCTGAAGGAACTGACTGTTGTCTAAGAGCATCCCAAATGTTTTTAGTGGAAATGGCTTAGAAGACAAAGTAGACACAGGGATTTATGTTTCAAGGGTCAGATTCTGTCAAACACAAGGGGTGTTGGCACAAGCACCTTCATATTATAAAGAGAAAAATCCCTTCCACCTGGTAGAAGAGGTGTACAGTGTATACAGAAATCAAAGCACACAAAGAGCATGAGAAGAGGAATTTGAGGTGGTATCTAGAACAAAGGGATTAAAACTGAAACTTACAAGTTCTTTGTGAACACAGCAGGGAGGTCCCAGTATTTGGATGAGAAATAAAGAGGGATAGGTCGAAGTTTGAGATGGGAAGATGATTTTGTTTCCTGATTCCTGGCAAAGCAGAGGCTGTGGAGCTTCTGTGGAGGAACTGTTGGCAGGCACACTGTGACTTTATGGATACCCACAACTGGCATAGGTCTGAGCAGTCTCCTCTTCCCACATCTCCTTATTTCCCAGGAGAAATAGAAGAGAACATTTTAAGATTAGTTAGCTAATGATGACAGGCAGGAATTCCCTTCTGCAGGTTTGATGCTAGAAGGGATGTTAGGATGAGGACTGATACTCCTGTGCACACTTTTCACTCTTTCTTTGTTTATTTGCTTGGAGTTCATACAGTCTTTCATGGAACAAACTTTTGCTGAATGTGTACCCGGGAAATGTGCAGGAAGCTGAGTTTTAATGTGATTCAAATCAGTAATGTCAAAATGCCAATCAGTAATATCAAATCAGTAGTTGTCAAAATGCTGTGCATTTTTATTTCTCAAGGCTAATATATTACATTGATTTTTAATTACCAGCTATAACTGGAGGTGTGATTGATTTTCCTCTACTGGAGTGTCATTACTAGCATTTCTGTATTCAGTTGTCCATGTTAAAATGTTTGAATAACCCTCTATTTGAAGTGACAGTTTCCCACCTCAGAGTGGTAATTTCAAGCTCAATAATTTCAATATTGAAATAACTTACTTTTAACTCCCGGAATGGATGCGTCACTTTGCTTCCCTCACTTGTGTTCCAGGAGGTGTAACATAAAGCTGGTCTAGCAAAATGCATGAGGGGACCTCTCTTTCTGTTTGTTTAGGTAGGTAAACACACCTCAGCTGGGCAAGGGGGAAAATACAAAGTGCGGAGAGATGGTGGCATCTAATGCTGTCACTTCCTTAGGACTAAGGTGATCCATTTTTAACCTGGGTGTTCATAATGCTCTCTGAGTAGGACAAGTAATTGTACAGTGAAAACTGAACTTCTGGCAGTCACTGGTAGTTGTATTGGCTCCCTTCTGGCTTCTGTCTTTGCTGTGTGGCTTTGAGTCTTTCACCCCAAAGGATTTTTAGATTGAAACACAAAGAGATGCTTTCTTTGGTCTTCTGGAGTTCATAGGAGGGTGATGGTTATGCCACTGTGCAGTGCAGTGGAAGGTCTGGAGAGCAGAACAGTGGATGCCGAGGACACTGTACCCAGCCCAAAGGTTCAGGCTAACCATCCCTAGTCTAATCCCAAGGACTGAATGGCTGTAATTGTGTGGAGTGTTACGTGTGCTCCAGAAGTGTGCTCTGCTGTTGAGTTTGATTCCAACAGAATCCACTTGGTCCACTCCTGAATTACTTTGCACTGTGAAACAAAGTCCAAGATCTGCCTTCATCAGATTGCAGGGTGATCTGCTTCAGAAATAAGCTCCTGATTTGAAAGCAGTGATTAATCTGGATTTACCCAATGTGTGTTCCTTGCTGGTGGTTTCCTCTGATGCTTAAATAGCACTACTGAACTCCAGCCCTTCTGTCTTGATAATGATATCCAAGGCCATGAACAGAGGAGAGGGAGGAAGGCGATTTCCCTGCTTGTGGGCATGGGTCTATCAACTCCATTCCTCTGTATTCTGCATAATGGGAATGAAGAACCAACCCCTATTATCTTTTCCCACATTATTCTGATCCCTAAGATCTGGGCCATTTCAGGTCTAATGCAATTCTGGAATCCTACTTAAAGCTTTTATTTTCTTATTTCAGATGTAAGACCTATGTCCCACTATGGCTGGGAACAGGTTCCTTTAAGGTGAAAGTCTATTCCACGGCATTATAGTATTTTGGGATGCAGTCTGCACTTAATTTGCCTGTGTTAACAGAAGTCCGTGACCATTGGTTTTTATATCTTGCTTGGATAGAACATTAGAGGGGTACTTTTGAACTCCTTATATTTCTTAAGAAAATACCACCACTTCCCTTTTTCAGTAGGAATTATTGCCTTTCCTTTCAGATTCCTAATATTTGTAGTAGTATCCAGTACACAAAAGACCCCCAAAAATCAATGAGGTTCATAAACACAATTGAAACTTACTTGACTTAGTTTACTCTGAATGTTTTGCTCACTGTGGAAAAGTCAGCCAATATAATTGAAAGAGAGCATAGAAGTGCCATTTTTTAATGTTAAATAATATTGGCTGTTTCAAAACAAGGGAACAAATGAGTGGTCTTGCAATATTCTCTTTAAAAAACCAGTAGCATTCTTTCATCCAGAACTTTACCACTGATGATCTTCAGTGCTACAAGGAGCTGTGTAGCAGCTGGGTAGGGGATCAAAATGCCAATGGTGCTTCCTCTCACCAGGCTGGGTTGGCTTGTGACCTAATGGTTGGGTTGCACAGGTTGAGTTGTGACCTAATGGCACAGGGTTTGTGCTGTGAGCAGCAGGGGAGGGCGGATTCTGCCCCTCTACCCTGCTCAGGTGAGACCCCACCTGCAGAGCTGCCTCCAGCCCTGGGGCCTAGCCCAGGAAGGACGTGGAGGTATTGGAGCAAGTCCAGAGGAGGCACCAAGATGGTCAGAGGGCTGGAGCAGTTCTGCTCTGAGGAAAGGCTGAGTAAACTGGGATTCCTCAGCCCAGAGAACAGAAGTTGTGGGGTTACCCAGTTGTGGTGTTCTACCTGAAGGGAACCTGCAAGAAAGATGGAAAGAGACTACAAGGGCCTGGTGTGACAGGACAAGGGGGAGGGGCTTCAAACTGACAGAGAGTAGGTGTAGATTAGAAATTAGGAAGAAATTCTTGGCTGTGAGGGTGGTGAGGCCCTGGCACAGTGTCCTGGGTTACAGTGTATTCTATTACCATCCTCATGAGCTGTTGAAACCAGGTGTAGCAATGTTCCTTGCCTCCTCCCTCTGGACTATCTCCTGTTAATGGGCCCAACAATGCCTTGCCACATAACTCATGGATAACTC
>VYXC01009776.1:0-70251 GCA_013397175.1 Platysteira castanea
GCTTTTCCCCGGCAGCTTTTGCCTGCTGCCGCCATGCCAGGGGAAGACAGGAGAGCCGGAACAAAAGGAAATTCCCGCGCTTCCGCGCTCTTAAATATGCACGGCGCAGAAGCGTTATTGGCTTAGCAGCTTGTCCATCAACTCAGTTTCAACCTACCACACTGCCCCAACATCAAAACTTGTCATTTTTAACCCAGATGAGTTTATTGCCGTGGCTAGCATTCCTGTGAAGCACAGCGCATGTAACACACTCGTGTTTTCCAAAGACTCTGCGATGTACTGTTGCTAGTTCTGATTGTCCTCTGGCACCGTTTTCCTGCTGGGACTCCAGGTTGGGTCCTGATGCCTCACAAGCGCACAGCCCAGGAGCCGGGATACATCATTTCTCTTCCCAGGCAAGCACCAAACCCAGGGGTTGAGAATGGAGGCAGCATTTGAGTTGGCGCTGCTGGCTGGTGTGGGACCCGGTGATGGGGACACACAACGTGTGGGCATGCTCCCTGCTCCTGCTGAGCTCTGTGGCTGCAGGCAGGCAAAGGGGCAAAGCAGGGAGTGGTTCCTTCTCAGCCTCCCCAAAACAGAGCTGCTGAAGGTGGCAGGGCTGTGTCCTTGGCAGGGGTCTGGCCTCGCGCAGAAGCTGCAGCCCAGCCAGGCCAGGGCATCTCTGCTGCTGTGGGAGCTGCAGCCCAAGGGGTTCCCCTGCTCCCCTCATCTGCTAAAACATCAAGTTGTGCCATAACATAACAGGAATGTTTTTAAAATAAAAATGTCCCTGCTTTTGAAGAGGTAAAAAGATCATAAATCTTTAGACACAGCTCATTAGCTGGAATTATGCACAAGTGAGTAGGAATTTTAAAGATTATGTTCCAATTTTTCATTAAAATTATTGATACTGCAATCTTCTCTTAATTGCCTTGTTACTTGTATATGCACTTAAGAGAACATATACCCTTCATCTGTCTTGTCAGGCACATGCACCCAGGATTTTACCAGCAAGAGACTGAGAGAACCCAAGGTTAGAAGAGAGAAAGCTGCAGAAATGCCCATGGTCACTGGGAATTCTGAGTGCTTCTCCAGCAAATACCTGGAACCAGAATTCTGTGACACAGGAGGCACACAGACCCTAAAGCTTCACAGCTTCTCCCCCGCTGCCCCTTTCACCCCACATTAATTCAGTGGAAGTGCTTCAATCACACCACTGAAAATGTCAGAGGACAAATCAGTATCATGGAGAGGAGGGTGCTGTTGATGCACTGCTGTATCACACGGGAAGCCAGGGAGAGCAGTCCTGTCTGCTGAAGCTTTGCTGCTATGAATGTGTGCTGATTTGGGCAGTTTTTAGTAGCGGGGGAAGGCCACAGAGGTGGCTTCTGTGAGAAGCTGCTGGAAGCTTCCACCATATCCAGCAAAGCCAATCTCTGATGGCTCTGAAGATGGACATGCTGCTGGCCCAATTAAAGAGGTTGGTAACACCTCTGTGATGACATATTTAAGGAGGAAATCAAAACAGCACAAGGGCAGTTTTTTCCCCGGGGGTGGCGAGGCGCTGCTGCTGGGAGCCATCCTGGTGCCAGGCGAGGCAATGCGGCCGCCGTGGCTGCCACCATCACGGCATGGCCCCCGGTGAGCTCTGCCTGCCTGGCCACCCCTAGCCAGCCATGCTGCAGACAGAAAGGCAGGAGTGGCAGTGGCAGCTTCCCCTTCTTGGTGCCGTGCATGGAGAGAGGCATGGAATGGCGCCGGCGCCGTGGCTGTGACTGCCTGTGTGATGGCAGTGGGGGCCATGTGGCTGGCAGCAGAAAAATGGTGAGCAATTCCCCAACACGGAACCTAGATGAGATCAACCTCTCAGCGCTGCAAGATGCTACAAGAATCTTTGAATTAGTGAAACTTGCTGACAGTGATACCTATGAGCAGCAACTTTTCTTCTAGTCAGAGAAAGAAGAGGAAGTGAGAACATGTGGAGAAAGACAACATGGCAGCACCAAGGTTAGTGAAAAGCAAGAGGGGGAGGAGGTGCTCCAGACATCAGAATCAAAATTCCCCTGCAAGCCGTGATGAGGACTATGGTGAAACAAACTGTAATCCATGAAGTCCACGGGGAGTGCAGAAATCCACTCACAGCCCATGGGAAAAGTGCCTGCACTGGAATGAGTGGAGGCCAGAAAAAGTGAGCGACCTGAAAAGAGAGAGAGGGCCCCTGCTTCCAGAGATAGAGAGCCCTTGTTTAGAGAGAGCCCTTGCCTATTCTGAAAAAACTGTACCTCNAAGTAGAGCAGCCTATTCTGAAAAAACTGTACCTCGTGGACGAGGGACCCATGTCACAGCAGTTCTGGGAAAACTGTTTTGCCTGTGGGAGGGACTCATGGCATAGCAGAGAAAAGACTCCTCTGCCTGAACGAACTAAAAAAGATCTTGGGGAATGAACTGACCAAAAACCCCTCCACACCCTGTTTCCCTGTGCTGTTGGTGGGAAGGAGGGAAGGGCTGCGGGGAAAAAGGTGTTTCAAAGGCTTATTTTACTCCTCATTATCCTCCTCTGACTCTGTTAATAATAAATTTACTTTATACCTTTAAATTTGAACCTATTTTGCCCTTAAAGTGTTTTCTCCCAGTCCTTATCTCAACTCATGAGCTCTTCGTTTTTTCCCCTCCTCTGCCCAACTACAGCAAAGGAAAGTGAGTGAACGATTTTCGTGGGTGCCTGGTGTTTTAACCAATGTCAAACCATGACAGAATGCTACAGCCTGACACTTTTCCCCAAAGGAAGAGAGGAGAGTGATGATTTTAGTCTTACTTCAGATGACCATCTCACTCTAATTCAGCTCAAAGCTCAGAAGCCATGACAAACCATTTCCAGAGCGTGTCATAGCAGACAACCAAAGTGGCTTGTTTGGGAAGGACGGGAGTAATTTTCATATACTTGGAAAAATCCTGGGTTGAAAATAACCATTTTCAACTGATTAACTGAATTCACTACCTGCTGCACAGGTAGTGAGACACATCCTGCCTGCAGCAAGGAAGGCAAAAGCTCTGTGGTGACAGCCAGCAGCTGGAGGTGGCGGTAAGGAAGAGACATGTTCATCTGCCCAGAAAGGTGGAACCCAACCAGGCAACTTTGGAAGGGTGAAGGTGCAGCAGCAGCAAGTGGGAAGCTCTGTGCTGGGCTTCGGCACAAAACAGTGTGAAGTGGCACGAAAAAAAATCCAGTAAAAACAAATGAGCTATTGATACTTCTCAGCACAGTTGTGCTAGACTCACTGCAAATTCAGACTGGGGATCCTGAGAGTGCTTTGTCACTGTTGTCCCCAGTTCCTTGTCACTTTGTAGGCACCCAGTTAAGCAGTTAAACAACATGTCTTTCTCACAGGAAAAAAACCCCAAGGGGCCTTTCTTCAACAGAGAACTTTGCCATGTGGCACGGTCTCATTTTGGTAACGTAAGAGGGAGTTCTGACCAGAGTTACAGACTATGAAGAGGTTTTTTTCCCATTTTTTAATATCTTGAAACTTGCCATTACTTGGCAGTCTTCTGTTATGCATCCCTCACATGCTAAGTTCACCTATTTTAAATTGCTTCTTTTCTTTTGACTTTATAAATACTTTTCACTTCCTTTTCAGTTTTCTTAATGCTTCTTTGTGCATTTGCATGTTATCTTAGGTTTTTCTGGGCCTTGTTCTGATGTGGAAAACAACCAAGCTACATGGAAAGCCTTGGAGCACATTCACCATTACCTCTATTCTGGACTTAATTTCCTCCACACCCTCTAGAGCATTATAGTCATGTGTTTCTTGGCTGGCAGTATACTTGGGATGCAAACGCCTGGTGGTTCTACTGAGAGCAGGACAACAAGAAGCTTCCCCTACAGAGGTGCCAAATCCCCATGGCAACCCCGGGCTACCTGTTTCTTGCAGAAGGGGTAGGCTGTCAGGCTGCTGGGATATGTCTTTGCACCAGCCCCCTCCCCCCACCAGTTCTGCCCCTTCCCGGTGGGGTTCAGCTGCCCAGGGGTGCCTATGCTCAGCCTTCAGCTCTGCTGTGTTAATGCATCTCCCTTCTGCAACCCCGGGACATGGTGCCTCTGTTCAGGAGCATCACTGGATTTTATAAAGAGTGCTGGTGACCTCTGGCGTGCTTGAATCTATTGTCAGAGTGACATCAGCTAGGAAATGCTGGTAGTGGAGCAGGACTTCTTTTTAAGAAGTTTTCTTTCCACCAGAAAGTAAGTTCCCCCTTACGGTGCATAGAAAATCACCTCAGTTCTTCTGAAACCCAAAAATCCTAAGAAAACTATAACTTTCCATAACCTGAAAGCAAGAAATGACCTCCCTCTTCAAGAGCATTACTAAGATTAATACCCAATGAAGTTGTATTTTAATTATTTCTTGTTACTGTAAATTCTTCATAGATGAAATGAGCAAGAGCAAAGTGGACCACAGCAGTGCAGCTGAGGGACAGAGCTCAGCACAGTGGAGTTTTCTCTTTTAGTCATACAGGAATGAAGCTTCAGCATTAGCTTTGTGGGGCTGGACGTAACAACTCTCATATTGAAGGGCTGGTTGCTGGGAATGTTTTTTTCCTGGTCCTTCTGGTGATAGTAATTGCATTTTAATTTACTACTAAGACTACAGACTCCTCATTAAAAGGCAAAGCAGTTGCGACACAACACTGAGTCAATACAGGTTTATAATAATAATAATTGTCACAGGCTGCCAACATGTATTCCTACACAAAAACCTTATGTGTTTCATATGATCAAGGCATGAAGCACAATTGTATTTCTTTCTGAGATACATCAAGAATTGCTGTAGAGTACCATGGACAATTCTCAAAGACACAGATGAGCAGGAAATACATCAAGATTTCTTTTTTGACAAGAAAGAATGCATATTGTATTTCTGAATGTGTGATAGGTGAGGGTGGAGAAATCCTTCTCAAAGAGGAATATAGGTAGGGAATTGTCAGAGACTCATATCAGCATTGAAAAAATATTCAACCCCAAGGGTTCCTTGGGGCAGGGTGCTATTTATTAATTATTTTTAGCCAAAAATCTCTATGAGGTACAGCTGAGCTCATCTTTTGGGAAAGAAGCGGTATGAGATCTTACTTGGTAATATCTACAAAGATATTACCAATTAAGGGTTTCAATTAAGATTTTTTTTAATGACTAAAGATTTGCTGTTCCAGCAAGTGACCGGCATTTTTTAAAATTGTCTAAGTTAAGCCTTGCAAGGGGAAGTTGCCTCTTTTCCATACAGAAAACTGATTGCCCTATGATTGAAGGTCATAGGGAAAAAATGCATTTTCTAGACACAAGCTAATTTAAAAGATGATGAAAATATCCCCTGAAAACCAGTCTGTGTACACAGCATGTCTTTTGGAAGAAAGGAAAAAGCCGAGCTTCCCAGGAGAAAGTGATTCCTGGACTTATTTTGGCACCAATGCCCTTTGGCAAAAAGGCAGGTGCTGAGCTAGCACACTCCCTGGGACCACTGTCAGGAAAAAGGAATACCTTTGCCTGCAGTACTTCCACTTCACTGAAGACTTTCAAAGGTGATATAAGAAATGGGAAGGAACAAAGTGCTTACTGGAGTAAATAGCTCCAGTAATTCCCAAATTATTTGTGAAAGTCATATTGAGCTAGTATGAAGTTTGTGAGTTTCTCTGCAGTGAACAAACTTTTATTTTGTTCCTGGTTGAAATAAAATTGTCATCAGTAGCTCAAGCAATGGAAAAGTGTAGAGCATTACCGTATACATTTCTAGTGAGAGCTCCTATGTAATCACAAGGCCAAATACAGTTAAAAAAATGAAATGCAAGATTCCCCAGCAGGCAGAGGTTTCAAGATTGAAATCCTTAAATAAGTCATTTAGAATACTTCATTGAAAAGCACTGTAATACAATAGCCTGTTGGAAATTGCTACCCAGGATCACTGCTCACAAGATATATCTGTTAGCTGGTATTAAAAACAATTCTGCATAGGATGCCCAAAGTTTAATCAGGGTAGGTTTTTCAGAACCCTTCACTGAAACCCAGATAATGAGAGATGACATGCTTCTAGGTGTGCACTGTTGAAAATGATAAGAGGAAAAACTGCATTTATCTATTTACTTCCCGGCCCAAGGGGATAATCAATGCGTTGCTTTGGTCAGCAGCTGGTGAGGATAAAACCAAGAACTACCCTGACACCATCTGGTTTAGTTAGAGAGGCTCTGGGAGAGAGGGAGCCAAGAGGACACAGTCCCTTGGCACACCAGGCTGCTCCCAACCTGCAGCTCCAGCTCTCACTGAGCTTTTCTCAGAGCTGCTTTGGCTGAGTCAGGAGATTCTTTCCTTCCCTGCATTTTTGTTTTGCAGTGATGGCTCTGTTTCCATTCTCTCTGGCTGGCCTGCACCTTCAGCCAATGTCAGTGCTCTACCTGCATTTATATGCAGTCTATTGAATAACTCCTCCAGCCTGACAGGTGACATTTCTGAGCAGCTCTGCATCTTGAAGGAAGAAGTTTTTATTTCTTCCCTCCATTTACTCTCTTCAGCCAGGTCTGTCTTAAGAATAAACAAAAAATTAAAGTACTCACCCATTTCAGCTTTCTCTACTGCATGGTGAAGTATCGTGAGGGTCCCACAGAGAGAATCGGTCCCGGAGTAACGACGACAAATCATTATGATTTTATGCACATTACTCGTTTATTACTACAAAAGGCTCATGGATATAGTTTCAAGCAAAGTTCTCACGCGTTTACAGCATTGTTTCAATTGGTTACTTCTCTCTGCTTGTATCTACGAAATTATTAGTGATTGGTTGGGCAAAACAGTGAGATTGTCGTATTTCTAATATCTGCACCTTACCTTGTAATTTAGCAATATGAAACTGTGAAAATCTACTCTGCTTTCCGAGGCCTTAAGCCAACATTGTCTGTCTACAGCTCTTTGTGTTATTGTATGCTTCTTTGTTCTGTCTATAGCTCTTTGTATTATTGTATGCTTCTTTGTGCTCTCTCTATCTCTTTGTATGCTTCTATTCTCTCTCTGTATCATCCTGTATTCCGTGTACTTCCATGGATACATCTTTCCTAGATGCAAGGACTCTTTATCAGCTTCTAGGCCTGAGATGTCACGTTATTTTCCACTGAGAGTTTCTAATACCAGGCCTGGATTCTCATAGCTCAGCTGCTGCAATATTACCATAGCATCTTCTTGCTCAGAGAAATCCCCTACAGTGAAGTCCAAAGCACACAACACTATTCGACCAAGCAAACTTGGAGGGACATCCCTTGCCCTGTATATATATGTATTTATGTATTTTTATAAACTTGGAACAGCATTCTTCTGTCAGGACATATTCAGTCCCTCAACACAAACCAGTCTTGGACAAAGCCCCTTGATTACCTTGGCAGAACACTCAGGCAAAGGTCACCTATCCTCTTTGTACCTACCAATATGATCTAGTTTGCCTTCTGGTCTGAGGCAAAACTCTATTGCCACCTGTCTGGTTTTTATAAAATGAATTAATATTGCTATTTCCAGTTTAATGCCAGTTTAGTAGCCTAAACCAGCTATGGGTACAGTACTGTGCTGTGGCTGGTTACTGCCTCTCCTTGAAGAACTACCCTCCTTTTGACAAAATATTACAGGAGTAACCATTAAACTAATTGTTGAAACCTATTTTCTAATATAACTGAGGCTTTTCCATCCTGACCCAAGCAGGCCCAGGAATAACAGCTCCCTGTTTTTTTCCTGCTGCTGAGCAAAGTTCAGCAAGTGGCCAGTCTATAACATCATAATGTCCATTGCAAAAAAGGCTGAATTGTGCTTTACTTTCCTCATTGGGCACACTAATTTGGGCATGGCTGCACTGGCCCAGCTCTTCAGTTTCACAGAACTTTTGTTTAGTGCTCATAACTCTTTAGAGGTAACTGACCCTTTGGTTGAGCAAGAAAGACAAATTTCTCCATAAAAACTCCTCTACTCTGTAACTATCCCCCACGTGATTTTCTTTTTCATTTGTACAAATCTCACTTTAGGCTTGGTGAACTATGCCTGAGGACAAGTTCAAGCTCCTGTTACAGCATCTAGTTCCTTTTTGGGTACAGTTCAGGTCATCTTATTAATTTATGGTTGTTAGCCAAACTGTTTCCCATCGGTTCTGCCTCCCTCAGCTCTTTTCACAGGACAAGGGCCAGGAACGACTCAAGTTTCACAGTGAGTTTTGGATCCTGACTGTCCCTAACGACCCCTCACTGCACTCACTGGGGACCTCAAAGTGGGTATTACAGATTTTGACATGGGGCACTTTCTGTGAAGCCCAACAGGCTGGCATGCTGTAGGATGTGGGAATAACACAGCTCTGAGTTTCTGGAGTAAAACATTGCTTTCATGGAGGAAAGTATCTTTTCTATCCTAACCCTGAAGTTTAAAGAACTGCACTCTGCAGGTGTCTAATTAATGTGTAGTTAATCTCATTAAATCTCAGCTCTTGCATTCTCACTCTTCCAGACTCATTTTTTCCATGCACAGTTTCCAGCTTTCACCCTGACAAGACTTGTATAAAACACGCTGGTTTCTCATTGCCTTCTGTAGCTGAAGGTTTATGCAAACCAGTTCCTATTAAGCAACTCCTGCAGAGTCCTTGAAAATGAGAATATTGAAAAACCAAAGCTTACCAGGATGAAGGGGGAAGCAGCTAACTCACATCATTTCATCCTAAATTACCTTTCCCTAACCAGGAAGAATTTCAAATAAACAACAAACCTTCTAAGAAACAGGTTTTTAGTGCCATCCATGTTTGCTTCCATTATAATCAGTAATCGATTATACTCATATATAATTAATATAATTTGCATTTTGTCTACTGAGATGAATTAATGAATTCTGAGAAGTAGGTCCCATAGGACTAGAAATACAGCTCCTAAATGCTTTCATACATTTAGGTTAAAAGGTAGCTTGAAGAGGTGAGAAAAAAGAAGTGTCTTAAGATTTCAGATTTATTATGGATGGACAGTGTGGGTTTTTTACTACTAGCTCATTTAGACCATTAGTAAAATACTTAAAGCAATTCAATATGCAAAATGAAATATTTCTACAAGTTTTCACACTCCTCAAAGTTGTGCTAAACTAAACAAGCATTTTCTGCGCTCTTTCTGAACAACTATTTCAACTCCTGCAATGTGAACATTACTACCAACTGAATTTTTTTTACTATGTGATGTCCAGTAGTTGTTTTTTAAGTCAAGAACTGCTGGACTATGAAAAACTAATGCTCTGCAGGGAGTTTTAGCTTTTTCTGCTAAGAACTATTTACATGAGGATTCCAACTGTTTCTTGATAGTTGTCTTCTCTCTTAAACTGACTTCATTTTTATTAAGTAGCTGCACAAGTAAGTTGCTTAAAACTACGATCAATTACTTCTTTGGATTCCTTCTTTCCCATCACAGCTACAGGTTACAGTGACACCACCTACAAAAAGAAGTTACATGGACATTGTGTGCCACAGACCACAAACACAACAACTGATTCCTCTGTCTTCAAAGTAAATGAGAACTGTTCTGTGGCTTCCAGACCCATCTTCTGATACAACTGCCACTAGCACCATGTCATTTTGGTTTTCAGACGCCCAGTTTCACAAGTAAAAGACTATTTTAATTAAAATCAGACCCTCAATATTTGTTTCTCCCTCCTCAGCATTTTTTAACCTTCAAGTTATTAATGGGTAAGATGTCAATACTCTAAAATTACAAGATGGTAAAATTTCAGTTTGGTGCGTGATTAGATTCTGTGGGCTCCAATCCTGAAATAATGATGCAAAATGCAATGAAGTAATAATGTATCTAGCTCATGGGGTTCCCCGTTACAACCCTCAAAACCAGTCAATCATTAATTCCTTTCCTTTAATTAAATTCTTGTTTAGCATCATTCATATTAGGAATCACTTTTCCAAAGGAAAAAAATTGAACAGTATCAACCCGAATATATTTTAGCAACCCTGATATAGCAATATTAAACCCACAACCTTTAAGAATATATATGATCTTGAACAACAAGACACACCAGTCCAGTCAGTAAAAATATTCCCCAGAAACCTGTGTTAATGGATAACAGTTTCTTGATCAGGCAGTACAGTCCCACTTCAGCTTATCTTGATTAAGAAGGAAATTGCGAGCTGTTAGTTGTAATTCCCTACATTGTTTCAATAACAACTTCTGTATGATAGGAATCCCTAAAGAAACTCACACTGGATAAATATACTGATAGCTATAAACCCAAATGAAACGTCCTCCATTAATACGATACCAGAGCACTTGTAAGTGAACTTTAAAATCCTAGCTTCATTTAGGTTGGAAAAGACTTCCAAGATCATCAAGTCCAGCAAGTTACTGAAAAGTCTGAAAACCAGTATTTCCAGTCCATTTCATGTTGTTGCTGCTAAGCTAAATATAAACATTTTGAAATCAAGTGATGTGGTAGATTTAAAGATGACAAAATACTTCAACCTTGAATTTGGCAGTACAGAAAGAGGAGTTCAGAGGTATAATGAGAATATTTTTAAAACGTGTCTCAGTAGAAACAAGGTAAGAGCAGTATAATCAGAATTTTATCTTCTTTCTGACATGGACAGTACTAACAGTTTTGTTAGCAGGGCCACATGAAGTAAGTAGGGCCATCTGCAGGAATGAAAAAAGTTCAGTTTACAAGTCATCATGAATCTTTCTGATTTAAACACTGCTGAAAGCATAAACTGAATCATTTCACAGGGCTCCATTCTGTCCTGAGTTTTCACCATTTGTTTAATCAAAGCACCATGCTGAGATTTACAATTAAGATGTTAAAGAAAGCTGCTACAGAAATACAGGACACCGAGTTACAGTTTAAAAGTAGAAACACATAGCCAAATATTGAGTCAAAGAAGATGCATCCTCAGAATATAAGCTGAGTTTGCCTTCTTTCTGTACTGAGCTTCTGACTTTAAGAGAAAAGAGAATAAAGGGCAGGTATTTATCTTTGGACTGCTTGTCCCTGAAAGACATTACAGATGTCTGAAAAATTAAGAAGGCAAATTAGCTGTATAACGTTTTTATTTTACTATATTGACATTTTATGCACAAATACTTTATCATAGTAAAAACAGAAAATAATTGTTTTATGTAAAATTTCAAATAAAAAGAGCAAAACACAAAAGAAATACGTAATTATTAGCAGAGTATAACTGTCTTTATTTAAAGAGTAAAAAGTATGCAAAAACCCTTCTGTTTTACAAAAATTGGGAATATTCAATGTTTTCCTTCAGCAGCAACAGAAAATCCTTTTACAATATATTCTACATCTTTTGTTTTACTGAAGACATCAAGTTAGTCACAGATTTCTCCCTCAACTACAGAGAGTGTGATAATAATTCTATACCGCTTGAAAGGTTCTTTCCTTACTAATTAGAACACGGTGGAAAAGCAGATGGAGCCACAACAAAGAACCCCAAGGACCATTACTCCTACTGAAAGGCTGAAAAGCAACAACAGGATGTAATTACAAAGGGTGGGAGCAGAGGTTTCCCCAATGGGGCTTATCATGTAACAAGAAGAGGCAGGGGAATAAAGTATTGATGCTACTGTTCGATTTTGCTGTGTGTTTATCCTCCCACAGTCCGGTTTGATCTAGAAAGCTGGTCTTTTAAGCTTCTTTTCTTTTTATACTGTATTTTAACTAAAAAGGCCTCTCAAGAACTCTGCTAACTAGCACTAGTGACTTGTACTGGACTTGTGTTTAGTCACGGAGTGTTGTTACATGCAGAGCTGCTGCTCTCAAATACCAACTTCACATAATTCTTGGTAAGCTTTCATCTCCTGCACAAGTCACGTCCAACACTTGCCAATCAGTGACATCAACTCTAACAGCAAGAGAAGGAGTGATGTTGACCTTTCCTGACAGATACATTTACATTTTTTGCTCAGGGCTTGCAGTATTTTTAAAAGCAAAATGGCACCAGCATGCTCAGCAGATGGAGTACTTAAGAGCTCAAGGATGAAAACAACAGTAGGTTACCAAAAGAATCCAGGAAAAAACCTTTGATTTTATAATCATGTCAATGATGAAAAAACACAAGTTAGAACTACATGCAAGACTTCTAGTCAAGCAAAAACTATCTGCAGATGAGCATCCACCTACAAAAAGCCTCATCCTCAACACATCTTTAGGATACACCCAAGTCTTTGTATTCTCTGCCTTCTGCCTGCAAGTGTAACCATTCCTGTTGGCTCAAGAGCAGCAACCCAGGGCTCTCACTGCTCAGCACAAACACACTTTATGTTCAGAACCTCACTGTTCAAGGACTTTGGATTTAAGGTTTAAGAGTAGCTCAATTCCTTACAGAATTAAAGGTTTTCCCTTGTAATTGTTATCAGAGGGGGTTTAATTTATAAAAAGTTGGTGAACATCAATGCTGACATAATAATTATGCTGTTTATTAACCTAAAGGGGCAAAAGCAACCCCCAAATCACACCATTCTCAGACATCAAAAGAAGCAGTCTAACAAGCAGAAGTACAGAAACTCAGAAGCTGAAGCCTACTTTTTACTGCATGTGTAAGTTTTCAACAAGCACTCTGAGTAGCTCAGAATTCAGGATACATCCCAACTATTTCTGACTCATCATCCAGACTTCAAATTGCACTGAGCTCTGGAGCACGCATTTGGCTTAAGAAGCTTCAAAAATATCACTTGAAGTTCAAAGATAATTTAATTTTAAATTAAAAATACCTCCTTGTAGTTAATATATGTTAGACTGTACAGTGATTGGGAAATTAAACTTCAGTTCTCTGTAAAACTATTTTCAGTTTGCTTTTTGTTCCTAACCAGGGACTACTGACTGTGATTAACTTAAGTCTTCGGGTACAAAGGCTGAGTACCATGCAAGTATAAGCATCTTGCAGAACACAGCATTAATACTCCCCACCAAAACAATCTACTCTTTGGGTGAGGGCTGTTTTTTCAAGTTTTTCAATTACCTGATGGAGGATGGCAGTGGGGGAAGAAGTTCATGTTTGCTTTCTGCGAAATGGCTAACATCAAGTACATATTTCAGAACAGGTATTTGCCCTCATATATGCATATTATGTGTATATTACAATGAAATACTCATAATTGGCTTTTCACTTAAGCCATATCTAAACCTGGAACTCCTTCTTCAGCACTGATCTCCAGCTAAGTCTAGTCTTAGTTTCCTTTGCTTTTAAACAGAGAAGCTATTTTAAGAACTTGATGCTTTGTTACATTTAACATGTCTTTCAGCTCCACTTGATTAACAGAATACTGAACATACTTTAAACTTTGAAGGCATCAAATGCCATTTGGTAGTTTAGCAGAGAACAAAAGACTGGAAAAGGCTGCATTCACACAACTCATCAGCCTGGGGTCTATAGGGACTTCATTTTTGTTAAGAGTGTTGCAGAAATGACTTTGCACAGCCGTGGTCACAGCACTGAGTGGCTCCACCTCTCACTAGCTGCAGAAGTTGGGGTGATCCCTTAACTTACATTAACAAATATGCTGTTAAAAGATCCAGATTTACGCAAGTCTGAGTTCTTTATAGAAATTCATGCTCTATATTGTACAGTCAAGAAACAAAAGACGTTTCCAATTCTGATAAAGGTAAGAGCACCAACTGCTGTGATAATAGAGGAAAGGCCTCAGGTTCCCACTTACAGGTCCTAGTGCTTAATTATCTTTCTCTGCTTGCAGGGATGCTGTAGCCAGTGCCACTGCTGTAACTGGCTGGGCAATGCCATGGAGCTGCATCTTGGCCAGTTTCTTCTGCTCACACTCTGTGACCAAGCGGTTCAGCTCCGCTGCACTGTACCCAATCAGAGTCTTCAGGTCACACACAAATTTATACACAAACCTCTTGCCTTGCACTTTGCAGATCATGTCTCCATCATAGTAATACCTGCAAAACGGAAAAGAAATCAGCAACGGACAATTTTAGCATCTGTAATTTTCATATGCATCCATTACTTACTTAAGGTCACCAGAGGCTAAAACATTATTCTTTTTCTCATCAAGATTCTCATAATTTCATATACCAAGATACTATTTAGGCATTTTCTTATATGAGAAAAGGGAAATGTTGAAAATTACTCTGTACCTTGGTATATTAAGGAGAAACAAAACACAGGAATTATTTTACAGGCCATTGGAAGCACCAGCTCAGGAATAAGTTTTAGAGCAGTTTAAAAACAGCTTGGCAGGGAGGATGTCTTAGATATAGTGATTTGCCTTAATAAGAAAATACTGTCTTTCCCCTTACTATTGTCCTTCACTTCGCCTTTCGGAGGAAAAAAATTAATGCTGGGAACAGGTTGAAAATTACCAAGCAGTTTCTATGATATGAAAGCAGTTATTCTCTCCATACTGTCTTCAAAGATGGAAATAAAACTATAAAGGCATGGGTTAGATTTGTGGGGTTTTGTCAGGTGTTTTTTTTGTTTGGTTGGTTTTTTTCTTGTTATAGTTCACATGGTGTCAAAACTACATCTTTGTCTTTATTTACAAATAAAAGTGAGTTCTCTAACTATAAATACCTTTTATATTGTGTGACAAAAGAATTATCAGATTGGGCAGAAATGTAGTGCGATAACAAGGTCTACATGACCCTGCCACTCCAAAGACAGTTATAAAACCTTAGGTCACACCAGTAAAACAGAAGTTAAAATTTTGCAGTTTTGTTGCTGTTCTTCTCTCACTGCAAGTTTTAATAGAATGTGTGTCTCATTTCTCATTAAGCAAACTTAAGTGATTGGGATGTAACTTGGATTTGATGAGCCTAACAAGCTTGTGATAAATTTGGAAAAAAGTAAAAACTCAACCAACACAAATCACACAATATAATTTCCTCAAAACCATCACCCAAATGTAGCACAAATGAACCCAGATTTCTTGACTGTCTAAAACTCAATCCCGAGTGACATGTTTATAAAGCAAAAATGATTCTTGTTCACTAGCAAAATCAAGTCAATTAAAAGATGAACTTTTAATTCTGCTGGACTCCCAGCTCCAGTGGAAAAGAGGTAAGTTACAAAGAATCCAAGGAAATTCTTCAGATATCTCAAGTTCTGGGAAAAAAAAGCCTTTTAATTTCTTACTTTTGAGGGTCAGGACATAAGCAGCAGGAACAAAGACAGATGAGAGACAAACTATGTAGAAAACAATGTTGGTAAACCTGCTGGTCACTGAGATCATGTGAGAAGCCACAGAGGTCTGTCATGGAGTACAGCAAGTGTCAGAGTAGCTTACTATTGCTCTGCGGGTGAAGACAGCATGGTTTGTTTGCCAAAGCTCTCCTTCAGCTTTCTCCTAAATGACATACAGCTATAAAAAAGCTTCCTTTTCAGTCCTTCTCCTCACTCCACCCCTCAAACTACCACCTGCCTCCCTCGACTCCTCCATTTCCTTCTCTGCATCTCTACACTTGTTCTTGGCTGCCACAATAGCTTCCACCCAGCAATTCTCCATGCCAGCCCTGTCCTCCAAAACATCTCAGCACCAGCTGAAAGACCTGTTGTGGAATTGTGTCCAGCACTTTCAGCTTCTTACCGAGGTTTAGCTGCAGTGGGTTGGATGAACACTGTAACCATGAGGGTGGGATGATAGTTTATATTCAGCTTTGAAGTAGAGTCTTGTAGTACTGGGCAGAATTGGGGAAGGATGAGCAATAACCTGGTGTGTCCCTTGTGTGTGAAATAGTGTGTGGGAACACGGGGCAGACTCTCATGTGAATATGACAGGGTAGAGGACATAGAGAAACTGAGCTCTGCCTCTGGGGCAATATGAAGGACCCTCAGAAAAACAAAGTTTGTAAAATGTGGCCATGGAAAACGTCAAGTGGCAGTGGTTATCATTTTTTTAAAGTTACTTAACTCTGTACAAGCCTTTACATTTACTGTACAATCTCATATAATCACTCCTGTCTCAAAACATGCTGTAGAAAAATGCTTTGAAGTGAATATACTTTGAATGATTTAGTCCACATTACCCATATGATCAGAAAGGACCACAAGAAATTAGATCATGTTTATGCGAAGGCCCAAAACATGCATGATTTCCACATCTCATGCTCGAAACACTCAAGTTAAAATCAGTCAATGTCGCAAGAGAATATTTTCAATATTATGTTGAATGCATTTCTGATTACAGTACTTGCCTACTCAAAAATACAGAAAGCTAAAAATAAATAAAATTAAACACCCATGCAAGTTCACAGTTACCAGAACGTTCCAAGGCACATGGAAACTTTGTTTCAAAAGAATACAGGAGATGAATTATTTTTCTTCAAGTCTCACCTCCCTACTGGAAAACTAAACAGATCTGGATTTTTAGAACATTTACCAAGATATGTGTAACAAAAAAAAAGCTGCTCTTCCCTTTCTGCCCCTCTGCCCTAGTTTCTATACTGCCTGCTTTTCCTACAGCTGGGCAAAAGAGCCAGCATATTTCTCAATAATACCAGCATAATTTCCTGTATTAATCAGTAATTGACACAGTGAGTCCAATACATTAGTAAACAAAACACATCATCATTTATTAAACTTTAGCTTGGCAACAGTGTTTATCACAGAAGTAGCAAGAAGCATTAAATACCCCTTCAGACATTAAACTGTTAGAAAACATGTCAGTGTTGCTGATGCAGCTGCCAAAATGACACCACTTTGAGGAATGTGATTTCTGTAATTCTGTGACTAAAATATAAATGCAAAACTGATAACTTTATTCCGAAGTTCTTCAGCTGCCTATGATATCTCCTATGGAATTTGTTGACAAAACATGAAAACATTAGCATGGTTTACATAATTTTTGTGTTTCAGAAGATTTTCACATGCCTTTAGTACACAGACTCACAGATACGCAGGTTGGAAACATGGGAATGGTATTAGAACAATACAGGCTGTGGAAGAGCTGTACTGGAAAGGTCCTGCTTTGGGCAGGAGGTTTGACCAGAAACCTCCTGCAGCCCCTCCAACCCAAGAGAGTCTGAGATTCTATTAAAAAAATTAACATTCTAATTTAATATATAAATAATTGAAAAAAAGCCATAAAAGACCAGATCAAAGATCCATCTAGAACAGGAATAGACTCTGATAGACTCAAACGTAACAACACCTAAGGAAAAGCATGAGAGTAAGCATCTACCAATGCTCTTCCTTGCTTTTAGCGACCTGAAGCTCAGGAACTCTTAGAAGTTGCATCTTTCAATACCTACTATAGTTCAAAATATTTATTTTCATTAATTTTTCCACTTGTCTGTCAAGCATAAAACAATTCTGGCATCCACAATACTGTGCCTAAAGAAGTTATAAGACAAACAAAAGGGTATAGTTAAACTGTGTATTTTGTGCCTGTCAAATGCTAATTAAATTCTCCCTAAAGGTAAAGAAAGCCAGAATACCACCATTTCTTACAGAGGTATTTTTAAATAGAAGTTGATATTTTCAAACAACGCTAGAGGAGTTTACTTTAAAAAAAACCCAACCAAACAACAGGTAGTCAAAAGTGAAAATGCTAGTAGGTAAAACGCAGACCTCAATCAAAATGCAACTTCACTCATACAAAAAAAAAAAATTCTAAACCTGCTTAAATAATTTGCAGGCTTAGGCAAAAAACATCTTTCTTGAAAACAAATCAAGAGAAATATATTTAATGATATCACAATTAGAAATCAGAAGTTCACTCTCAGTGATTTCAAAGAATATGGATGAATTTTCAAATTATTCCAGAGATGAAAATAATCAGGGAAAAGTAGTCTAAAATTCAGGTACTTGCATTCTTCCCCCCTCCTCAAGTACCTCACTCAGAGTGATTCAACAATACAAGTCCCTTTTACTAATGTTGAACAACAAAATCACAACAAAACAAAGACACAGAAACACTTCAATTTCTTTAGATCACTGTGATGCTGGAATTGCAATTGCTGAAACTTACCTGTAAACTGTATTTTTCAATTTAAGATCCACACAAAAAGAACAATTAAATGGATCAATGAATTATTTGAAGTTAGAAAAGGTTCTTATATACAGAAAACCAGTAATAATTACAGAGAAGTATCTACTTCATTCCATAACAAGAAGAACACAGACAGTCGAACGTAAAAATAAGCTAATAATTCACATATTTCTGTATCTTTCACCAACAATCAGTATTGTCTGGCATGCTACTAAAAGCACAAATATTGAAGATAAATAAAAAAGAGGTATGTTTCTGGAACTGAGCAACCTAAATTAACAATCTTGAAAAAAGAAAATCTATTTTCAAGAAGTTTTTCTACTACCTTCTTAAAAAAAAACAAAACCAAGGCAAAATGCCCAGCAAATACCTCACCCCTAAGACTAGCAGATCTCATAGCAAGGACCAGCTTCAGAAGATTTGGTTATGCCTTTACTAAAAAAGCTGCAAGTTTTGCATTATGACAATTAAAAATGAGGTAGCCAAACGAAAGCAAATAATTCCCAATGAGTTCCTGAAGTTTCTTACCTCAAAGCCCGACTAAGCTTCTCATAGTTCATTGTGGGCTTGTTCTTGCGCTGTCCCCATTTCTGTGCAACCAGTTCAGGTTGATTCAATTTAAACTCTCCTTCATCACCAACCCAAGAAATACAGTCCCGAGCATCTTTGTCAGTGAGAAGTTCTAATAAAAACTGCCACAGCTGGATCTGGCCATTGTTGCCTGTTAAAATAGGAAAACAAGTTCCACTTCAACTTGTCCTTTTCATGTTCCCCTCATGGCTAAAAATTTTCAACCAACATATTATAGCAGACCAACATAAAATATATGATGGAAGGAAAACTTCCACTTAATTAAACCCTTCTAATGATTCTTTTGCAAACATTTTCCTGCAAAGTCATCAGTACCCATTTTTATACAGGAAAAAAAATTTATCAAGATTTCACATAAATCTTCCCCTAGAACTTAAAAAAACCCACCCCCCAACATAATCATTTAGACGCACACCTATCTTTAAAATAGAACAGATGTAGCAAGAGCTGCTTCTTCCTCTTCACACACACACACACACACACACACACACGTATAATAGAAGCTGTTTTTTTTTTTTTTAATTTGGTCTCCAATTTTCAACATGAAATACGAGAAACACAAGACAAACCCCCACACTTCAGCTTACATCATTGTAGCATCTTTCATGTCTAATCATTACAATTTCTTTCTAACTCAAGTACCTGCAGTTAAATTCCTAAATTCTCAACGACATTCAGACAGCAGACCTGATGACTAAAGAGAAACACAGAGTATTCCTCACTAATATCAGCCAATAAAACCTTGGCCTTAAAATTCTGAATGACATCATTAGAGGCCTTTATAAAGTCTGAAACAAATAAAAACTCAAGGAGGAATAGAAGAAAGGATTTATCAGAAAAATTCACAACAGTAAAGAGAAGCAAAACAAAAATGACAGCAAGAAAAAATAAAGACATTAATCAAAGAGTATGTACAAATAACAGTAACTCCAAAATTAAACTGCAAATTTAGTGCTCAGTTTTCCAGACATACATTCATTTAACTAAACAAGAAATATGAAACTTTATATATTTTGAAGTCACCAGATTGGGAGGAACAGAGGAGGAGGGCAACAGACAGTGCAAGTAGAAGCTATGCTACATTTTACAACATAGAGTTTATTTTCTTCCCTTTCTGCAAATAGAAAGAGGTTAAAAGCTTGAATAAATGCTATGCAGTGGTTTGAAAGGACAGACTATCAAGTGATGGGGAAATGTATCCATTTTATTTGCTGTAGGATGGAAAAACTGCAGCATCATGTTGACATGGTGCTTGTGTGAGCTGACCAACCTGCCAGGGCTGCCTGTGCTTGCCATGGATTTTTGTGCCTATGGCTCCCTTCACACCCCATGGACTCCTCCAAACCTCACATTTGGAGCTACAAAGATGTGTTTCACCAAACTGTAATTCATATTAATGGCTTAGTGTTCAGTGCATTGGTATGTAAAAATAATGGAGACAATACCTGTTCTGTTCCCAGGGGAACTCCTATCTTCCCCGGAGATCCTTGGAGCTCTCTGTACTTTAGCTGCCTTTGCACTGCTGTTTATCACTTTGATGGTGGTAGGGGTAGCAGGCTGTACAGACGCTGGTATAATCTGCACAGCTGTAGAGCAGAGAATGTTGTAGAACATCAATTATAAATTGCTGGCACAGAAATAGGCATATTTTATTTATTACCTGTATTATCTTAACATCTAGAAGCTAGTTTTTTCCTTTGCTAAAAAGGGACACTGCATTAAGTCACAATATTAAGTATAATTTAAAGACCTTTTTCCCTCTTATATCAAAATTATAGTTTTAGACTCATTGTAGAAGTGTCACATTACAGATAAAGCATCAGCTTTACTTTAATTATCATGTGTATTACATGCTTCCACAAAAAGAACCCAAACTCTCTCGCACCTTTGTTTTCATCTTCATGCTGTTCCCACATGATCTACCCTAATGCCCTTTTCTCTACAGTCACTGCATAACCTCCATACCTGATACTCAAACAGCAAACACGTTCTATTGCAATGGTGTAGGAGGATGCAGATGCCTGGCTCAAGCTGGCTTTAACTAGACACAACCACAGATGTAATAAACAGTCTGTCTATATAACATATAAGATGCTTATAAGTCTTCTGAAAATCGATTCATTTTAATAATCGATGACACTGCTTAACTGAAAGAATGAGCTTCAAATAACTGGAAAGTTACTTTAATGTATTATTTCTAATATTAGTTTCCAAGCAAGTCATCTCTTCCACAGACCCCTTCAGTTTTTGGAAACACTTTTTAATTTGAAATTAATATTTTAATAGATCCATTCATTAATGCAATATGTAACCTAAAGCCCCGAAACAACTAAAAACCTCAAATATGTACCCTAGACAGCTTATTTCAAGAAAGTGGAAAATCTACCATCCAAAATGAAAGTTATAAACTTCTGTAGTTTAGGTCAAACACTACCTTTCAGCTGGTAAAAAAATACAGAGAAATGCAACATTATGTTTTGAGGTTTAAAATGTCCTTGTCCCTTCCCCAAGGAAAAATACTCTCTCGAGTGATGTTCTAAATGTTGTACTATCATAGTGCTGAAGCACAGTACAGTGCTAAACCTACAAACAGTGAATTGTGTGAATTAATGCTGACAGAAGTACTTACGCTGATCAATAGTAACAGTTGCTATTTCTCCAGAGTGTTCTTGGCTAGCCAACACATCTACAAATTGGAAAAAAGCCCAGCAGGTTTATATTTAACCCACAAATTTCAAGTCACCTGAAGATCAAAAACTTTCTTATTTCATAGAGGAACAGAAATTAAAATTTGGTATCAGTCTGCAAGGGACATGTACAGTTCGTGATCTTACAAGTGGAGACATTTAACATCTGTCATTCAATTTTTAGAGGGGTGTACATGGCAAATTTCCACTATCTTATGCATTCTCCATCCCCCAAAACCTTCAGCTATATTATGTAAATGAAGATGGAAATAGTTATTAGTCTGACAAGTTACATCTAAGCATGGTAAATCTGAAATGCACATATATGTTACTGTATAACGCACATACAATGCATCACTTAGCAGCTGTGCTGTGTACCATCTAAGGATTTCACTGCCTGTGCTTAATAATCTCCACTTCTATATGACACAGAAATGTACATTTAATAACTCTTGATCAATATTTAATTATAGAATTAATAAATTCAGTAGATGCATAACCTACGAAGCTTTATAAAAAACAAAGGAGGAATAATCATTCACTACTTTCTAGTACTTTTAAGGCTTGATAAAAGACAGGCAGTGTTTAGTATATGCAGACATGTTTCATGGCTGCAGACATTCTAATACCTTCTGTTATCTTGTATTGATACCCTCATTTTTACCTCCAGTATATAAAGGAAAAATGACTGCTCATAATTGGTTTCATATTTCAAGAAAAAAGTCTAAAAAAAAACCAACAAAAGAGAGAGAAGCAGGGAAGTGGAATAAGTAAAATCAGTTACAGAAAAATCTGCCATACACTTCCGAAGAAGCTCCAGGTGGCTCCAGAGAATTTCTCCCCGTGGGACACGCTGGAAGAAATCTTCTTGGCTGAGGTTGCAGAGCTCCCGCCCAGGAATGCTGAGTGCGTTGAGGTCGATGTCAGTCATGCTGAACTCCTTCATCACCCATACCACCCAGTGGAGCACCTGGTCTGTCGACCACTGAACTGGGTCTAGAAAAGATGGATGAAACTGTAAATCATATACTGCAAGGTTCCTCCTCGATTATGTAATAACTTCCATAAGAGTAAATGAGTAACATCAAGAAGCAGAGTTACTGAGACCAAATCTGCCTGGAAAGTTGGTGACTGCTCTTAAAATGGTGATGGAATGGTGTGGGTTGGTGGGGTGATGGAAAGGGTGAAAGAGGGGTTTTCTTTAGAGAAAGATTTTACATCAGAACTATGCCTGACATATCTCAAACACAAATGAGGAATTCTTCTTCTTCCACAGGTCATTAGCTTAAAAAAAAAGAGTACTCTCAGAAGGATACTCTTCTTCAGAAATGTTGATCAAATTGTGATTATGACGAAATATTACATTCTAAACTCATTCACATCATCTCAAGTTTATGCTGACGAAAACCACCACTGGGTATGGCTGAGATGGATTAATTTTCTTCCCAGAATCCCCTATTGTGTTGTACATTAGGCTGCTGACCAAATCCAGTGTTAATAACACATTGAGATGTTTTGGCTACTGCTGAGCAGTGCTTGCAGAGGCCACGAAGATGTGGCTCAGCCCAACACAGAGAACATAAACCACCCAACTAGCAAGAGAATTTTGAAGAGAACAATGGGCTTGAGTTGGCTGCAACCCATGTTCTCCTTTCTGGCCATTAGGGACACCCAACCTTATGATGGTGAGAACATTATAGACACCTGTACCAGGAATCCTGTTGGGATTGGGATTGTGCAATGTTCTGCAACTGCTGTATTCATTTAAGTGTATCTTACCTTTGTGCTGTGTTTTTAATGTAACTTGTATCACTCTGCTAAACCAGAAATCCCATGTAATATCAATGATTTTCAAGTAAATTTGATATTCAATATCACACCCTCCACACATGGAATATCTAAAAGGACCTGGTCAGACTACTGGACTCCAATGCAGGGGCTTCTCTGTTTCTCATTCAGCCACCCCAATGAGCAGGCTGGGGGTGCACATGAAACTGAGGAGGGACAGCTGACCCCAACTGACCAAAGGGATATTTCACACTATAGGGAATACTGAGCAATAAAACTGAGGACCAGGTTTTTTGAAGTAGCCCTTGCCTAAGGCCTGGCTGAGCACTGGCCTGCTGGAGGTGAGTGATTGCTTCTGCGTGACTTTTTCATCCAGAGAATCAAGTTTTGGGATGTTAACGTTGTATATAATATATTAAAATATGTCAACAGGTAAGAACTAGAAACTAAAGTAGGGGTATCTACTTTTCACTGGAGCAGAGTCATTATGTATTTTTAAATTCTGATATCTCAAGCAGATGTCACCTTGAAAAGTTTTTATTCTAAGATTTAAAATAAATAAAATTAAGAATTAAGAAAAATTAAGAAAATTAAGAATTAAAGAAAGCAAAGTTTTCTAAGTCTATACACATTTATCTAGGAGCTACAAATATCATTTTGCTTAACAAAGGACAGTTACATGGCATCATTTTTCACTAATGCTACCTAAAACAATGCAATGTAATACTGTGGCATAAGACACAGCTCAAGGGGGTTGATCTACCCAACACCAGCAGCAGTGACCTTTTATCAAAAAGCTGCTAATTTGTTCTCATTGACAGAACATAGTCTGCAAAGAAACATAAATTATTACTTTCTCTAACCACTTCCGTGGTTTCCAAGCTTTCTGCTGCTCTGTTTTTCTGCATTTATTTCTCTTAATAATTAATATTTTCTTCCTTCTAGGTACAAGATATTTGGATTCTAATAGCAGAAATATGTTTAACAAAAAAAGATTTATGATTTCTAATAAAACCCACCCAAAATATAACATTAAAGAGAAAGCCACAACATTTTAAAGACCTGCTAAAAGCTAGTTTTCCATTTGCAGAAAAGCAGAGAAGCCTGTAAGGATGAAGACGTTGAACCACTACTTTTCTGGATGATTATTTATTGACTGGACTTGACTCTTAACATCAACACACCCTGTCTTCTGAAAAGATTCAAGAAATAATTATTATAATGTAGATTATAATGTACAACCTAGGGGCACCTTATTTCAGCCCAAGTCCCTGCAATGTCTACTCAGAAAACATTTAAAATGGTATTCTTTCTAGGAGTGTAATTTAGCACATTTTTCTGATACCTGATACAAGAGAACACTATTATTCATAATCCACAGATCTCTCTCATAATGAACTAGTATGATTTTCCTGAAAAATCTGCACTCCTATGGCCCAAAAGTCATTAAACTTTTAAACCTACAGTTGTGGTTTATAGGGTTTTCTTAAAGCATCAACATTATTAAGGTTTATTAAAAACATTATTCAACATAACAACACTGGTTTAAGCAATTTTCTTCTGATATTAATGTGAGAGTATGATGAAAAGTGTCTGCTTCTGATGATCCTTCACTTTTTTTTTCAAACATTCTGCATCAAGTCCGATTATCAACGGACATAACACGAAGAAAACTATTTTTGAAGTGCTTACCAATGAAAAAACTAAAAAGCCATGAAAAAGCCATTGCTTAAGTTATCAAAAATATGCTCAAAATATTGGCAAGCTACATGCCCTGCAAAGACCTGTGACTTGACTGGAATTCTTAAATCCTTCCAAGTATCCCCCTTGCCAAGTACATTCCAGTTTTACAAGTCTGCTCATATATAACAACTTCCTGAATATGCCTTGACAGTACATTTCTGCCAGTCACAAGAAGCAATTCAGCTGGATAATCTCCCAAACATGATATAGATCTAAATCCAACAGCTCCAGTTCAATCTTAAATAGACATTCTGAGATTTTTTTTAAGCTAACATTAAAAGAGCAACCCGCTAAGTAACAACATTAACTCAAAAAACGTTATCATCTAGAAGAATATTTATTTTCAGCTCTGAATCATCTTCCTCCAGTATGATGGAGTCCAGTACAGCTTTTCATACAAAGTCTGATTTAACAAAATATTCAGCATCCTCCAGTCCATGAACAATTTGTTTCAACAATTTTATGGGCAATCTCCCAATACCAAGTACTGAGTCTGTTCAATTCCACACACACCTGAAGAGCTTTATCACTAACATAGACAGTTTTAAGGAGGGCAGGAAGAAAAGTGCTTTCTAAAAACTGCATTTACAAGGTAGCTGTGGCGCGAAAGCACTCATTTAACGAAACTATCACGAGCATTCATTTTACTTCTCTTTGGTTTTTAGATTAGGTACTAGGAAAAAATTCTTCCCTGTGAGGGTGGTGAGGCACTGGCACAGTGCCCAGAGAAGATGTGGCTGCCCCATCCCTGGATGTGTTCAAGGCCAAGCTAGATGGTGCTTAGAGCAACCTAATGGTCTAGTGGAAGGTGTCCCTGCCAATGGCAGGGGATTGGAACAAGATGGTCTTTAAGGTCCCTTCCAACCCAAACCATTCTATGATTCTACAATTCCCTTATGCAGATTATTTGCATTGTACTAACCCATACCACCAGTTTCCTTTTCTGAGGTCCTTTAGCACCAAGCCCACACACAACAGAAGAGCCCAGCCCCCAGCTGAACACATCCATAGCTGTGTGCTATTTACCATAAGGTATTCCAAGGCGCTCCTGCTCCTTCCGATAGCCTTCCAGTGCTGCAGCCCATCGTGTCACTTGCTCAGATGTTTCATCTGAAATTGTTGCAATATGTTTTGTCCCATCCAAGGTTATCACCTGAGCTTCCTCAACAAGGTGAGCTTCAGCCTCTGCATGATGAGCATCTGGATCAATCACAACCTCCACAGTCTCCACAGGCTTTACGATTTCCAGGATGTTCAACTTGGGCTCTATCCCTAAGTATGGAAACAACACAAAACTTAATGACAGTAATGGAAGTATGACAAAAACATTGTTTTAAAGGTTTCTGATCAGTAGGGTTCGCAAACTCAGGAAGGAAGCAGGACACAAAAGTGTCATCAAATTTCTGCGAGTCTCCTAAATTAGAATGACATACTCTATTATACAGCATATACTTTATTAAGGTGAATAACAACGCTGTCCCTCTTTCTTCCCCCAGTATTATAGCTTCCTGTTCTATTTAAGTTATCTGTTTCTCAGATCTTGAACAGAATGTTCAGCATGTGAGCATAAAGTACAAGTATTTTGGTCTGTGAGAAATATGTCAAAAAAGCACCCCAAAACAAACAGAAAAAGCAACCTCCGAAAGGACCCAGAACAAGTATCCAGCTTAACTCCAACCATGAGGCATTTCAGCCTTTACAATACTTCCCTGATAACTCTGAGGTCTACACAAAGGAGTTAACATTTTCTTTCAGTACTCTGCAGTAGGCAGTGTGTTAAACAGCAAGTTAAAAGAAAACCAGAAAATTCTTCACATTTTAGGCTTCATCAACTATTCATGTTTTGGCTTTATGTCTGTCATTTCAAATATTAGATCATGGAGCTACAAGGTATGTCTACATCAATTCTGCAACAAGTCTAATGTTTTGTATCACCACCTTCTCTGTTGTCTTCTGAGGCGTTTTGTCCAGCTGGTGCCTCACCAAATTTCTGACATTGTACAGAAGATTTTTCAAAATTATTTTAATTTTTGTGACATACAATTTTCATTATAATGCCAACAACCACACTTATTTTAAGAGATTTCATCAAACATCTTTTCACATTTAAAAAAATCTTTACAATTCCATTTTATCTTGAGTTGTAAAACCTTGACTACGGTTAGGCTGATGAAAGTAGGATTCACAGAACATCATATGGCCATAGTAACTTCAGTATCTTGTACCATAAAGATATTACTTTGTGTCCTTCCTGTCTAATCTATATTAAAGCTCAACGTGAGATGGTTCTGCAGGTAACAGCCTTAAAAGCTAAATCCACAATCCAGCCATAGTTTGTAAGGGAAAACAAACGGAGTATGCACCTGTATTGCAAGTAAGAAAATCAAGTCTTTTTCAGACAAGTATTTCTATGGATTTTAAAAGGCATTCAGCTTGAAAAAGATACTAAAAAGGGAACAAACAGTACAAAGACCACAGAATACAACACTCAGCAATGTGAAACCAACAACATGAAAATAGATGTAGACAACCAGTAAGTGGTTGGTTAGATGAAGAAACAAATATGAAGAAAAAGCAAACAAACATCTTACTTAGGAGAGTGTTTTATCTAGGCCATCTAAAATTAACATGCACAACACAGGCTTCTTTCAAAATCATACGAAAACGGCTAAAGGAAGCCACTAAGAGTTAAGATTCTATTTTTGATCTTCAAAAAAGTAAAGAAAAAAGCATCTAGAGAGGTACAGTTCATTATTTCTCAACAAAATAGTTCACTATGTCATAAAATTACATGTAAAAATTTCATGCTTTAACCATAATCCAAACATGGAGATCAAAGCAAGGAGTCTCTGTAGAGGAAACAGTTTGTAAGTAAAAATGTGAATTAACAGTCTGCCATCTAACTTACTGCAACACTAGATCAGCATTAATTCCCTGGGTTTGTCTGCACCTCTCCTCACATCTCTTCTCCCTTTACCTGCTGCGTAAGAGATGACCAGTCTTCCTTGGACTCAAATTGTGGAACACAATGCCACACACCCCAGAAGTATAAACTGGTACAAGCAGTACAAAGCTTCAGGACAGGAGCTACCAAGACACATGCAGATATTGACAGTACTGCCAACTGTCTGAAGGCAGAGAATATACTGGGGTGATGACTGACCTACAGGCAGCCTGCTTGGTTTTACCCACCCCAAAATGTCGAGTATTAACCACACCCAGAGACAGGACATTAGTCAAACAGCATTCTTTAATCTAAATAAGTGTCATTACACTTATGATTCCTTTACATACTAAAAATAACAAAAGCCTACTTATTTCAGAAATTATAGAAAAAACCCAAATATTTTACTGTGGAGGACTTCAAAACTAAAGCTTTTTTCAAATTGTTTGACATACAATGGAATACAGCTACTCAGAGTTCCACAGACATGCAAGAGACCCAGTTCAGAGCAGTAGAGAACTGGGCTGCATTCAAAGCTGCTGTTCCCAGAATGGCAGGAAAACCATATATACTGCCATTCCTCCAACCAGAGGAAATGAGTTAGAGCAAGGCAGAGTGCCAGAAGAGTCCTTCCAGTAAAATGAAAAAATAGGAATGGTATTCTATCTCCTGTAGAATGAAATGTTATAAAAGAACTACACTCAAGTTCAACTAGAAAAGAACGATATTTTACCTGTTGTCTTTGAATTTAAAGCCAGCCGACCAAAATTTGATAGAATATTTGAACTGACATAGCAGCTTTTCTTTCCAGAAATACGAGAGTCCAATCCACCACAAGGATTAGCATCCCTGATTACTCCTAGCTGAATTCTATGCATTACACAAATTAGGGAAAAATAAGCATAAGTGAACTGAGAATCTCTCAAAACCTCATCCATGCAAGTAAAAAATGAGGATGGCTTAAGAAGCTGTTTTTTCCTCCCTGGCTCAAAGGGGTACTATGGTTAAGAGTAACAAGTCTGTTTTCCTGTTAGTGACCCAAATATCTTCCTTTTGTTTATATGCATGCTATTTGTTTTCTGGTATTCTGCCCTGCTGTATTTTACATGCCTTCAACAGACATATTTCTTAGGAGTTGCTTAAGTATCAAGGCCTGAAAAACAACACTGAGGAGTGTTCCAAAGTGACAAAGAAGTACTTAATATTCAAGTGTTTCTTTTAAGATGGGAGGGGGAGGGAGAGGGAGAAGGAGAGAGGGAAGGTGTGACGGGGGCAGAGAGCAAGAAGCTCCTTGCACTCTATGATCATGAACCCCAGTTTTACATTAAAGGGAAAAAAACGAAACACAGGAAGAACACGGAAGATGATAGTAAAAATATTTATCACTCAAATCCTTTTCAAAATGGAAGTCTGAGCACTGAATACTAGAAGTTACTCAGCATGAATTAAGAGCAGTTATTTTAGCTCCCTGAAGAATATCTCTATTTTAAAAGCAGAAAGGTAGTACACTTCCCATTACATATGGGGAACTGAGGACTCAACCTACCACTAGTCACTTGACACTCAGCATTAAATGCAAATTGTGTCTTGCTGAAGACTGTTAATACAAAACAGGAAAGTTTTCTTCTGTTAAAACTATAATGAAGCCACAAGTAAGCAAAAAGTATTTCCCAAATTTTGCTCACTTGCTTTGCTGATGTAACTCAAAACAGACAACTAATCTACTCCTGAAGAACTCATCACTGTTTAAAAAGATGGAAATAAACACCTGTAGCTGTTCCCACAGCCCAATATGAACATTGCCTTTAAAGAGTGGTGGCTGTCCTTCCACTCAAGACACATGGAGGGGGTGAAGCGCAAAAGTAGGACAAAAAGCAAAACAACGAAGCTGCTAGTTCCTGAGGATTTTACAAGGGGAAATTGTGTCATACCAGGCAATACAAATAAAAACTATGCCTCAACAAATCCCTACCCACCTGGCTAATGTTCCTCTGACACAATGGTTTATTCTGACTTCTCATCCAAAGAAAACAGACAATAGACAGTGATCCTGGACCTTGACAAGGATTTTCAGTTAGCTACATCTACTTTCACAATGTAATTGTTCCTAAAGCACACAAGCTCACTCACCTCACAGGGATGAAACTGTCACCTACCTACACAAAAATCTTTTGCCTGCTTTGATATTTGTTCTGATACAAGTAACTACTCAACCTTGAGGAAAACCTCATACTGTAACTCACACTACTTGACAGAGAGTTGTCTGGGTTCTGGATTTGTGTTTGATTTTGTTACTTATAAAAATGATATGAAATTCCTTTAAAAAACATTTCAAATAGCACTAGTCCATGACATTTATTTTAATTTTACTACTTAGAACTACAGTACACAGTGAAAAATACATTCTGAAGCTCTGTGACCTTTCACTGTTTTTCTCAATTTTACAGCTAGGAATAGGAGCAGATTAGTATTCCTGCAATATTAGTTTGTTTGTACAGCAGACAAATATAACTGCTTACCTTGCCTAGATATTACTTGCACACTGAGTTGCACTGTTCCATCTGTTTTCACTCCTTGATCAAAAAGGCTTCGATCTGGGTCCAGCTTGATAAAAGCATTAAAAATTAAAAACTTAAAAATAAGTATTAGTCTAATAGTTACAATAAACTTATTCTCTCTTTTAAAATGTAAAAACACTTGGTGCCTGAAGAAAATTTTCTGAAGAAGTGTGCAATTATTTTTAGTACTGTGTAGGCATAGTACATAACTGAAAAAATTTGATCGTATTTGAAACTTGCAACTATGTTCTGTTTAAGGTATTTTCGCTTACAGGAACATTTTTTGACCTAAAAGAAACCATGCAATATGGGGAGGTGCCTTCACTACCTGAAAATTATCCACAGTTCCTTTTCTGCGTTTTTAACACCTTCATAAAAATTCTTATCTTTATAACAATATTCTCCCATTGTTTCTGGAAAAGCCACAGATGTCTCATTGTAATTTCAAATAAATCATGTAGCTAAACTAAATGCAAAACAGTTATACTCTCTACATGTGGCAATGCCTGTAAAAACAGGGGGGCATTTCTTGAGTAATGCTTTGCTACCTCTATACCTGAATAATACAGAAACCTTCTTGTTTAGATTTAAAACAAGATTGGACTCATGGAAGTTCAGGCAGCAACAAATGATGCAGGCTACCTTAAGAGAAAGTAGTGTGGTCATTGACCTCATTTTTCTTTCACTTGCAAGGTGGTTTCTTAACCTCGCACCAGGAACTCCAAAAATATTTTGGTTGTATTCACACTGAACCAGTGTGTATATACTAAATGGTCTGATGATAACGAAGCTGACATGAAATTAAACTCTTAATTGTAATTAATATTCCACATGAAGTATGAATTCCACAGACAATGGAAAAAAGGGAAAACGTATGTAAAAAACTTCTCCATTAAGAGGTTAAATCTTTCATAACCTTTCAACTTACCTGGATATCTTGCAGACAAATTTCATGTGCATCCAAGGAACACTGCAGTCTGGGTTCCAGCAACTTCTTAAGATTTCCAATGGGTTCACTGATGTCAATAGCCTGACTCACAAATTCTGCGGTGGTGTAGGTTTGTTCGACAATGCTTAAATAGCAAATTAATATAATAATTCATTACCTATGTGTTAATAGAGCAGGTATAGGAAAGCTTAATAAAAGTTAGAAGTAAACTAGATAAAAGGTAGTACTGACTCTGAAATCTTAATATCATGCAGTATTAGTTTGAGTACTCCTCTTTTGAGTAGAGAGTGAATTACTAAACTTGGTCTCATTAATTTTACAGTTGTCTAACTCTTCTTTCACCCTGTCACCACTAAAACACTTGGTTAAAAACCAAGATTCAGATCATCTTTTTCAAGAGAGTAAGCCATGGTTAGCATATTATACATTGTTAATTTGCATGTAAACTAATTTTATTTGCTTTGCCTGGACTGTATTTACAAGATATTCAAGTTAAAAGCAAACACAGAAACTTAACAGACAGGTAAAACAGAAGGAAAAAAAATGCTCACACTCATACATAGCAACTTTCCACATCTTTTCACCGGATAGCACAAGAATAATAAGCTTAACACACATAAGGAACAACCAGAAGGAAGTACAGCAGCATGGAGCCTTGAAGGAACTGAGTTACGTGTCATGGTTCTCCCGAACTACAACAATGACAGTATTGGCACAGGCATTCAGAAATGTCATTGTTAAACGGCTCATGTTATAACAATGACCTTACACAGTTGGGCTCTCTTTATTTACACATAAGGAAACCAGAATGTACACAGAATAGTCTGTAAGTAGTAAAAATACACAAGGATGTCAGAATAATCAACTAAAAAGTGGTTTTGAATGAGTTCTCCAGAACAGGTTCTTAATGAGTAGTTAACCAGCCTCAGTTCTTTCTACCTGTCAGAGACTGAAATATTATGGTTTATGGCTTAAGCATCTTTATGAAGGACTTTTGCCTATTATAGCAAAGGTGTTATAAAAGCTGCAGGGAAGACCACTGCTCCCTGAATGGGTCTCCTGACTGAGGCCCTCAACTGCAAGTTAATAGAGATGAGATAAAGTGACTCAAGTCTGGGCTGGGGGAAAAGAATACATTCACAAGAGGATTAAGCCCAGCACCTTTGGTGTGGAGGCCACAGCCCCAGGTTTTTCTGCTGCCAGGCTCACACAGATCCCCACACCAGAGCAGGGAGGAGGAAATGTTTTGGGTGTGTGGCACAGCCTCTGGCCAGATGCAGTGAATGCCCATCCTCCGCTGGGCAGACTGGCCCAGCTGTGGGGCCTCCCACCCCGGGAAGGCCACATCTATGGGACATCCACGTGAGGGACAGCAGAGGGGTGTCATGGCCCATCAAAGGCACCCCCAAGGGGGTCCCAGACTCTGCACCAGAGCACTGCACATGTTACTACATGGTGCAACAGATCCAGAGTCTTGCAGGGACAGTGTCAAACTGGCCCCTCCTCAGGGAGGTACCTGTGTGCTCCCACCTCCCCAAACGTATATTAATCCACTGGATTCTGTACTTTTCGGTGGGGGACTGTCACCACCAAGAAGACCAGATGCAGGGAAGCAATGAGACATTGTTGGGACCCAAAAAGGGGTGATATGCTTCTACTTAATATTTGTCACTCTCCCTGACCCCCTCCCCACACCTCTTTTTCTATTTCTTCCTTTCTACCTCTTTTAGTATTAAATAAAATATATAAATTTTTTTGGTCTCAACATCTAACCTCATTTGGTTTTATTCAAGTTTTGGGGTATACTTCGTACCTTTCTGGATTCAATCTGTTTTATTTACAGAGACTTAGTTTTCTTTACTCTTCTGTGCTTAGACTGGATTACAACACTACCCTACATATCAACTGATGCTCTGAGCTTCCAAACACAGTAGTGAAAATTAGAAGGGAAGCATTGGAAACTAAAAATCCAGGTTAAGGTAATTAAGTCAGAGGATATCCTACTTCTGTATGTACGGTTTCAATGGTCCTAACAACAGTATAGTTGATACTGAGCATCATTTCTTCTCTGTTAAAAACTAATTGTCCTGTATAAATCCTGTATAACAGTAAAGCAAAGGACTGGAGAAATGGAAAAGTTAATCTCAATTACAGAAGCATACACTGAAGCTGAAAGGTTTGCAGCACACACACACAGACATACTACTACAGGAAAATGAAAATAGGGAAAGTAAAGTCCTAATAATGTAGCAAGAGACAACCAAAACAGTTCGGGATTTAAATAACTAAGACTGAGGAACACGACAGCACTATACTGATTTCCTATAGTGGCTACATTTCAACTTCTAGAAAACCACCATTTAATTAGATAAGAAACAGAAAAACTAATTAGTTAATTATTTGCTGCCTAAGGATCCCCAAAAACAAAGAAATTACATATACCTTTCTTCAGTGCATTCCTGTTTCTCAGTTCCATCGATTTCAATTTCTATCAGCTCCTCGGCCTCTCTCTTAGTCATGGCTGCAATGTCTTAAGAACAGAGCTGTGAACAGAAAATAATTTTTTATGTAAGTCACAGACCAACAAGACAACGTTTTGTGTCCTATCACACAGTTTTTAAACCAAATACCAGAATAGCCTTTTAAAGCCAAGAATTTATCTAAAAAATAAAACTAAAAGCTAATTCAGATTTCATAAAATACACAACTACGCCTGTGCTCAAACAGATGTTCTAGAACCAAACACGGGACTATTAAGGCATTTGCACAGAGCCCAAAGCCTGATTCTCTTGGAGGCACCCAAATTTACAGATTTTTTTGTTCTTGCTACAGGCCACCTACAGCAAAGCACATCTCAAAATTCAAACTACCTTCCTAGCATTGCTGAAAGATGCTTATAAATTTAAGGAGGACGTTAGGGAGAAGATCCATGATTTCTTCATAGGTAAATAAAATCAACAACAAAGTGTTTTTTGACTACCTCATCTTTCCACCCATGCCTCCCACAGGCGAATGGTTGATGACATGAGCACAATGAATGTATCTTGTGAAGTCCTAAACTAAAGCAGGATGTTAAAAATGAAAGGGAAAGCTATTCTGTGACGACATTCTCACTAACACTGCAGATTTTCATGCCCTGTAGAACACTGGAACTGTGTCTGTTGGGAACCTAAGTGGGAAACAAAGAATTACAGCATTTGGTCTGTTAAGAAATAGTCTGTCTGGTATTGTCTTTCACTAACCAGCACATATACCATAACAATGAAATACATATGATAAAAAACCAGGCCAAATTATATTAACAGTTTATAATAAATAACACCATGAACTCACAGCAAAAGGAACAAGAAGTAAAAGTATAGAGGAAGAAAAAAAACCACTGGAGAAAAAGCAGAACATGACTACTACTTAAATATCCAAAAGAGAAGAGATCACAGAGATTTCCATCCTGGAATCATCCTTTCCCAGGGACTACTCTATCCCAAACCCAACTGCTAGGAAGAATATCTACTGAAGACAAGATAATAAGGATATGTATTAATCTTTAAAACTTCTGAAAAGTAATAGCAACCAACTATGTTTTACAGCTGCTACGTAAACTGTCTAAAGAAATTCAACCTACTCATCATCTCCTTCGAAAACTATTTTGTAAGATCAGTTGTGAACGAATCAAGTGCTGCATGTGGTTCATTCTGTAAGAAGCTACCAAGGTTAGGAAGTGAAAGATTGTTTTATCAATATCTCAGCACCAGAAGCAAACCCAGAACCTGTTCACAGATCTGGCTCTGTGAAAGTCACCAAAGGGCCAGCGTAGTGTCCACTGAACAGGGCCCCAGGAGTCCAATTCCTGTATCACTTAATCTTGTGTATCATTCTCAAGATAAACGGGAAAGACTGAAACACAACTTTTGAAGAATGCAGACAGGCCTAAATATCTGAAGGCACCGACACCTGCATGGTTACAGGTGATCTGTCAGACTGTTAAAAAGTATTTCAAAACCAAGGTTTGAGCAATGTCTCTTACTGAAAACTCCCAAAGAAGCAAACTGGTATGATAAAAAAGGGATGAATGTCTTTTCTGTATTAGCAACTAAATTAAAAACACAAAACAAAGGTAAATTATCTTTTTTTTTTTTTTTTGTGATGAAGGAAGTTTACCAGTGAGGTCACAAATAGGTTAGGCTGAGATTTCTGTTCCTTGACATATTTGTACGTTATTTACCAAGAAAACAGTGCAGACTTACAGAAAGAACTCACCATCTTGATAGATTTCCGGCAGAAAACGTTAAATGCAGAGTGATGCAGAGTGAGAAAATATTACTGCTCATAGTAACGGTACAGAATTAGGTAAGGCATTTAGAAGTCCCTGGGGATTGGACTCCAAACTGGCAGTTGGACTAGTAACTGTTCACTCCCTCTTCAAAAGCAATTCATGGTTGAATCTCACAGACTCTACTATATTTTTGGATCCCTGGAGGGGCAGGAAAGAGGAACCCAGGCACAAAGAGCAAGTACACAAAGAGGAAGAAAAATGGTTCCACTACGCGCAGATACAAGGAAGGGAGATGGGTATAAAGAATAATAACATGACGAAAACACATAAACTCATTCATAGAAGCCTAAAGGGGAAAGCTGTTCAGTCTTTCCTATGCTAGCATAAAAAGACTTCTTTCAATATACACATTTCACATGAAGTCTAGCAGTTTGTTGCTACAGTTTGATGCAGAGTTTGAAAGTGAACACAGGTTCAGATGGGACTGAGCTGCCTGACCCTTCCCTGAAGGCTACTGAGAGACAAGAAGGAACAAAGAGCCTGGCTTGCCTGGATGGTTCATGTGGCAGGAACACTACCACAGCGGCATTTGTTCAAAGGAGCATAAAGAACTGTGGTTAATTCATGGAATGTTCAGCCTACTGATTTCTTGTTTCCACTTCTTCCTTCAACCTAACAAGCCCTAAGACTCACTTGTTAGCCAAGAAGAAATCTGACCTCCACTAACATATGGGAAGGCACCTGTCAACAGAGCCTTTTTCCCTTGTATGACAGCCCAGTGCTACTCCAGTATCTTTTACAGTCAGGAGAGTAGTCCCTTTGTTCTGTTTAATATCTACCTTTTTGCTAGAACACAAGGAGTTAAGCAAGGAATGAGCCCACCGTGATATGGGTGCAAACTCTCTGAGTAGAATTATGTTTGCTATCCCACCAGGTAATTGTAAAATAGGGTCCAGTTCTGGAGCCCACACACATTATCAGCTGATACTGAAGCCCAGTCAGTGGAGTCATCTGTGCCCCAGAGAAGCTCTGGTGTGTGCAGCACATGGTTCCTACTCATCCGTATTATCCAAATTATAAATACCAACACAAAACAGGTAACAAAGCAGACAGCCTGTCCTTTACAGATCAGCTTTTACAACTCACCAAACAGTTCAGTTTTGTGACAGATAGTTGAGCACTGAACAGGGTGGGGGAAAGTCATACCAGATTTGATAGGTTTAACTTCCTTATCAACAGCCAGAAGGAAGAAAATAAAGGCAAACTGGAAGCTGTGGCTGTGCAGCATGTACCTGACCGAACATTAGACAGCAAACTATGCAAGATTATGGAACTCAGTAGGTTGGAAAAGACTTTCAAGATTATCATGGCTGAACACCACCATGTCAACTAGACCATGGCACTAAGTGCCACATCCAGTCTTTCCTTTAACATCTCTAAGGATGGTGATCCCACCACCTCCCTAGGCTGCCTGTTCCAATGTCTAATCACTCTCTCAGTGAAGAAATTCCTCTTAGTGTCCAACCTACATCTCCCCGGCACAGCTTAAGACTCTTTTTACTGGTTTGCTGAGGAGCAGAGCCCGACCCCCACCCGGCTGCAACTTCCTGTCAGAGAATTGTGGACCCCGGGCCTCCTTTTCCCCAGGATGAGTCCCCCAAGTCCTCCTCATCAGACCTGTGCTCCAGACCCTTTCCCAGCTCCGCTGCCTTTCTCTCGACTCGCTCCAGCCCTCTATGTTCTTCTCGGACAGAAGGGCCCAGAACGGGACACATCACTCGACGGGCTTTTCACCAGTGCAAGGCGAGAACCACAAGACGCCACATCCTGTTACATTTCACCCAAAACAAGGTTTTTACAAGCGGGGAAACGTTTCCACGCGCCGAGGAGGCCTCGCGAGCCCCGTGGTGGAAACACTCGGTCCTTGATCCCAGGGGCCCTTCCCCGCGACCGCCGAGACGCCACCTCCCCATGCCCCGCTTCCCGCGGCGCCTCCGTGTCGTTGTTTGAACACGAAACGGAAATGGGATCGCGGAGCCGCCGGGGGAGAAACGGAAACAAAACACAGGCCGGGCCGCGCTCACCCGCCGCCACCGTCCGTCCGTCCGTCCGTCCGCCCGCCCACCGCACCGACACGTCCCGCCGTCCGTCTGCGTCCGGGAACTTCCGCGGCTCCGGGTCCGGGACCGGCTTCGGGAGCGGGTCCGGGAGTGGGTTGCGCCAGGATCGGGGCGGCGCGCGGGCCCAGCGCGGGGAAAGCGCGCGACACCGCCGCGCCTCCACTCGAACTACGGCTCCCGGCGGCCCCCGCGCGGGAACTACGCCTCTCGGCGGCCCGCGCGCGGGAACTACGGCTCCCGGCGGCTCCCGCGGCTCCGGAAAACCCCGAGCCGCTTCCCGTCACTTGGAGGCGACTCTGTGCGAGCACGGTGTGTGCTGGGCTCTCCCGGGGCTCTCCTCGCGCTTCTCCAGGTCCCGGCGAGCGCCGAGCGGGGCTGGGCGGTATGTGGAGATGGGGAGGGGAGAACCCCGTGTGTGCGCGGGGGTGGGGTATGGTTCCCGGCGTGCACCGCGAGCGGGGTAGGGCCGAGCGGAGGCCGTGGTTCGGCCAAGGTGACCCTGGGGAGCTCTGCTGGGTTGAAATTGTCACATTTTTTTCTGCTTAAACAACGCGAAGAGTGGAATTCCCTGTTTGTCTGGGTTGTTCGGTCGTGGTTCCGTACCGAACGGGCCGCGGAGCTGCGCCGGTGGGGTCAGGATGTCCTCGGGTTCAGTGGCTGCTGGAATTCCCCCCCACCTCCTCATGCTGTTTTAAATAACCTTTGAATACCTTTCTGCTTTAAAGTTCAGCTCCAAAGTACATTCTTCTTTCTTCTTTATGCATTTATCTTAATAATATCTTAATAAAGGAAATATCCTTGAAATACTTTTCTGGTTTCAGCTCCAAGCTATTTTTTTGTGCTTTTAAAATGCATTTATATCGCTGTGACTAATTCCTTATTCCTGTTTTGGGTTTTTTTAATGGTTAAAACAGCAGTGCCATCATGATCCTGCGACAGATCTTGCGGCTTTCCTCCCTTTTCCACTCCGCTGTGTCCGTTCACCTGCGCAGGAACATTGGTCTCTCTGCAATTGTCTTCAACAAGACAAAAGAGCTCGACCCGGTTCAGAAGCTCTTCTTGGACAAGATCAGGGAGTACAACACGAAAAGCAAGTAAGTAAAGGAAATCGTCTTAAGGAGGGATCTGATGGCAAAAGGGGAAAATCTCTTGATTTTGACATAAAAACAGCAGACATGAAGTGTTTGATTTTTGACAATTTGATAGTTTTGTAGGCTGGTCTCTAAACATTTAAGGTGCATTTTCCTGCAACACTTAGTGATGGTTTCACTAGCGGGAAGACTTGTTCTAGCATATCTAATAGAAAATACCAATTTTTTTCCTTTAAAAAGAGAAAAAATCTGATGTCATTCTTCTTGGGCAGTTAAGTCACTCAGTTAAAGTCTCTTGCACACTGCATGAATGTATTGGTATGTTAATTTTTACCCATTTACATGCTCTGTAAATAGCGGCGGAGGGGAAAAGACATACAGACCCTTTCTTTCTTTTTTTTTGGCTGGGGAAAACAGTTACTCTGTAGTCTTGTTTCCAGAAGCTGAATGAAAATAGCCTCCAAAAACAATCAAGAATTAATGGAATTATGAGGATGGTTCATTTAACATCTACAGTTAATAAGCAGTTCATTCAAATGGAATCTTGGATTCCTGTAATGTTTGAATGAACTACTGACCAGGAAACTAAAACTATAGTTTAGTTCTATATGATAACTATATAGAACTATAGTAGTTCTGTGTTGTTTATTCTTGGGAACTATTCCTGGGAAGGAATTAAGACACTTCTTAGCTCTACTGGTGGAAGATGTGTGTATCCTTACCTACGAACCCATCTATGCAGGGAGGCAGATATTTGGTGGTTTTACCAATTATAAGCGTGGATCCTGTGCTGGTACAGCTGAGTGCTAGCAATATAAAGAGTTACTATTTCAGTTATCTGATATTTGTATCCCAAGAAGTTCCTGTTGTGGTGGGGGTTTTTTGCTTCTTTAGCATTCAAAATATGTTCTGTTGGCAAGAACAGGTAAGCTTTACTAACTGAGATAATTAATTCAGAGATAGAAGAGGTGTAAATCACAATTTTGTTAGGAATTTGCACCTGGAACAAACAAAACTAAAAGCCCTGAGAGCCTGCATGCTCATCAGTGTAGGTTTTTTTCTTCATAAGACCACCTTTCGTCTCAAAAGGCTTGGATTTTCATCCCTGATAGTTGGATCTTCATTGCTGATAGCAGAAAACCTTTACTTTACTCTGAGAATCTTGTTTATGTGTAAGGTAAGGAGGCCCTAAGGTGTCATGTCTTGAGTTTTGGAAATATTTTAAAATATTTCCTTTGGTTGATTGTTGCAAAGGTTTTAATTTATAAATGGACTTGAAAATTTAGAATTTTCCATGTGAAATGTTAGAACTGAGTTGTTAATCACAGCTTTTGATGTTTTCTAGGCAGGCTGGAGGGCCTGTTGATGCAGGACCTGAATTTCAAAAAGACATGAATGAATCCCTTGCAAGACTCCAACGGGCATATGGTGAGGGAGATCTCACCAAGTTTCCAGAATTTAAATTTGAGGGTGAGTTAACAGTCTTACTAAATTCTAATTGCAAGTAGAGACAAGGTTTTCTTAATTCCCCTTTAGTTTATATTTGTACCATTAATTTCATGTAAAATGCCCTCTGGGAATCTTACACTTTTGCACAGTTCACATCTGATTCCATCTGACTCCTATTTTGATTATTTGCCTTTTCTAGCAGAGATATCGTCTTCCTTAAACTGATGATTAACAAAACTTGCAGTCAGGTCAGGCTATCTTAATTGTCCTTCAGAGACCTTAAAGAAAGAGCTCAGCTAGAAATTGCCTAGGGCTTGTATTTTTCTCATCAAAGAGATCAGCAGACTATAATGTGAATATCAGTTAGTCTTATATCATCCAAACTGTGACTTTTTTGATTTTGTAAGCTCCTCTGGAAGGCCACTGATTTCAGAAAATGAACATAGAACTTAACTTTCTTACTTAATGAATATTTTGTGGCTAAATTATATTAAACCTTTTTCTTCAGCTATTTGGATATGACTTCTGTTTAACTGCTCTAAGTTTGTTGTAGCATCAAAGGGGAAGAGCAGACAGCATAAGGCTTGGTGGGTATCTGGCAGCCAGCCAGTATGACCACAGTCAGTGACTTGTAATTCTGACCAGACTGTCTGGGACTTCCTAATTTAGACTGGAAACACACCTGAAAACGTTTTGCGTTTTGGTAGTATTTCAGTTGGGTAAAATTGGTGTCAAGTTGTTACTGGTGCAGATAAAACAGTACCTGGCTAAAGTAGGATCTGTGGGTTTTGTTTTTTTATTTTTCCACAATTTTAGGGATGTAGTTTCTCCATATTCAGTTTTATTTCTGTGTCATATGTGAAACTATGCATATTAAAATTTCACTTGCTTTTGTAAGGAAGAAGAATTTGTGTGACTATAGGAACAGCATAAAGCACAGACACACACATGACTATGTTCTTTTACCGCTGTTGTCTATCCTTGATCTAGTTTCAATAAGGTTTCAAATCTGTGTAATCATAGGGGTAGCAAGTTCAATTTTTTTACCTTAATGATGCTTACTATAAGCTGAGTCTTACCTCTCAGACTTCTTATTAAAGAGAGCAGGCATTAGTAGCCCAGGCGCTCAAAGCCCTAACCTTTGTGAGCCTGTACCTTTGACATCAAAAACTCCTTGGTCAGTTTTTGCGTGTAGAGAGTATCTTGCTGAGTGGAGTTGAAATTGTGTGCTCCTCTCTGTTAATATACACTGATAAGTCACTAATCAAAGGGAGAGACGAGCTTGGTTACTTGTTCTTGTATCAGAGCTATGTGGGAAATACTCATCCAGTAACATTCCGGTTAACTTCTTCAGTTTCCTTGCTGTCTTCTCCCCTATACCAGGTGTTGTTAAAAGCTGTTTTGGCAGAATGTTACTGAGACTTAGCCTTTATACATAACTCCTGCAAAGTGGAAAAGACTCCAGCATAACTACTGTTTACTGCTGCCCACATTTAATCAGTAAGTGGGGATATAGACTGCAATGTACTGCTTTAGCTTGCCAACGTAACGATTAGTTTTCTTTGAATTACAAACTAATTGTGGTGTTTAAGGATGGAATAAAAAGTAACTAATAGGAATTTCCTCTCTCTCCCATTTCTCCTGTAGAGCCCAAGTTTGAGGAGACTCCAAAGTGATCTCTGCAGCTTGTACACCAAACAGCAGTGTACAGCCATGGAGTTGCTGAATATGGCACCAGTTGTAATATAATAAATGTAGTGCTTCAGTCTGATTTCAGTGGTGTGAAGAAGCTCTTAACTGCGTGGTGAGTGTAGCTAGCTGTGATCATCAGCTCTTACATGACAGAGGGAGATGAGTAGTGCTGCTCAGTGTTAACTGCAAGACTCTTTTGTGAGCTATGTTTTAATGCTTAGATATTGTAACAGTCATAATGATACACAAGGAGGGAACTACTTGTTCTGTTGAGTTTATCCAAAAAGCTTCTGCAGAAAAAAACCACCATGAACATTAAGTCTGTAGCAAAGCCCTACAGTAATGATGGAACTGCACAGCCAATAGACACAAATGCCCTAATTCTGCACTGCATCAATGAACACAAAGGTGATGAAGTGTTAATCTTCCAGAAGAAACTGAAATCTGCTAATGAGGTTGTAAGGTGTGAATTTCTGTGACTGAACTTTTGACACGAACACTTAAGCTTCCGAGAAGCTATTTATTTGTAATAATTATTATCTGAGAAACTACATAAACACTTCAGCAGTTAGAGTCTACATACTACAGTTTGAATTGTACTGGCATGATTTTTCTTCAGAATGAAATTACATATGCAGCCTACAGAGAGAGGGACTTCGACATTAGACACTAAAACACGGCTTGAGCTTTATTACAGGAAGATTTATTTTGTCAGTGTAGTGAGTTTACTTCTGCACAGCTACATGCTTAGAGATGATTTTGGGAAATCTAATACAATTTCAAAGTCCTAGTAAATCAGAATTGCAGGAGAAATGGAGCCCTTGACAATGGTTGAGATACAAGTAGTGAGGTGATCTATGAAAGTTATTTGAATAGACTGTTCTAAGCTGCAAGACTGAATCTTGTATTGCTGCATGTACATAGGAACAAAATGAGAAGTCTTCACACAGAACTAAATTGAATATACAAGTTAATTTATCTTTAAGGGTTTTTTTGGGGTTGTTTTTTTTGAAATGCCATCACAGCTAGGTTCACTAAATACTGGCAGTTTCTATTTTCAGCATGTAATACATGGAAACAATATTTACAGAGCAGAGGTCCAAAGATCCCTTGGTCGTGTGGTTTAACCCCAGCTGACAATAAGCCAGCCACTGGTTCACTCCCTGTCTCCTCTCCCTGCTGTGGGGAAGGGAATTGGAAAAAAACCTCATGGGTTGAGATAAAGCAGTTAAATAATTGAACCGAAGTAATAATAAGGGAAAGAGAGAGAGAGAGAGAGAAAACCTGAGGAGCACAAGTGATGCACTGCACAAGTGCTCATCACCACATGCTGACTGATGCCCAGCCTGTCCCCCAGCAGCAACTGGCCCCTGCCAGTCAACTTCCCCCCAGTTTATATACTGGGCATGATGTCCTATATACCTCTGGACAGTTCAGGTCAGGGTCCTGGCCCTGTTCCCTTATGGCTTGAGCACCTTCTCACTGGCAGAGCATCAGACACTGAAAAGTCTTCGACTCAAAGTACTGCTGAATAACAACTGAAAAACATCAGTGTGTTACCAACATTATTCTCATACTAATTTAGAAAACCAGCTCTGTACCACCTGCTAGAAAGAAAATTAGCTCCCAGGTGAAACCAGAAAAGTATCAATCAGCTGCTTATACCATACCATTTATGTCATGCCAGGTCTCACACTTTACAATACACCACCACCTTTACCGTCTTTTCATGGATGCACACACATTTTCTTAATCTACAGACAATCCCTATAGACATCTATTGAGTTCATTCAGTCCATGACTTATGACTGTCATAAACAGTCTTTCAGGGCAGGAAAGAGGGTGTTTGGTGTTGGATTGTTGCATGTTGAAGCCAGTTCTATCACTGCTCTGCTTGTCTGGTTACATCAAAGCTCATTCTCAGTGTGGCAGTTGAAGGGGAGTTGGGTTCAGATCCCCAAAGCTGGAGGGGTGGAGACAGGCACCATGAGGTGCCCAGTGCAGTGGTGGGCCTGCAGCTGACATAGAAGTGCTAATATACAGCATAATACAGCAATTAACATCACACAATTCACTGGCTATTGAATCAAATCCACTCAATGCACAAACCAGACTCGCCCATCTTTCTGCCTTACCAAGTGTGCCCAGGTCCTTGAGCAAAAACAATCCTACAGATGAGTTTGCCTTTGCCCAAAGCAGGAATAATCCAGACTGCCTTGCGCAGCATGTTTTTCATGTGCAGTACAGGAACTTTATTCCCTTTTACAGTCAAAATTCTGATTGCGCAGGGCTGGCCCACTTGGTAGATCTTCCAGTGCTGACTTACCAGATGGCCTTGGCTAATGTGCATCCCAGTGTTTGAAGGTCCACCTGCCCATTGCTCTCAGTGTAGTCTAACAGTCTACATAATTTGGTTTTCTCAGCTAATGGATGATACAATATAACCACTCAATGGTTCTTTGGCCCAAGCATCTGTGAGTATTTTCCAAGTATTTCTAGCTTAATTTGTTCAAAGGCTTGGTGTTGTTCAGGGCCCCATGTGAAACCATTCTTCTTCTGAGTCACTTGATAAAGAGGGCTTACAGTCAGACTGTAGTTTGGAATATGCATTCTCTAAAAACCCACAACATCTAAGAGAGCTTACTTTTTGAAGAAATGGATTAGAATTTCTTTCTATGGGATCAGGAGTAAATTCAGCCCTTCCACTCTGCCTGGGAAACCATCCACTGGAGATGGGAGTAGCATCTCCCATCCCATGATGGGAAGAGTAGGGGAAGAACCCCCATTTGGGACTGTTTTCCTCACAATTCATGTACCCATGTCTCTAAGGTCAAGGTAAGTCTTCCACCCCAATTCTTCATTGCCCTCTCTGTGATCTCTCAGCTAAACCCGCAGGGTATCCCATGGTGTCTACCTTCCATATGCTCCTTCTTGAGCCAACGCTTACTGTCATTGAGGTGGGTCCATACAGATGAGGAATAGAACATATCCTCTTTGAACTGCTGAACCTCCTGGGACAGTTTATCTGATAGTTTCTCCACAGATGAGAGAGGAAGAGAGGTTGTCTTCATATACCCAGAGACGGTAAGCAACTGCGTCCAAAGATGGGGGTGTGATGTCTTTCCAGATTAATTTTGCCAGTGGGTTGGTGTGTGCTCTTGGTACACTCTACCAACTTCCACCGCATGAGTCATGTGCAAAGGAATTGGTCTGGATCTGTGGGAAACCTTGTATTGTCCAGGTCAAAATAAATAACCTCTAGCACAGCTAACTCCCTCAGGTATTCCATATCTTTCCACTTGCACGGTGACATGTAACATCCTTCTTGTAAGGATGCCTTTCCTTCATGCTTGACAGGAGTCACTTCCAGAGGCTGAGGACTTGTGTCCCTCTTGCAATCACCTTGTCAATGCCTGCTTTCCTAGAAAATGATTCCTACCCTCTAATTCCAATCCTCTAGCCCTGTTACCCCAGCATCAGAGCAGCCAGGTGAAACATCAGGACAACAGCTGAAATATTTATGTATATACTGCAGCTCACTCAGGAATAAGGGTTGCGTGGTTGCCTCTTGTTGCCCTGTCACTGAAGTTCGTATAGGCACAGTACATGTTGGTGGGGTTTCAGTAGCCACAGATAGTTTCTTAACCCTAAAGAAGGCCTGAACTGTACGCAACAACATACTGGTTGCTACCAAAATGATCAGATTGGTTTCAAGGGTAGTCACAGGATATGCAAAGTCCTTAAAATTCTCAAATGCTACTGTAATCATCGTGGAGGGGAAGGAAGGTGTTTTTGCTATGGGTTGGCTCTCTCAGGGTAAAAGGCAGTAGATGTAACTGGGTTGTTTCCACCAGGTGGCTCCCAAAGGACGGCAGGGACACACACCAGGCAGGCTCATGACCAGCCGTTCTATTGTATTACAAACCGGCACAGCAGAGAACAACACAGTCATAACCTTAGCCCAGGCCTAGACCAAATGAATCAATATGGTGACTAGCAACTATTAAACCAATACAATGAAGGCTTAGAACAAATTTGTTTTAACATGCTCTAGTCAGATCCGTTTTTATCTCAACCTTTTGAGTCCCATGGTGGATGCCAGAAAGGACTGTCAGGGTTTAATCTCAGCCAGCAGCTCAGCCCCACGTGGCTGCTTGCTCACTGCCCCCACCTCAGCCCCAGTGGGAGAACTAGGAAAATAAAGGAAAACTGGTGGGTTGAGAGAACAACAGTTTAATAACTGAAATAAAGTAAAATAGGACACTAGTAATACTAATGATAATAATAGCAACCACAATAATATTAATTGTAATGAAAAGGAGAGAGGGGAGTAAAGCCCAAGAAAGACAAGTGATGCACGACAGTTTCTCACCACCCACTGACTGATGCTCAGCCTGTCCCCCAGCAGCACTTGGCTTCCTCTGGCCAACTTTCCCAATTTAAATACTGGGCATAATGTTCTGGTGGGGAGGTGGTCACCACGCACCAAGCCTGTTTGGGTTCAAGAGGCATTTGGACAACGTTCTCAGGCACATGGTGTGATTCTTGGGGTGTCCTGTGCAGGGCCAGGAGTTGGACTTCATGATCCTGATGGGTCCCTTCCAATTCAGCTTATTCTATGATTCTATGAATATCCCTTTGGGACAGCTCAGATCAGCTGTCCCAGCTGTGCTCTGTCTCTGCTGCTTTTGCAACTTCTGACTGGAAGACCGTGGGAATCTGAGGACTCCTTGACTTGGAGTAAGCACTACTCAGCAGCAAATAAAACATCAGTGTGTTACCAACTTTATTCTCATATTAAATCCAAACCACAGCTACTATGAAGAAAATTATCCCAGGTGAAACCAGGACACTTTGATACTTTTGTATAACAAGTAGTCATTTGATGTCCCTCACAGAGGCTGAAATCTTCTAAATAACAAAGGACTTGGTATGCTTGAAATCCTAAATGAAGCAAACAAGGTTACATAAATAATAGTTCATAGATTTTAAGCAGGTTAATATTTAGTGTACATTTCAGAAGAAATAAGGCATCGAGATTGACAAGATATGTGTCTGATGCAGTTAGTTAATGTTTATACTTTTCTTGTACAGGAGCTCTACAAAATGCACTCTTACACAGAATTAGTAACCTATTCATAAATACAGGTATCAAACAGCTCTGTTCAGCATCTAATTTTTAAGTTCATTAACACTGATAAATAAATATCATAGCTCTTCAAAGCTTTATCCTTCTCACTCAGAGCAAACATACTTGGTCTCAGTAAGTTTCTTATATGCATACTAGGTCAAGGAATAAGCCTGTGCAATTCAGTATGTTTTGTTTTGATTAAGGAAATGGGTGGTCAAGGATCTTTTAAGGTTACATTAGTATTACTAATGCTACTTAAACTCCTAATGTCCTTAAACTGTAGTTAGTGATATTAAGTCACTCCTAGTTGAAATTTTACTTAGAACTCCATTCCTTTTGCACTCATCTGAAAAGCTGGAACAATATACGTGTAGTTAAAGCCCTTGAGCCCACTCAAGGAAGTGGGGCTGGAAGTAGTAAATTCAGCTTCCATATTTAGTCAAGTCTTTTGACCCATATTATTCTTAGAAGAGTTAGGGCCCAATCTTTCTTTCATTGCTGTCTTGGACTGTGTCTCAGTTAGTTAATCAATATGTACAAGAAGATGCAAAGTATGGAGCAAGGTGCTGTAGTTGTGTGGCACATGAGACTGTGCAACAGGAAGCTGTAAATGCAGACAAAGTATCTCCAGGTACTGGTGACGGGTATGGCATGGCAGGAGTGAGGAGTTCGTGTATGTGTGCAAAGACATTAAGATCTAAGGAACTCTGAAGATATCGAAAGCTTTTAAAACACACTAGAGAACACAAAAGACTTGCCTTTTCACTTGTAGATTGATAGTTTGTCTTCTTTCTGTTAACAGAACAGGAAAGGAATACAGGTTAAACAGTGACTTTTCTGGTGCTGGGTTTACCCCTTTGGGAACCTTATATAGTAATGCATTTTTCCAGATTTCCAGCAATCCTCAGGGTTTCTTCCCCCCCCACCCCCCCCCCAAAAAAAAGGTTAGAATAACAAATCCATTGAATGCTTTTAGAAAGCAGTCATTATCTTATAAACCACTGCCAATCACCTTCTTTAGCTTGTCTTTTAAAGTCATCCAGTTACACTTTTCATCTAGCTCATAGCCAGAACTAGGATAGCTTGAGGAATTCTGACTTGCTACTAAGAAATTTGAGTGAAATAAATCCACATCAAAGCAGTAGACCATGCACTGTCAGAAAGTTTCCACCAGTCATATTTTTACAAAACGCTTCCTGAAATAACATGTAGATATGGATATGAGAGCAGTTCCGTTTGGTTCTGATTGTCTTTTATCTAGTTTGGAGAGGAGACACATGAATGCCTATAGCTGAGTTAGGGGTGTAAGCTGTAACTATGTAAAAAGACACATCTCAGCATATTTACCACAGTAATGTAATGATTCACTTTCTGACCAGGACACTGGTTTCTAATATGGAAAACAGCTATTGTGTGGGATCAGGTTTAGCTCAGTGTCAAGAAAGCTATTGCACAAGAATCATGTTAGAAAGGCTGTAAAAATCATTACAGTTACTAAATCATCTGAAATGTAAATGAAGTTTGCAGTGATTTATGTACTACTTGCATCAAGATACTTACTGGGAAGAGCTTTCCTCTGAAAAAGAAAGAAAAAAGAAAAAGAATTAGCACAAGAAGTTTCCTTACCTGATTTAAAGTTCTTTGAAATAGGTATTCCTAGAGTATTGAGCTCTTCAGTTTCTAGGAGTTTCTGAATCAAATGTCTCTTTTTGGTGAGTTTAAGCAGAAGAAAGATTAAGTTGCTTTCAAGGGTAAATGAAGCTCCAAGCGAACTCTAACCAGCAGCTCTGTAGCCTCTGGTACTTTCAGGCAGCTGACCCTTTCAGACCCTGATGTTTGGCATTCATTGTTGCTGTGCTCAACCCTACAGGTACCAATGTAAGGGCTACAGAGAGGGTTGCTGGGTGTCAAGCTTTTTGCAGTAATCCCTAAAAGCAAACTTTTTCCATGACCCAGAGGAAGAAGACAGTTAATTTAGTTTCCCTTTCCTAAGAACTCAGCTGGTCAGGTGTTGTAGGCTAAAACTGGCTTATTTTTATGTTGCCTTTCTTAGGCATTCCTTATCAAAACTAGGGTGGAGATGTTCCAGGAACCAGGGTCTGGCTCGTTGCTTTCCCTAGGTTGTTGTTTGGTAGCCTTAAGCAACTGCACAAACATCTCCATGTCATTTTCAAAGTACCTTTTGCAGTAGATGTTAGCAGAATAAAAATGTCTGCACAAAATGTTGCTGTTTTAATGCTCTTTAATGCTTTAGTACCACAGAATTAGAACCTTAATGGAAAGGAGGACATGTCATCAGAATCATAAAATTATGGAGTGGTTTGGGTTCGAAGGGACCTTAAAGATCATCTAGTTCCAACTCCCTGCCATAAGCAGGGACACCTTCCACTAGATCATGTTGTTCAGGACTCCCTCCAGCCTGTCCTTGAATACTTCCAAGGGATGGGGCATCCACAGCTTCTCTAGGCAAGAGAGAGTGTCATGGAAACTCTGCTAAATACAGACATTTTTTGACACAAGGAAGGAGTGATTTTATTCTACTTACTTGCAAAGTAGCCCTTTTTTTGGGCGTAGAATACTCCAAGGCCACACAGTACCATCACCAGAGCTACACACACTACAGCCACAATGATACCGCTTACATTAAGGTCATCTGTAATCATAAAACAGAAGTCAAATGTTCTAAATTGTAAAAATTTCCACTTTTCCCTAATTACCACAGGCATCTTTTGTATCTATAGGTGGTCTTTGGCCCAAGATGCATAAGTTAATTAGTAACACTTAGATGTATTTAATCAGTAAAAAAGCATTACTGTGTCACAGCCACTTTACAGAAGTGCTTAGTACACATCAAAAGTAAGTTTGGGTCAAAAATATGGAAAGAGTAAGAAGGATCAAGGGATACATACTCCACATCATATCTACCCCAGATAAATATTACCCAAGTCATGGGTCTCTGAGGGAAAATATCCTGAAATCTTTATAAGTCTTAAAACAAGTTTTTTCATATAGTTAATTTGCTTAACACAACTGAAACAGCTGATGGCGGTTGGGTTCCACTTCTAAAGAACTCTTCAAATGAGTTGTTTGAAATACAATTATTTTTAAATTTTTAAATAACAAGGCTTTTAAAATACAACACGATAAAGCTGAGTTGCCTGAAGTTAAACTCTACAGCAGGCTACTGAAACATCCATTTTTATTTTGAAGGTGATGGCTTGAGTTCGACCATGGCAAGGACCATGCCCATATCCTGATATAATCACTAAGAGCTTCAGACAATCATCCATTTTAGGAAAACCAAAAACATCAACAAGCAGAAACATTTTCAGAGATTTTTGTTATGTTTCCAATTACTTATTTGGATTCCGACTATAGGCATATGTTAATACATGGTTGAGATTTTTACCCCAAAACCTATCAATTTTTGTACAGTTTAGGCTGACAGTATTTTCCCAGAGTGCTTCTATCTCAGTAGCTTGAGGAGCACTTGCTCATAATCCACCAGGAATGCATTAAAAACCATGACATAGTGATTTTCAGCTAAGTTCCAAGAAAGCACCATATGGAACTTTGCAGTTCCATGTGCTGCTTTATGGAACACTTGGACAGGATCTTCTCTGCAGTAGTTATTAGGATTTGTTACCATTTGCTTTCCTATGATATCTGCAAGAACCAGTTGTATATTTTGCAAAAACCTTCATGCATTTTGGGATATTACAGACTGTTCCATTAAGTTCTCCCATGAATGAATCACAGAAGGAAGGCTTTACATAAGCACACCCCAGTGGACTGGCACACACTTCTGTAAGCCTTCCACAAAAGCATTTGGAAATATTAATGTTCTTATATGGCTGATGCTTTTCTGTGAATTTCAGGGTTCAGCAATCTAAAAGCTAATTACTGTGATAAGGAACTTATTATTTCTCCTCCCCCCAAATGCCATAACCAAATAAAAATATTTAATTCAGTCTGGTCTTAGCTTCTCAGTTGCACCATGCAATTACATCAGTCCTACTGAAAGACTGTTTTCCACCCTTATTTTCTTTAACACATACCAACTTGCATTCTCTTCACTGAGCATTTCTGAGATAATCCAATCCCATTGGAGGCTTCACAGAAATACTCTCCAGTGTCATTCTTTGTAACTGTATTAAACAGCTGTTAAGAAAGAGTCCAAAACCATTATCAGAACAGGAATAAAATTCCTGTAGGATAGAAATTTTGACATGTCAGTGTGTGGATTTGTTTGTATTAAACAAATAAAACCTGAAAACCCTGAAAGCAAGTACGAAATTCTGGTCCATTTCAACCTTCCAACAGCTCCCTAGTCACATTTCCTGGTCCTTCAACTTCTGCTTGTTGCCTAAGAGGTTCCTTTAGATGGACATTTAACTAAGTAGAGTGTATCTACAAGATACTCTTTTTCAGTGGATCAGAACACTCCAATAATACTCACTTTTTTAGAGATGCTCTAATTTCAGAATACCTGAAATCAAACAATTTCTTCATTTTATAAAAACAACAACCCCATTAACCGATCCTTGAAAAAACTGACACATACTATTTATGATGCATTGTCAGCTGAAATTTTTCAGAAGTAAAGAGTTGTTTGGGTAGTTCTCAACCCTTCGAAAATGCACTTTATGTCTTCTTCCAACAGAGTAATGCTAAACCACACTATTTATCAAATACTACTACTGTAAAAGTGAAAATGAGGAAGCAAGACTGTAGCAGGACATCTCCTCCCACCACAGAAGAGCTTATCTGTTGCTTGTTAGCTGGTGCAGTAACTGAGGGCATCTTGCTCTCACATGAGCCTTGGTGAAGTAACTCAATCAGGACAGTTTGCCTTGTAGTGAATTATTTCATCACCATGGGATTGATGCTTTCAGCTGACAGTAAACATCTTGCTGTGGAAGCAGATGTGGAAAGACAAGCTGGAATTTCTGACTGACACTTCACTTTACAATATATAAAAGCTGCACCATATTTTCACAAAGCAGAAATCATCTGCACAATCCCTGGAAATCTGTGGGGTCTTTTCCCCAAAGTCAGGACACCGCTTTGTGGTTACTCTTCCAGGGGTTGAGTGAAAGGACTCTGTGAACACTATTGGCAATTTGGTGGTAAGTTACACTGACTCCTAATCTGTACCATTTCTTTGCTAGCTGTAATATAGGTACCTTAGTGTCATGCACTGTTTTATATAATCTACTAGTAGTTCTTTTGTTTTATACTGTGTAATAAGTAACTGTCTAAGGCCTCTTGCCTGTTACCCTCTGTCTACTCAGTAAGTGACTCATTTTATAATAGACCTGTTTGTCCATTCTTAGGAACTGGAGAGCTAGAGCGATTTAGGTGCAGGTCACCTAAGTAGAGCTGCTGCCAAAAATCTAAGCCTAAGGCAGGGCTTGTCTAAAGCTCTTGATCCATAACAAAGAGGTGGACAGAGACTGACCTCATGTCAATTCCAGTGTTTCGCTCTGTTTTTTTTAATCATTAGACTTGTTAACTGTTCTTTTTAATGTATGCCATACTTCACTATTTACAGAAGTGACTAGTAAGTTTGAGTAGTCCACTGGATTTCCATGGTGTGCTGAAGGGTCCTCAGAACATCTGAATGCTTAGTCATACTTCAGTTTCCACATTTGATTTTGCACAGGAGTAGTGTATTCTTAGAATAACTCTTTACTTCTGAAAAATCTCAGCACCCTAAGTAGCATCAAGTTTTTTTGAAGGGTCAGCTAACTGGGGAAGAATGAGCGAGACAGCCAGTTCTGAAGGAAAAAAAACCCCAACACAACAATCCACAAAACAAACTACAACTAAAACAAAGAACCCACTAAGCTTACTTACAGTCCCAACTCATTCCCACTGACTTCACAGGTTCTGCATGGGAACTTGTAAATGGCACTGGATTGCAGAGATTCTGTACTGCCCGGAGTGCTGCACTCCCCTGGAAATGTGTGAAGCTAGTATTCCAAATTTTAAGGTTCTGTCACATATAGCTCTGCTGCCATACCAAGACCTCATTCTCACCTGGCACTAGTTTACCAACTGACAAGGTAAAATTTGTCATGTATTTCTAGATTCTCAATTATCACTACTGCAGCCTTGCACCTCACCCAACTTGTGTGTATCACTCAGTGTCTGTGGCTTGTCACTGGTTTGAGGCAGCAACTACCTTCTACATTTCTCAGCACATATTTCAGCATGGCATTGAACTCCAACAAAGACTTTGTGGATTTTTGGATTAAGACCCCTGTGCATCATTGTACTGAACAGTAAATTTGGTCTCCTTGATAGCTGTCTATGACAGAGTTGGTTATTACACTTACCAGAGTGCCAGACTTTTTATTCATGGTGTAAGTTATGTTTGCTGCTCTGGCACTGCCTGTTTCTGTCTTCTCCAGCAAGGCAACACCATTCTTGTACCACTGGTACTCAGATGGAGGGGAGCCCTCTGTTTCCTTACAGCTCAGCTGCACGACCGTTCCTGTCATTGCGGAGCTGGGTACTTCACACACCGGAGTAGTCGGAGCAACTGGACAGTGAAATTGCACTTGTTACACATGTACTTGTAATATACACATGTACTGACCACATGACAACAGGCTGACAGGCACAGTGAGGAGGTGAGCTCTTGAGCACGTTTGATAACTACCACATCAATGAAATGAGGTGCAGGAGAAGGGCTAGAGGGCAGAATTGTGCTACTGAGAGCACAGTAAAATTTATGAGTTGCTAAAAATGAAAGAGGTGCTTACTGCCAGCCTCCCCCCACCATATGCTGTGTCATCCTGTCTCCAATCTGTGCATTTTCATCCAACCCCAGAGAGTTTGTTTCACTTCGTTTCTTGTATGGAACCTCTTGTTCACAGAAAGAGATGGGATAACTCAGGGAACCTGTAGTCCAGCAACTGCCTCCTTCCCTGCCCTAGTATTTAAAAACTGAAGGGAGGAAGAGGAAAAAGAGTTTTTGTATTAAAAGGAGTCAACTTTGGAGAAGTGATCGTCAGAAGGATTAACCAAGATTGGCAGTCCTCACAGGCACTTTGTAAACCCCAGTCTGACGACCAGGACCAATTGATTACTACATTCCAGTTTAAATTAAAAACAAACATTCCCCCACAGAAATGCAGGGGAACTGTTTGTTTCTTCTCCTATGAATGTCTCTTTTTTGATTTTTAATATGTGAACAGAAAAGAAACCTAATTTTTTTTTTTTTTTTGGTACTTAACATTATATAGACAAAAAATAAAGGTGGAGAGGCATCTATGGAACATTAAAAGAATAACTGACACCTTAACAAGTATTGATAGTTTTTTCTTGGTTGATTTTAAGATAAAAAGCAGAAATAAAGAAAACCAAGTGAAATACTAGTTCACATTAACTTTCAAAAAGGTTTGTAAGCACACACCCTCCCCCTTCTCCTCTGGCCTTGAAGATTTCAACTTTAAATTAAGAAGCCACATTTAAAACAGGAAAGCTGTTGAGAAAGTAGAAGAAAGAAGGATTAAATGGGGTTACCTCATTGTTGGTGCTAGTCAGAAATTCATGCATTTATCATCCTTTATGAAGAACTTAGAGACTTTATATGTATTTTAAAAAGATCTATTAGTATTATTTTTAAAAAGACAATTATAGAATCTACAAAAGCAAGTATTTTCTTTTGTCCCTGTACAGGTAAAAAAAGGAAAACTATTAGCCTCTACCACTCATCTGGTGGGACAAATACCTAACCCAATGTGAGAACAATGTGTTCAGTATTCACTTTTCCATCCATTCCCTAACAGGCAAAGAAAACAAAGACCCAAAAAGAACAACTGCCCTCCAGCAGGCACCATCATCTCTCCTGTAAATAAAGTCCAGATTGCCAGCTGTCTGGCTGTCATTGCACAAAAACTCTTTTCTTCCAAATCCAAGAGGAGACTGTAGCATATTGGAACGAACTTCTACTTATGAATATTTGATAAGTGTTGACAGATGCTGACTTTCCAGTGCCAGACACCATGATCATCTTATTCAGATTGTCAGTCACCGAACAATTTCAGTTTTGAGAACTGAAACTCACTTTTATATAATAAAACCCTAGTTACATCCCTTTCTAATGCAAGCGTGACTTTTGCCTAGCTGTTTTGTGATGTTGTAGAATGTTCATGTGCAAGTGTGTTTATAAATCCAGCTTGAAGAACACCCAAAACCCCAGAAGGCACACACTGCATGGACAACCCTACCTTCAACACCCCAACACCCCATCATCCAGTTTCTTTAAAAAAGCCTAAGTAATAAAGTTTGTACCCAATACTGTAAGAGTAATAGTAGCCTCTCCCAGGCGTTGCCCCTCTTCACTCTTGGCACTGATTTCACAGCGGTAGGTCCCAGAATCCCTTCTAGTCACATTCCTAATTCGGATTCCTGTGTTCAGCATCTCTGCTCGGCCTCGAAGATCACCTTTAGGGAGAACAAACAGAGAGGTTTCTGCTCTTTGCTTATAGAATCATAAAATCACAGAATGGTTTGGAGTGGAAGGGACCTGGAAGATCATCTTGTTCCACCTCCTTGCCATGGGCAGGGACACCTTCCCACTAGACCAGGTTGTTCCAAGCCCCATCCAACCTGGTCTGGAACACTTCCAGGGATGGGGTAGCCAGTTTCTCTGGGGAACCTGTGCCAGGGCCTCACCACCCTCACAGGGAAGAATTTCCTGTGTATATTTCCTCTGTAAATCTTACCTAAATTTCCCCTCTTTCAGTCAGAAAGCAAATATCTATGGCTTATTGGCTTATTCTGAAATCACATACTATTTATTGGTATTTTACATCATATTGTACATGAAACTATTGCTCATTTGTTCAGTGTTAGTTACGTATCAGCAAAGAGCAATATGTAATCCCCTTCCCAGGACAGTATGAATCTTCCATTTACTCCAAAAAATCACCATCTGCCATACATTATCCAGTTGGAAGATGGAATGCATTTTTCTAGAGGTATTTCAAGAAAACATGCATAGCAATAGTGAGGTGACTGAAAGACATCACTTTACACTAGAGACATGGCAATCACTAACTTATTATCTTAAAGAAAAAGTTGTGAGTGAGACCACAGCAGAGTATTTGATATTTTAACTTGGCAAGAAAAACTTGATGGATTTAGCAGATATTGCCATCAGACTTCTTACAATGAATTTGGTTTTTTTAATCTACAGCTATTATGAAATTCAAGTTACATGCACACAACAGAACCATAAGTTCCAGTGGTTTTTTATATTAAATATATGTAGAAAAAACCCAAGTTCATCAACAAGGTCAGTACATCTGCAACTGCTACAAACTAACAAAATTTCTGTGCTTTTATTTTACTTCTCAACCTTCATTTATTTTGTACAATGTAACAAAGACCCAGATTTTCTCCAACACACAAAGCTGAGGTAAGTCCTTCTCAGAATATACAAAGAGAAATTCTACTTTTGAAAAGAATACAAATAATATAAAATATACGGCTGAGTTTGTACTTTAAGTATATAAAAAAATGCTGCATTATTTATATCTAAGCCTCCTGCTTTACAGGAGGCTTCAGAAACCTTTTTTTTTAGGATAGGAGTGCAGAGCCTGCAGTAGTTTAGGGGAGTTTACATCTGCATGCAATTTTATTGTTGAAAAATCCCAAGGAATCTCCAGTGCCAGTTTTCTTAGTCTGGAGTTTTATTATATTTAACTTCATTAAAAAGGTAACTCATAATTGATGATTTTATAAAGAAATGCCTTTTTTTCCCCCAGAGAAGAATTCTTTTTCTCAAAAGGATAGCTCTTCTATATGAACAGTCAAGAGCATTCTTCAGTCATTTTCCTGGTGCTGTTCCCCAAGAAAGAGTCAGTAGCTATGCTAGAGAATGACATGTTAAACCATCCATCTATTTGTAATACTGTACCTGTAAATTCATTATTGTAGTAGACAAATGAAACTCCTTGGGACTGGATTTTCTTCCACTCTATTCTTAAACTCATCCCTTTCGAAAATTTGTGTTTGCAACTAAGAATAGCCTCTAGAGGGAAGAGAAAAAAAAATAAAGACAAAAGGGAAAATTAGAGATATTAGTATTGTGTTGGTACACATTCAGGCTCCATTAAATTCATATTCCCTCTTCAAAAGAACTTGTGCAGTCAGCAATGGCCAGATCTACTTCTCAAAGTGATGCTTCTCCAGATTTACACAAACACCATGTGGAAAAAAGAAACCAGTAATTTTCCTATACTTCAGTGGCCTTTGGATCAAACTTCAGATGCTGGGGACTAGATATTCCCATGCTGGATAGGGTTTATTACTTTCCTCATCCAACATGGGAGCATCTAGTTCATCAATTACATTCTCTATTACTATCCTCATTTTAGTTTAAACATTTTTGAGCAGATCACCCCTAAAAAAAAGGGACCCTGACCCTGTTATTAACAATATTTTTTGAATTACCATTCTGAATTCAGTATCACTAGTTTTTCTGTATAAATGTATAACTTAATGCAGATGGCAAACATTCCAGTCAGGTGGCTAAAGGAACAAAAGCAATATAGACCTTGCTACCTGTTAGCTACTCATTTTCCAATACAGGCCACAGTATCAAGGAGCAAAAGCCTTTATAGTTTTGGCAAGGCCTGTCTAGCTTTCATGACACAAACATGCACGGGTCAAACATAATCAACCATCATTCTCCTTTCCAGTCTCAGCAAACCAGGCTGGAAGGCAATTAAGAGCTACTGACAGATCTACTCACTTGCCCTTCAGAGTCTGATTTCCTAGGGCTGCTCTGAAAAGAAACAAAAAGCCAGGCTGGTAGCCTTGGTGATATCTCACAGGGAGAAAAAATGTCCAGACTTGAAAGAAAAAGGCAGGAGGGCATTCCTTGAGGCAGGAGGGGCATTCCTTCCCAGAAATATGTTACACATGCACTGGCTGCTTTGAAAAACATACTGTGCGCTCAGGAAGTCTGAGGTTCCTGACTTCAGGTTGAGTGGATGGGCGGAGGCTTCCTGAATCTTAAGATTTGCTAGTTTCCATTTTGTTTGTGTATCCTTCTAACAAAGAAAAACCATCATTCAAGCTCAGCTTGATTTTGCTACTGGCCTTGTGACAGCTGGCTGGTCTAATGAGCTGGTTTCTATTAGCTGACACAGAGACAGCTCAGCTGAAGTGTTCTTGGCTGAACAAGTCACCTCTGTCTTGAATGAGCTGCCCCTTTCTTGCATGCCACGTGTTTTTATTTCAGAAAAAACCCTAGTGTTGATGCCCACCCACTTATCTTATTTGGAGAAAATGAATAGATGGAAGAAAGGGAGAGTGCAGAGAACAGAGACAACATAATAAAACCCTCCTTAGTTATGGCTCCCTACTCCCACTTTTTCCTATACTAATGGAGTCAAGGAGAGGTATTTTCCAGAGCAGGTGTACTTGACTTGAATTAAGGTAGGCCAACTGATGCTGTCCATCAGTACTGTTACTGCTAGACCTACAAAAACCCTCTGGAATCTTGGAGAGATCTGCACAATGCTTAACTTGGATTTACATCTGATCTGGAGGCTATCATTGGTGATAAAATTATAGAATATCTCAAGCTGGAAGGAACCCTAAGGATCAGTGAGTCCAACTCCCTGCTCCTTGCAGAACTACCTAAAACTAAACCATGACTGGGAGTGTCACCTAGATGCTCCCTGAGCTCTGTCAGGCTTGATGCCATGACCACTTCCCTGGGGAGCCTGTCCCAGTGCCTGACCATCCTCCTCTACAGTAACAGGAGTTAGAAGGGAAAAGGAAAATGCATTTCAGACCAGCTGCACTCAGGGGAATAACTACATCTACTGGCCCTACCACCCCTTAGTGCTGCTACACATGGAGAACTTGGCTTGGCATCTGGGCTGTGCTAAACTGATTTCATTCAGTGTACAAATAACAAAAGAACAAAATGCAAGCCATATACCATATAAAAAGACAGAACCTAATCAAGCTTTAATATGACCTGAAGTGTTTCTCTCTGCTTTTGCCTGCCTTGAGCTCTAAATAAAGAGAATACTACTTGACAGAAGTCCAGATGACAGCTTTAGACACCTCTAAAATATTTGATTATTACCTCAAGAAGCTGAATAACCTTTAAAGCTCAGAGAACATTTTTTTTATTCTGAATTCCCACCTCTCTCCACTCCAACCAAATTCAAAAAACAAACCCACATAACCCACAAACCTCACACTACACTACACCCCTTTCTCATCTACCCAGCAAACAGGTTTTCCTCTTTGCCTCTGTAAGTTCTCCACCCTGTTATTTGAAGTAATTTGCTATTTTATATATGATACATACATGTATAACTATGTAAATAGTCATTCTAGCTACTGACAAGTAAAAATAGATATTAAATTATTGTTACTTATAATCAGCTAAATCTTATCTGTTCTCTCTAGTCCCTCACTTTTCTGTCTTGTAAGCCATTTAACATAATATTTCTCCTTTCCATCAGCTCCCATAATTTTTTGTGGAAGGAAACGAGGCAGAGGTTACAGAACTGACAAACAAGTCATAGAACCATAGAACAGGTGAGGTTGAAAAGGATCTCTGGGAAACACCTAGTTCAACTCCACCTTGAGTAAGAGAAAATGGAGACAAGACCAAGATAACACAGAGTCAGTGGAGAGAGTAGGCACAAGACCCTCAGGATAGAGGAAGACAACCTCAATACCCGCACAGCTTCTGTATACATAGTTTGCATGTATTGTGTATATGTTAAAAATTATCACACCAATGCCCATACTGTACCCTTAAACTCCTCTGCTTTTACATTTTTGTTATCTGTTTCAATGGAGATTCCAGAGACGTCAGGATCTGCAAGGGGACAGCAAAAAAAAAGACAATTCAGCAATAAACACTTGTGATTTCAGATGTGCTTCAACAGCTACAAGTAATATTTTTGAGGCCTCCTCACACTGTACAAGTTAGACATTGCCTACTAGAAAGAGTACAAACTAATAGTATACCAGGGCTGGCCTTGAACAATTAATCTTTTTTCTCCAGGCTCTGGCATCTGTAAAAAATAAGTACTTTATTTTTTACAATAGCATAATGATATTTACATGTAAGAAGTTCTATATGAACAGTAAACGTTTTATATTGGGGTAGCGTCTCAGTCTGTTTTTAACTGGGGAGATGTCTATTAATCCGTAAGTGTATTCTCCATCACATTCTTGTTACAAGGCATGCATGTTCACTGAAGAATACCACTTACAGCTTCTACAGGGTAAAAAATATGTACAGTAAATGGCAATTACCTCAAATTCTTGTTGAAATGGGAAGAAAAACATTAATCAAGATTTATCTAGTTTTAACTCAAATAGAGAAAAAAATCCCTATATATTCTTGGATATCTCATTGTCGCATTCCTCTAAGGGGGAACTGTAGGGGGTTCTTTTAAAACACATGATCTATGATGGAATTAAGCAAAATGAGGCAAATATTATACCTGAGAACCATTAATTGGTAGTGAAAAGGATGTTGCCCTACTAAAGAAGAATAGAAAAGACAGAAAAGGAAGAAAGAGAAGGAAAAAGAATGGGGAGAGAAAGACAGAGGGGGGCAATGGAAAGAAAAAATGGGAGTTACCACCAGAAATTCAGAGTGTGCTGTCAACGTCCAACTGGCAGACGGCGTGTGCGTGTTCCCTGCTGGGGGGAGCATGTGCAGCTCTCGGAGCAAAAGCACATCAACCCTCACCCAGCTACCAGGAGTTGGTCACAGGTATTACAATTGCTCCACTTTAGGCTAGCAAGAACAGCTGAACACAGTTCTTCACACAGGTCTACCTATTTTTTTTTTTCCAAAAGCATCTCAAGTTCCCTTGGTTTAGGACTAGTTTTGAAGACAGCAAGGACACTTCTAATGAAGTCCATTTCCTCCATCTGCATCAGCCAACTGAACAATTGCTATAGGGGATATGGATAAGAACTGAGCATCTCTTTCCATCAACGTTTAGAAACTTGACTTGGTTAAAAGCAATCTTCTTTTGACAGATAGAAACCAGGTAAATAGCAAGATTGGATTTTCTTAAGCACACAAGACCTCCTTCGTCCATCCCTAAAGAAATAATTTCCCTTTCCCCTGCTTAATGGGGAAGAGTTGTGCACACCCTAGCAGATGGGTATCTAGTCTTGACCTGAAGACACAAACAAATTAACAATATCTTGCTTCTTATGGCTTTCTTTTAACAGTTGATTACTTCTCTTGAAGTTAGCGCCTCACTTCTGCCTTGAGTGAGTCCATTTGGGCTTTCAGCTATGGGTTCTCAGTGATCGAGGTTAACATGCTGTTTTCTTTGAACGTACCATTATAGAATCTTAGAATGGTTTGTGTTGGAAGAGATCTTTAAAGGTCATCTAGTTCAAGCTCCCTGCAATGAGCAGGAACATCTTCAGCATGAGTAGGTTGTTCAGAGCCCCATCCAGCCTGACCTTGAATGTTTCCAGGGATGGGGCATCCACTACCTCTTTGGGTAATGTGTGCCAGTGTTTCACCACCCTCACTGTAAAAACTTTCTTTCTTATATCTAATCTGAATCAACCCTCTTTTAGTTTAAGCCACTACCCCTTGTCCTAACACACAACAGGCCCTACTAAAAAGTTTGTCCCCATTTTTCTTATAAGTCCCTTTTAAGTACTGAAAGGCTGCAATAAGGTCTTCCTAGAGCCTTCTCTTTCACAGGGTGATCAGCCCCAACTGTCTCAGACTGTTTTCAGAGGGGAGGTGTCACATCCCCACGATCATTTTGGTGGCCCTCCGGCCTGGCTCCCACAGATCCATGTGCTGGGAGCCCAGAGCTGGATGCAGCACTGCAGGTGGGGTCTCAGCAGAGCGGGGCAGAGGGGCAGAATCCCCTCCCTGCCCTGCTGCCCACGGGGCTTTGGATGCAGCCCAGCACTCGGGGGGTTTCTGGCCTCCCAGAGCACACGGCCAGGGCATGCCCAGCCTCTCACCCACCAGCACCCCCAAGTCCTTCTTGTAGGGCTGCTCTGGATCTGTTCATCCCCCAGCCCAGATTGATACCAGGGGTTGGCCTGACCTAGGTGCAACACCTTGAACTTGGTCTTTTTGAACCTCATGACATTCCCATGGCACACTTCTTGAGCTAGCCCAGGTCCTTCTGGATGACATCCCATCCTTCAAGTGGCAACAGCACCACTCAGCTTGGTGTCATCTGCAAATCTGCTGAGGGTGTGCTTGATCCCTTTGTCTATGTCATTAATGAAGACATTAAACAGCACTGATCCCATACACTATAGTACCCTATCATAGTTTTCTTCTCAATTAAAAATCATTCCTTATGGTTTAAATCTGGCACAACAGAGGGAAATCTTCATTCTTTCTGTTCCTATGGCCTTTTTCCTCCTTAATTTTATAGGGTTTTTTTCAGTATCCATTAAAAATACAAATTGCAGTTCTACCAGTATCTGTAACCACTGCCTCTGAGTCATGGAGCAACACTCAGAATTGGCATCTGAGACCCTGGCACTGTAGCAAGAGTTCAGTTATTCATTCACTGTATACTGTGGTGGGTTGACATTGGGTGGCTGCTGGACACCGACACAGCTGCTCTTTCACTCCTCCTCCTCAACATGACCAGGGAGAAAATGAGAGTAAAAAGCTCATGGGTCAAGAGAAAGACAGGGAGTTTAGTTAGCAGTTACCATCACAGGCAAAACAGACTCAGTTTAGGAAAAAATAATTAAGTTTACTGCTGGTTTAAAACAGAGCAAATGCAGTAGTTGTGGGAATGAGCTCCTCTCCGCTGCTCCTTCCTCTGCACGCTCTCCCCTGCGCCAGCATGGGCTGCTCTCTATAGGTCACAGTTACTGACAGGAGACTGCTCCAGCATGGATCCTCTGTGCTGCTTTCTAGCTATCTCACATCCCCTTCCAAACACATGTCCAACAATTCTTGTGTCTAAAAGAACACAGCCTCACACCTGACAGCGTGAAGTGACTTTTCATGCATGCACATTACCAAAAGATCCTAGTATGGCGTAACTATCCTGTCTGTAATATGTTTTAATTTTATCATCAACTTTACGTTACCCCAAAAAGAGTTATACATCAGAACTTTATAATATGAAAATAAGTAAGACATGAAGAATTCTAGCAATGACATTTACGTACTCCTAGAATACTGAAATAGCAAAAAAATATTTGCACTACAAATAGCACTTGGAAATTTTTTCCACCCCTCCAAGAAAGAAAACTTTCCTACTGAACTTTAAAGAAAGAAATAAAAAAAATCCTGTATATAAGCCCCCTCATACCCTGTTGAAACCAGGGGAGGGAACCATTTCTCCAGCCCTTCCCAAAGCAATCATTATTCCTGCAAGTCCACACAGAGCCCAGCTCCCTGGTTTTGTTCAGGCTTGGTCTAGAATAACCTAAGGTCAGTAAGTAATTTTCTTTTTAACCTATTAGGTCCTATTTAGATTTATGGGAAAAAAATTAACCCATAACTTTTACCCAAACCCTGTTTCTAGAACAATACCCCTCTTGCCCCCTCTTCCCCCATATTCTAGATGCCAATAGTTAACAAATCACATTTATCTATTGAAATAACATCTTCCATCATGATGGGGAGGAGCATTTTATTCTGAGACTCTGACAGCAGCTAACACTTGATAACATTTCAAAAGGAAGCCTTTCTAGGTCTCCAGTGTGTGGATAAAAACATTTATAAACTATTGGCACATGTACCTCTTCTTTCTGGACACAAAACACCTCAAGTACATGCAATTCACTACTATATTACATTCACTGTTTCATGGGCCTGGAAATGTCTCTCCTCCTCATTAATACACATGTCATGCAGCTCACTGTCATGATCAAAATATTCACAGAATATGAAGCCACAAAAGGAAAACACATTTCATGACTTCTAGGGCAGGACCATGGTATGTACTTTTCACTACGGAAGTCATTACAGAATTACTTTGCATGCTTTGTATTGGGAGCTTGCAATTACATGAAATTTCCATCCTTACCCTTACATCAAGAGATTTATAGAATACATGAAGGTTCTATTATGCAATACAATTAAGCAGAAAATATGAGAAAGAGGGGGAGAAAGGGAGAGAAAGAAGTTCAACATACACAGAGCCCTCCTCCTCACACACACAAACCACACATCTACATGACCCTTGTCAAGGAGCTGTAGAGTCCAAACAGTAAAGTAAGGTGGTGCAGAGACAGCTGACTAAATTAAAACCATTGTAAATCCTGATCAAACAGAAAGATAGGAGAGGTCCTCAAAGCTAGAGCATCTCTTCCTTTAGATGTCCTTCCAGAAGGACCTCTGCCAAATATTCAGAATCCAAGTCTTCAGCTTTGGATTTTAATTCACCATATAAAGAGCAATAGTGAAAAGATAACATATTACTGTACCAGTAAACTTTTTTTCAGGCTGCTTTTTAAAGACCAAGGGGGGAAAAAAGCTGCTTTTATGTGTCAGTAACTATACTTGTTCAAAAGTAAATTCCGAAAAACCACACTTTCCAGTTGATAAACACTCATAGCTGTAAACTGAAACTACTAGCTGGAGCAATCATTAAGGAAGAACATATTAGTCAAATCAAAGGAATCCAAGGAAACAGTGTGCCTGGAGGAAATTACATGAGAACAGAATCAAAACAAAGTTATAAGCACAAGAGAAAAAGCAGTCTTATATTTGTTTTGCCAAGTTCTAAAGAACAGGTTGGTCTAAAGCAAAGCTTAACAAAGAGTTTCTAAGGATGCTGTAAGTTTAGGAAGTCCAACATCTCAAGAATAAAGCCAATTCTCTTACTGAAATCCCTTAAAGAGAATAGGAAACCAGACATCTGTTTGGGGTTAGCATCCTTCAGACGTGACCACTTCAGGGTAAAGCCTCAGCGACACGATTAGGTGCTGATGCAAACTTCTCAGCCATGGAACTACCTACCATGAGGCACTCAAATGATACCTGGAGTTTTGCCACTGTCATGTCATTTAAACACATCTGTTCTGGCTCCCTTTTTGCCATACTTCCTAGCAGAAGTAGTCCACAGACTACATAGTCCATAAATGGGGAAGGGGAAGGAAAAGTTGCCTACCTTTGGATAGGATTAGTAATGAATTATCAAAAACCACCCAAACTAGTAACTCCCAATCTTCTTAGTAGTCCAAGATGTGGCTGCTACAACCCAAAGGCTACCAACCCTGCTTAGAGTGGCATCAGCAGGCTGGACCACATTAACTCTGAGAGTTGTCGACAGGCACACAGGTCTCAGACCCACCACTCTTCCCACCCACACTCCTGTCAGGGACTGTGTTAAGCAGCCTCCCCCTTCCATCAGTTCTTCCTGGTCAATGCCAACCTCCAGCAGGCATGCTGGAGAGACACTGGGAGTATTCAGAGCCTCTGCTGGAGTCTCCTGAGCTACACAAAGCCCTTAACCCATCTCTGAAACTGGTGATTTAGGCATCAAAACACAACCTGAAGTGACCAGAATAAACTCAGCTTCATTGTGTGAAGTCAATCCCATGTTAGTATGGCCAACCATGTCCTGAACTGCATCCAAAACCCTGTGGGCAGCAGGGGAGAGAGGGAATTCTGGCCCTCTGCCCTGCTCTGATGAGACTGCACCTGCAGTGCTGCAACCAGCTCTGGGGTCTCCAGCATGGAAAGGACATGGACCTGTTGGAGCCAGTCCAGAGGAGGCCACCAAGTTGATCAGAGGGATGGAACACCTCTGTTATGAGGAACGGCTGATGGAATTGGGATTATTCAGCCTGGAAAAGAGCCTTATTGCAGCCTTTCCGTACCTAAAGGGGCTACAAGACCCCGGGAGAGGGACATTTTACAAGGGTATGTAGCAACAGGACAAGGAGGAATGTCTCTAAACTGAAAGAGAGCAGGTTTAAATTAGATATTGGGAAGAGATTCTTCCCTGTGAGGTTGGTGAGGCACTGGAACAGGTTGTCCAGAGAAGTTTTGGATGCCCCATCCCTGGAAGTGTTTAAGGCCAGGCTGGATGAAGCTCTGAGCAACCTGGTCTAGTGGAAGATGTCCCTGCCCATGGCAAGGGGATTGGAACTAGATGAGCTTTAAGGTCTGTTGCGATTCACTCTAAGCAGAGAAGGGCAAAGGGAACTAACTGTCTGTGAATAAAACTGATCGAACCCCGAAAGGTTCAAATATACCCAAAAAATGTGACTAAAACCAAATGAGGTTAGAATATTAATACAAAAAAATTGATGTATTTTATTTAATAGTAAATAAGAAGGGCAAAGAGGGAGGAAGGAAGGAAGGANAGACTGGGACCCCCTTGGGGGTGCCTTTGATGGGCCATGACACCCCTCTGCTGTCCCTCACGTGGATGTCCCATAGATGTGGCCTTCCCGGGGTGGGAGGCCCCACAGCTGGGCCAGTCTGCCCAGCGGAGGATGGGCATTCACTGCATCTGGCCAGAGGCTGTGCCACACACCCAAAACATTTCCTCCTCCCCGCTCTGGTGTGGGGATCTGTGTGAGCCTGGCAGCAGAAAAACCTGGGGCTGTGGCCTCCACCCCACGGTGCTGGGCTGGGCCCTGCTGTGGATGCTCTTCCAGGTGCTCCAAACAATACTGTCACTTTCCTTATCTCAAACTGCCTTAGGTGGTTTAACTCACAGTTCAGGGTTTCAGTCAGGAGGCCCATTCAGGGTGGGCTTCAGTGGTGCAGCGTCGTTATACACCTTTGCTATATAATGGGCAAAAGTCCTTCATAAAGATGTTTAAGCCGTAAACCATAACATTTCAGTCTCCAACAAGGTCTTTCAATCCAAACCATTCTGTGATCCATTCTGTGATTAGGTAAACAACATAAACACGGCATTAGGACCTCAAATTTTAGACAAGAACTAGAGGAAGTTATCCCACATCACTGGGGGGAAAAATAGGCAAAAGAAACTCAATTTCAGTCACTCAGTTACCTTAAGTTACAAAATTTCTTGTATCTTCAAGAATAATAATAGAAAAATATTTACTTTGGGCAGAGGTAACCTGATTAACAAATAAAACCCTTGCACATCTTCAGCCACAGAAAAGAAATAAAGGAGGAGTCTGAATGGAGGGTCTGCAGGGTGGGAACAATACGCTCACCTAACGCCAGATGTGAGGAGCAAGAGTGTATTTAATACTGCATAAAGGATGTACTGCATAAAGGATGGTAGCCTAATAGAGAGGGCACATTTTCTGGCTGGACAGCTGAAGGGGTCTAAACCACAAAAGGAGCTTGAAGAGCTCAGCCACATCAGCACTTACGTGATAGCTGTCAGCAGTCATGTTTTGGAAACTGCAAAAAAACATGACTTAAACACAGCAAGTTTTGCTAGCTTTTCCTCCCCTTATTTTATATAAACCCTCACCTGACTCCTGAAAAATTCTTTTACTCGTGGTGAAATGGACTAGGTTTTTGGAGGAAGGAAAGAGCAGGAGCAGAAGGATGCAAACAGTTAAATCCAATATTTTCTTTGTCTTATCTTTTGGAAGAGCAGCTACTAGAAAATTAAAATTCCATCTTTACAGCTGAATCTCTGACACACACAAAACTGACCTTCCTAGATCCCCAGCAAAACCAAAAGAAATTCCCCAAAACCCAAAAGCATTTTCCCTACTTCTAGCCCAGGCTCAGAACCATACAGAATGGAGTAAATCATAGAATGGTGGGGATTGGAAGTGAGAGGAAAGCAAATGTCTTTGCAAACAATTTGATGGGTGAAGGTATGGGTGTTACGTCTTTGAAATGGGTCTTAATGTCTCTACTAACTTTGGGCAGCAAGTTTGTTGCAGAGCCCAGACAGCTTGGCTCCTGAAACAGACACGTGGGTCTGCACAAACCTGAACTTCAGAACTCTGGGGTAAAATGACCGGTTCAAGGGGGAAATAGGTGGTTCAGGAAGATTGTACCTTCCTGGTACCTCAGCCAATGGGGAAAAGGAGAGGGCAACAGGCGGCTGGGAGTTCAGGATAAAAGGAGGCTGCGCCCTCTAAAACCTTGAGAGAGAAAACACCGCGGGCCTGCACCCTGATGGACTCTCTCCCTTTATTCAAATAGAGTTGAAGGACTCCTCTGTCTCCTTTTTGGACATAAACCTCTGGTGTCCGTGGAATTTCTCTGACAACTGGGGACATCTGGAGATTATGTAGTCCAACTCCCCTGCTATCTCAGTCACCTAGAGCAGGCTGTGGAGTCTGGAATATCTCCAGAGAAGGAGACTCCACATTCTCTCTGGGCAGTCTGTTCTAGTGTTCTATCACCTTCACAGTAAACAAGTCTTTCCTCATTCAGATGGTGCTCCCTGTTTTTAAGTTTGTGTCCACTGTCCTTTGTCCTGTCTCTCGACACCACTGAAAAGAGTTCCATGCTCTTGATATACACTCTTTAAAGATATTTGTATATTTGCACGCATTCACAGAATCCCAGAATGGGTCAGTGTTATGAATTAATTGTTGGGGGTTGGCTTTTGCAGTATGTTGTATTAATTATGAATTATACTATGTGTTATAAAGTTGGATTTTATGATATTATCCTATGGAAATATCAAGGGGATAATATATGTTAAAAGGTTTAATGTTGTTGGGGTGGTTTAGTTATACAAGTTGGCTTTATGGGGGTGGGGTAATTCGTGTGGTAATGTCAGTTCTGTGGCGTTTGCAAGGGGGAGCGAGCTGTTGCCAGCCACACTTTGAAAGCACCACCATGAAAGGAATAAGGACTCCAACCAACGAGAACCCCGATCGCCTCAGCGACAGAAAAGCGCGGGCTCCCAGAAGATTGATGAGGGGGAGCGGCTATGCAAAACCACAGATTATTATGCATCAGGCTGATGCAATTTGCAGGGGTATAAAAGGCCGAACGGCCATTTTTGTAGACGAACATCTGGCATGAAGCCACGCTCCCAGTGCTGCCCCATTTTGCTTTGGGTATTTTTATTGAGTTCTCAATAAATCTATTACCTCATTTCCATATCAGATCGGAGTCATTTATAACAGTCAAGTTGGAAGGGACCACAATGGATCACCTGGTCCCACTTGCCTGCTCAAGCAGGGTCATCCCAGAGCACATGGCACAGGATTGTCTGCAGGTGGTTCTGGAATGTCTCCAGTGAGGGAGACTCCACACCCTCTGTGAGCTCTGTGGGCAGTCTGTTCTGTGGTCACTGCACCGAAAAGTTCTTCCTCATGTTCAGGAGGAACTTCCTGTGCATCCATTTCTGCCCCTTGCTTCTTGTCCTATTGCTGGGCACCACTGAGCAGAGCTTGGTCCATCCTCTGACCCCTCTCTGCAAGCACGGACAGACACTGATGAGGTCCCCTCTCAGTCATCTCCTCTCGAGGGAGCCCCAGCTCCCTCAGCCTTTCCTCGTAAGAGAGATGCTCCATCTCTTCATCATCTCTGTAACCTCTGCTAAAGCTGCTCCAGGAGCTACATGTCTCTCTTGCCCTGAAACGCCCAAAACTGGACACAGCACTCCAGATGTGCCTCACCACAGCTGAATAGTAGGACAGGATTACCTCCCTTCACCCATTGACAATGCTCTTCCTAATACACCCCAGGACCCCAGTGACGTTCTGTGATGAACCAATTTAATTTTTATTTATGCCTCAACATTGTCCAGGTTTTATAAGTCCATTTTCTGACAGGGGATGAAAAATTACTGTTGGGGCTGTACATATGCGAGGAGCCTTAACACATGCCACGTGCAGCTCGGACACGTGAGGGGGGCCGGAGACGGCTGACATTAACAGTCTCTAAGCGGAGAACCCCTTTAGAAAATGAAGGGAAGTCCTGTCCATGGGGGGGCTTCGTCTGACAGCCAATCAGGGGAGAGAAAACTTTCAGCCCTGGACTGCAAGAACCCTGCTGCTCGGGAAAAATTCCCCATAAAAGCAGTTAACTGCGCCATAATCGCGTTCCTGCTGTTTTGGATTCTGGAAGGGAGCGGGGGCTCTCCTGGAGGTTCAGCTCATTCATCCCCCAACCCTGCTTGCCTCTTCTCCCTGTAGTCCTGCTTCTTCCCTGCCTGTCTTTCCTGTCCACACCTGTCCGCGTGCCTTGCTTTGCTGCTTCCCCGAGACAGCCCATTGCTGCAACAGCCTGCTCCGCCGTTTCCCCGCCCCTCGCAGTCTGCCCGCTGCTTTTCCCGCGTTGCCCGGCAGCACCAGCCCGCAGCCATCGTTGGCCCA
>VYXC01009776.1:71214-139714 GCA_013397175.1 Platysteira castanea
GAACTTCCTGTGCATCCATTTCTGCCCCTTGCTTCTTGTCCTATTGCTGGGCACCACTGAGCAGAGCTTGGTCCATCCTCTGACCCCTCTCTGCAAGCACGGACAGACACTGATGAGGTCCCCTCTCAGTCATCTCCTCTCGAGGGAGCCCCAGCTCCCTCAGCCTTTCCTCGTAAGAGAGATGCTCCATCTCTTCATCATCTCTGTAACCTCTGCTAAAGCTGCTCCAGGAGCTACATGTCTCTCTTGCCCTGAAACGCCCAAAACTGGACACAGCACTCCAGATGTGCCTCACCACAGCTGAATAGTAGGACAGGATTACCTCCCTTCACCCATTGACAATGCTCTTCCTAATACACCCCAGGACCCCAGTGACGTTCTGTGATGAACCAATTTAATTTTTATTTATGCCTCAACATTGTCCAGGTTTTATAAGTCCATTTTCTGACAGGGGATGAAAAATTACTGTTGGGGCTGTACATATGCGAGGAGCCTTAACACATGCCACGTGCAGCTCGGACACGTGAGGGGGGCCGGAGATGGCTGACATTAACAGTCTCTAAGCGGAGAACCCCTTTAGAAAATGAAGGGAAGTCCTGTCCATGGGGGGGCTTCGTCTGACAGCCAATCAGGGGAGAGAAAACTTTCAGCCCTGGACTGCAAGAACCCTGCTGCTCGGGAAAAATTCCCCATAAAAGCAGTTAACTGCGCCATAATCGCGTTCCTGCTGTTTTGGATTCTGGAAGGGAGCGGGGGCTCTCCTGGAGAGAGAGATGGCGCTCGCCTCTTCTCCCTGTAGTCCTGCTTCTTCCCTGCCTGTCTTTCCTGTCCACACCTGTCCGCGTGCCTTGCTTTGCTGCTTCCCCGAGACAGCCCATTGCTGCAACAGCCTGCTCCGCCGTTTCCCCGCCCCTCGCAGTCTGCCCGCTGCTTTTCCCGCGTTGCCCAGCAGCACCAGCCCGCAGCCATCGTTGGCCCATGCGGGAGACACACCGCCCGTTGTCGTTTGGAAGTCGCGCCTGGCCGGTCACAGGAGCCGCACGGGCTCGCCGCGGCTGGCAGCACACATGTTCCACCTGCCGAGCAGCCACTGGCAGGGCGCCCCAGATATCTTTCTAGTGGTAACTGACTTCTGTTTCTCTCTCCATCTCTCATTTCCCCTCTCTGCTCTCTTTTCTATCCCTGTTCAGTAGGAACACTTATCCTTCCTTATCAATAAACAGTTCTCAGGTATGATATTTGCCACGATTGCGCGTTATTTCATCCGAGAAATTTGTTAAAAAGAATCCTTCCACAGTTCCCTTACACTAGAACGTGACACCTTCTTGGCCACAAGGGCACTGCTGGGTCAGGAAGATCTTGTTGTCCACCACGACCCCCAGCTCCTTTCCACACAGCAGATCAACCTCTACTGATACGTGAGACTCTACACTTCCCTTTTTTGAACTTCATTAGGTTCCTGTCTGCCCAACTTTCTGCCCTGTCTAATCCTCCACTCCAGCTGCTCTCCTGAGCAGAGATACACATTTGAGGCTGATAACAAGGCCAGCATCTAGATGGTAGGTCAGTTAGGTATATGACACAGACATTAAATGTTTTGCTGGGAAGCCAGCAGATACTCTTCACCTTTTTTTAATAAAAGACCTCTGTGAAGGTGCCCCTGGAGGGGATGGGCCTTGGGAGTAGAAGCATGGTCAGGTTACACAGGGTTTCCAAGCTCCCTGATGTTATTGTGTCTAAGTCCTGTTCCTCATTGGTCTTTTCAAATGTAACTCTGCCCAGTGAATCCTGTACTTAAGTGGGTGTTCACATGATTCTGGGGAGTTGTTGTAGTCAGTCTGTGCCAGGCCCAGCCATGAGGCTGTGAGAAAATAAAGAGCATTTATGAACATCTATCAAGATTATTGTTCCTGATTCTTTCCACGGGCCAAAGCTGTCTGCCAGGGAAGGTTGCAGGAACCCCACTGCAACAGATGGTGGAGAATGCGGGCATTTTAACGATCCCTGGACCCCTGAAGACAGTTTAANCCTTATGAACCACGTGCATGGCTCTATGGCAGAAGATGGCCGCCATCACGCAGCCGAGACCACGTGGCCCTCCGATCCTGTGACTGTACCTGCAGAGTGTCCCCTAACAGCGCGTGTCTTACTGCAGACCCTGCCACTACCTTGGAGCCCCCTGCCACGCGAGCACAAGCGCGGCCACGGCCCCAGGCCCCGAGCACGCTGAGAGAAGTGGCCAGAAGGTTCCCGCGGGCAGGGGGGCTGGCCCGAGCCTCGGTTTCCGCAGCGGCTATGGCAGAGCCACAGAACGTGCTCGGCACACACCCCGGTGACGTGCCTGAGGACGGCAGCGTGCCTGTGGGCAGCGGCGGTGGCAGCGCAGTGGCCAGACAGCTTCCGCAAACAGGTGGGGAGCCACGAACCTCAGTCCCAGTGCGCAAAACGGCTCCAGTGGCTCCGATGGTGCAGAGTGGAAAAAGCCGTAGTTGCTATAGTGACGCGAGAAGCGGCAGCGGTGTGTGTGGACCCGGAGCAGCGGAGCCGGTGCCGAGCGGCAGCGGGGGCACCGTGAGGACAGGCGGCACCGTGGTGCTGAGGGCAGGCGGCTCGACCGTGGCCGGAGCGGCTCAGGTGGCTCGGAGCAGAGAGAACTGCAGTTGCTGCGGTGGAGCGGCGGAGCCAGCGGCCAGAGCAGCAGGGCCGGAGCTGCCAGAGCCACTCAAACCAGCGGAGCCACGGCCCCAGGGCCAGCGCGGGCTGTGCCATGAGGGGCAGGGAGCCAGCGAGAGGAGGTGGCTTGGCGGGGCCCGGCTCGGTGGGGCCGAGCACAGGGAGAGCGAGCAGCGGTGGCCCCAAGGGAAGCCACAGCGCATGGGCACGGGTGGCCCCAACATGACCACGGCAGCGGGAGCTGGAACGGTGAGTGAATGCGGGACCGTGACCGAGCCCGGCGTGGACGGAGGCACTGGAGCGGACATGGCGGGGCCGGCAGGATGGAACAACCCAAGAAGCCCCGGCACGGAAAAGTCTGCAGAAGCTGCTGTAAAGCACAGCACGGCACCGTCACAAAAGGCACGAACCAACAGCAAAAAGACAGCAAATCGGAAACAGCATAAACAGCACAGAGACAAAAGGGTTATTGCAACAAGGGTTTTGGGGACCGTGATATGGTATAATGTCGGGAAAAACTATGGATTTATAAAAAGAAATGACATGGGGGAAGATATCTTTATTCATAGAACTGCCATTAAGAAAAATAACCCTGGAAAACACCTCCAGAGCATGGGGAATGGGGAAATTGTAGAATTTGATATTGTGCTAACTTGGAGGGGACTGCAGGCAGTGCAGGTGACAGGGCCTGGGGATATTCCAGTCCGAGGAAGTGAATATGCAAAAAATCGCAGTTATTCTAAACAGTATCCATACCTGCGGTCTCCCTACCTCCATTCTACCCTTCCCTTTTTTGCTATACCCAAATTGCCCCCATCCTGTTATCCCAAATTTATTCCTAATGCCTTTTTCACCCCATGGTTTCCCTATGCAATTCCCTTTCCCCACAGTTCCCCTCCAATGACCGGGGGGAATAAAAAGGGGGAGGGAAGAGATTAACTCTCATTGTTGAAGGTTCTAACAGAAACAAATGAAGGAGACCCTCTCCTGCCTCTGTTTCCATACCAAGTGTGCTCAGAAAGCCTCCATCTCTCTTCTGCCAGCTCTGGAATGCTCCAGAAAAATTCTGTTTGAACGCTGGGGACTCCAAGGGGTGGATTGCATTCTTTTGAAATTGTTTTTGTGATTGTGTGTCAATTCAGTTGTTTCAAATGATGTGCTTTAAAACCCTTGAGAGAAACCTTCTTAATTAAAACAAAAGGGTGAGATGTGAAGGTGCCCTGGGGGGGATGAGCCTTGGGAGTGGAAGCATGGTCGGGTTACACGGGGTTTCTAAGCTCCCTGATGTTATTGTGTCTAAATCCTGTTCCTCATTGGTCTTTTCAAATGTAACTCTGCCCAGTGAATCCTGTACTTAAGTGGGTGTTCACATGATTTTGGGCAGTGGTGGTAGTCAGTCTGTGCCAGGCCCAGCCATGAGGCTGTGAGAAAATAAAGAGCATTTATGAACATCTATCAAGATTATTGTTCCTGATTCTTTCCACGGGCCAAAGCTGTCTGCCAGGGAAGGTTGCAGGAACCCCACTGCAACAAACCTCGAGAACAAAAGCAGTCAAATTACCGAAAAATAAATCTACAAATACTCAGTAAGACAAACCCATCAAGTTTTAAGACCTTCTGCCTGCAGGTCTTCTACTGCAACAAAGCAAGGTGCCACCCTAAAATGCACTTTAGGGAGGTTCTTCCCCTGACAAGTACTAGGTTGTTTCAGAGGGAGAAGAAACCAAAACCCCAAAGCAAACCAACTGACAACCAAAACCCCCAACCACAACCAATCAAAACTTAAGCTAAAGTGACAGATTTTAAATGGCTGCCCAGTTTCAAATAGCTTTTCTCTATTGCAACTTGAGGCAGTAGATAATTTTTCCTGTTTTCAGATGATTAATCCCATTCCAAAACTAAAGATGTTTAAGTTACTAACGTATCTATACTGGACATGCTATTTTAAATAGCATGCTTGGAAACAGGGTTAACTCATGAAAAATGTTCTGCACCTGAAAGTCTGTATATACAAAAAGAACTGGCTGCCCTGTCCTCTTTCTCTGTTCACATAGCTTTCAAAAGCTTTGAATAAACTTTAAATAATATTTAAATGCTTCTAGAGACATCTCTTTATTATTTTCTCACAAAAATCAGCACATTCTCACAACAGCTATTTATGTTAGAAAGCCGCTGCACTCTCTGACAACTGGGCAAAGCTTTTGTTGAACTCTTTTCCCTCCCTTCTCCCCCTTAAAAAAAGCAGCTAAGAATCTGGACACAACTGGAAAATGAACAGAAACTACGTGTGGATTTACTAATTACATATCCAGAGTTCCAGAGCCTAATACAAAAAGTATTATTTTACTTAGATATAGCATAAACCCCAAAACAACCCTTCTCACTCATCTTTACAGAAAGTAGGTTTTAAGCAGCTTTACTAACTGTCTTTATAGTGGAAATCATGTGAGAAACAGAATGCAGAACAGTATTTTCATTCAGCCAGGAGTTATTTAAACAGGGAAGAGAAGCATTTCCAGAAAGTGACTAAGAACAGGATGTCTACCTGTAGTAAAAGCTGGTGTTGGATGATTTGAGGAACACTCAGTCTCACAGGGAAAAGTTAAATGCTACAACTACAGATCAGACCAAGCAAGAGATTTTCATTTATAATGCCAATTTAAGAATAACTTAATCCTCAGCTTTGTGGGCACAGTTTAGTGAAATCTGGAAAGCCAGCACAGCAGTCATGGTGCCTTTATTCCGAACTTTTAAGTGAAGCAAAAAAAAAACCCCAAAACCAACTTGAAAGTAAAAGTAGCAAAAGACTGAAGTTTTCAGAGCCAATTATCTGCAGTTATCAGTAGGACTCCTAAGAATTTAAGGTCATTTTAATGATTCATTTCATTTCAGAGGCCCAAGGACAGCTGGCTCTGGAAACACAAAACTTGTTGCAGAGGAGAAAGTGGACAGGAAAAAAAAAAAGTGGCACAGGGCAAGAAAGCGAGAGATTATTTAGGTCAGCTTTTCTGAAGAAACTGAACACAAAAGTACAACAATTTTAGATAAACTCAACAGCCTCCTAAGTGCTTTCAGTAGTCCCCAACACTGAAAGATTACTGCATGAGAGGGGGAAATACTGAGGAAAAAATATAATTTAGTGTTTTATAATTAATAATCAAAATGTAAAATTTAATTACCTTCAAAGTCTATATTGCCTCCTTTTTTTTCTACTCAGAAGAGAGGAGGGGTTTGAATGCACAGAATGCACAGCTTGCCAAAGGTTCAGTGTAGCATGGAGTTTATTCCAACAGAGACATATCACAGAAAGCATATTCTGTTAGCCAAATAAATATTTATAGCTTGCACTTTTACAAGTCTCAAAACTTCAGTACTCCTCTTGTCTCCATGGCAATTCAGAGGGAGCTTCTGCAAACGGGGGATGGGAGGTTTAAACTAGTCAGGCTCTCAAAAAAAGCCTATTTTCCAGCCACCTCCTGGCCGTGCTCAGCAGTGGTTTCCACAGCAACCCCTCAGCGGCTCAAAGACAGCTTGTAAATGCAGTGACAGCCTATAGCTGCTTCAGCTGTTGCTTATTTTAATATGCATCAAGATGCTGAGGACATGTGTCTAGTGCCATCATGTTTCAAGAGACCATGTGAATAGTCCATTGGTGAAGAAGCCCCTTGCCACTGCTGTCCCACCCCCCTTGTATCACACAGTGCAGAAGTGAACAAATAGATTTCCCTTTGCACTGCTAGGGGTAACAACCCAGCAGAAACACTTGCCTGTGCAAATACCTAGGGAAACTGCACGTTACTACATCTGCAAAACAAAGCTCAGTACCCAGTGCAAACCAGCGTGTTTCTCTGAAGTCAGTAGTACAAAGACTGATTTACACTGTAAAATCAGCTCTGAAACACAAGAGAGTTGGGAAACCAGGAGAAACAAACAACACCCTATCACTCCCCAGATGAACACAACCATTCTGGCCCAAAATTAGAGATAAAGATCTCTGAAGTCTCCTACAACCTTTAAGTGACTTTTGCTGGAATTGCCAAGCAGTTTGGAAAGAATAAACACTTCCATGAAGTCACCTCATTTATAAACCTGTAAGTACACCCATTATTTATCTTAAAATCCTGAAAAGAGATTTAGTTTACTTTCAAACTGTACCAACCCTTACTAGTTACAATTCAAGTAAACACCATATGAAACTGGAGTCCTTGCTCATTCAGAACCAGTGAAGTCAGACAAGTTCCCTTACTGTTGGAGCATGTTTCCAGACGTTTAGGAAGAACACCTTGACACTACAATTTAAAACCGTTGCAAGTAAATACGTTGGTATAGTGAAGAGGTGTCTCATCCTATAGCTAGTCCTATTAATTTAAGCAGGAATCAAATTTCCTGTGCATCACAGAATCATATAATGATTTGGGATGAAAAAACCATAAAGATCATCCCATTACAACCCATCTGCCATCCTTTCAAGTTCATAGCAATTTTTCTCTAGTGGATTTTCTCAACACTTTTTTGATTAATCTCAATATTTCTACAAAAAAACTTCCACTGCAGAGGATGAGTATATACAACACTGTTTTAAGTTCTGGCTTCTAAAGGTATAGGAGTAGCTAACTAACCAGAATCATGCATAGCAAACAGATCTCAAATAGCAGGCAGGATAGCTAATTTGGCCAACTACAGACAAATGTCTCATTTGCAACAAAGTATAATGACCAAAACCAAGTCAGCATTGCCACCTTAGATTCCACTACGTCCCCCCACTGAAGGAGATAAAATATTTGAAATACTTTAAATTTTTTTGAAAACCCATTTTCTCTGAAGCAAACATTGACGTAGAATATACTTCTATATGCACTGTGTGTAACTCCTTGTGGTGAGTTTAAAAAAAGGCCTTTACATATACTTTTTCTCATTCAAATTCTGTTGCCTTTGGAATACACTACCATGGCTTCATTCTATTTAGCATGCCCATTAAAAAAAAAAAAAACTGTCCTTCTAACTCTGGTAGGATGCTTTTTAAATATGAAGCAAGAGTCTTGTGCAATGCTTCGTGAAATAAGGATTTCTGAGGAGATGTTTCCAGTAACTGGGGATGGGGATGGTGGTTTCACTTGTGTAAATGTCACTTGAACCATGAATTTTAGGACTGCATCCTACTGAGCAACAGACAGCACTGAACTTAGATTTTATGTTTTTTGTCTTCCAGACTAAAAACCAGGTTCTTTGCTAACATGAGCAGGGAACATGATGACCACTTCTCATGGCTAAAAGAATATGGTGAACCTTTCCTAACAATCCAAATGCAATGGCCAAATTAGCTCATTCCATTTTCATTTACACATGATTTTTTACATTGCCAAAGGTGCTCAATAGTCCTTTCCTGGCAGAAGCAACTAACAGTCATGTTTGATGACTAGTACTTTCAATCAAGATTGTAGTTAACAGCATGGATGTGTATTTTTAACCTTAATTCAACGGGCCATTAATAGATAATTTAGTTGTTTAATACCAATTTTTATAGAAACATCTTCTGGCACATTTGAACAAGACTGAAGCCACTCTAATTCCATTAAGGCTAACACATGCCAAGAGAAGCCAGAACAAACAGAAGATGTTTTTCACACTCAAAGGAGAAGGTTGATTAGAAGAAATCCTCCGGAAGGTAGACCTAGGAACAATAGGTCACAGTATAAGACGTGCCAAGTTTTCCTTAAAGGGGACGAAGAAAATTAAAAAACACAACTACAAAACACTACAGTCTTCATCACAGTAAAAGCTACGCAAGCAAAGCAACATATGGGTATTCAGATTAGAAAACATTAGAACAACGCTGGAAAGTTACACAGGAAACAGGAATAAGCAAACTCCATGCCTTCTTTATCTATTTTTAAATCAAGCATAAATTTTAACTTGGTGATCATCACAGCTTTCCACGGGACAGACATTCCAGAAGCCACATCCTCAAGAGTATTTCCCTCACGAAACACTTTGCAGCTTCGCATCAGAAGAAGGGAAAGCTCAGTACACGAGCCAATATTCACAATTCAGTGGTTTGCTCCTTCATGTAATGGGATTCGATGATCTGGTCTGCCGATACTTACACTAAGCTGTTTCACTGTCACAAAAATTGTCTTGGAGTGATTTATGATGATAGTGTTTTCCGTGATCCTCTGCTCTGTGCCCAAAAGTGGGTACTTTATCTTTAAGACCCTGTAGCCCAGGACTGGGGCGATGAAGCGTTTTTGCTTTTGCTCGAGTGTTTTTAAAAGCTCCCCACCCAGGTTTTTTGCAGCTCTGCGCGGCATGGGTTTTGCTGGGCTGGCTTGGTTTTCGGGCAAGGCAAAAAGCTTTTCCTTTCCTTGGCTTGGAGAAGCTGCAGTAGCAGTCTCTGGGTTGCCTTAAGGTGAACTGAGCAGCTGCTTGTTGGAGACCAGGGACCTTGTGCCAGCAGCAGCAGCAGAGCTGCCCCACTCCCACCCAAGCCGCAGTGAACCACGCCGAGCTGGGAAGAAAATATACTGAGAGGCTCCAGCCCAGCTGCTTCACCTGCTGTGATCTGCTGTACTTGCACTGGGGAGAAGGTTGATGCCAGATGAGCCACCAGGTCTTCGTCTGCTGCTGGAACTGCTCCATGAAAGCTCCTGAGAGGGAAGGTGACATGTTGAGAACATGTAATCTCTGGCATTTCTGGTCTTTGTTCCAGTGTGTGTGGGGGGGTGAAGTCTAATAGTTTGATATCTAGCAGTTATTTACATTTTTTCCTGCCTTGTGGGCATTCTGTTTGTTAATAAAGTGTTGTGCGGTTTTTTCATTTTCATCTATCAGTATTCATTTCCTATTGCTGGAAAGGGATTGTTGGAACCCTTTAGAGAGAGACAACTAACTCCAGAGTGTCCTCCTTCAAACTGTCTCAAACTGAGACAAAAATGAAACAAACAAAAAAAAGATGTCAGCAATCCTGCAATTCTGTAAAAATACAAGAAACATATTTTTTAAAGCCATTAATTTTTTTTTTTTTTTAGAGTAATCCATATGTAATTAAGGATTCTGCTCCCTGGGTCACTACTGTCTCCAGCACAACTGTGCTTAAAAGTCTGGTGGTTAAAATGGCTGTCTGCAATACCTCTACAGCACACATAGTATCATCAAAACCCGGATGTTACATTTCTAGAATACTTATTAGAGTCAATAGATCAACACATTTTATGAAGCCATGCCTGCCATGTAAGCATATATGCTGCTTTAAACGACTGTTTTGTCATCTACTTTGCCTACTTCTGCCTGTATTCCCTTTAGAACCAATTGCTCATGCCATATTGATGCTCTAGAAACTTGTGTGACACTATTACTGCTTAAAGTTTCCTTTAGAAGTCACAGAATCATTAAGGTTAGAAAAGACCTCCAAGACCATCATGTCCAACCTGTGACTGATCCCCACCTTGTCTCTCAGACCAGAGCACTGAGTGCTGTGTCCAGTCATTCCTTGGACACCTCCAGGGATGGGGACTCCACCACCCCCGCTTGACAGCCCTTCTCAAGAACAATTTCTTCCTGATGTCCAACCTGAATGTTCCCTGACACAACTTGAGGTCATTTCCAGTTGTTCTGTCACTGTTCCCTGGGAGAAGAGCCTGACTCCACCTGGCTACAGCCTCCTGTCAGGGAGTTGTAGAGAGTGAGAAGTTGTCCCCCGAGGCTCCCTTTCTCCAGGCTGAAAATTCCCAGCTCCTTCAGCTGCTCCTCATCAGACTTGTGCTCCAGACCCCTCCCCAGCCCTGTTCCCTTCTCTGGACATGCTCCAGCACCTCCACGGCATTCTTGCAGTGAGGGGTCCAGACACAGGATTCGAGGTGTGGCCTCAACAGTGCCCAGCACAGGGGGACAATCATTGCCCTGGTTCTGACTATATAAAGACTAAATAATACCACTTTGACTGAAGAACAGTCCAAGGACTGTTTGCCAGCTGAATACGGGCAAACAGCTTACTCAGGCAGATGCACATCAGCATAAACACTGTGATCACAAGGAACCCAAACACAAAATAAGGTCTTCAGAGTTCAGCTTAATTTTATTTTAATAAGAAGATCTAGGTAAATTTACATATTTATTCCCGCTGTTGTTGCAGGGCTGAACTTCTTGCAATGAGCCTGGGTGGTACAGAGCATCAGCAGAGCTATGAGTGGCCAAGAAATGAAGAAAGGGAACAAGATGGTTTGTTGAATAATACATTGCTACCAGCATTTCTCTTCTCAAAGAGAAACTCATCACCAACTCAGTCAAAGTTCAGTAGTTTTGCTGAAAGAACCTTTGAAAAATAAGCCCATAAGTTTTTATTGTTCATGTTTCTGAGTGCCAGGTGTTGTTCTAGAGCAGAAATGGAATAGGTTCTTTATAGGACAAAATCAATTACTCTTATCCGGGAAAGATTATTTACAGATATGTAATGCAACTCTTCATATACAACTCTTCATAGCCAAGCCTACACATATCTTCTACTTAAACAGTCTAATTTTATAACAAAGCCTCTTGTCCCATTTAGCCATAAAACTTCCTTGGATCCTATCTGTCCACCCAGCACATGTATCCCATCCCACGGCAGAGGCAGCTTAAGAATGAACTGTCTACCCTTCAGTCACCACAACTGGCAATCTAAAATAATCGATTTTTTTTTTACATGCAAGATTTCAGCAGGGCTCCATAAAGGTACAGGGGATTCACACAGCATACAGATGCAGGATTGCAGCTTTAAGAGCAACACAATGCAGTAGATAATTTTTCCTTTTTCAAAACTGATTAGTCCCATTCCAAAACTGAGGGTGTTTAAGTTACTAACATATCTACACTGGACATACTATTTAGTGTGCCTTGAGATAGGGTTAGCTTAGGAAATATGTTCTGCACCTGAAGGTCCATACATACAAGAAGAACTGGCTGTCCTCCTCTTCTTTCTCTGTTCTTTCTCTGTTCTCTATTCAAAAGCTTTCAGTAAACTTTAAATACGTGTAAATGCTTATAGAGGCATCATTTCATTCTTCTCTCACAAAAATCAGTCCTCCCAAACAGCTACTTATGTTAGAAAGCCACTGTCTTTCAACAACTGGGCAAAGGCTCTGCAGCACTGTTTTCCCTCCCTTCTTACCCCTTAGAAAGGTGGCTAAGAATTTAAACACAACTAGAAAGCAAGCAGTAACTGCGTGTGGATTGTTCATGTTTTGAGTTGTAAAGATACAACTGGAACATAAATGAAATAAAAAAGTGTCCAGTGGCAGGGAAAAAGCAGAGCTTAAAAAATTTTTAGTCTCTCTACAAATATTGCTGATTCCCTGTTGACAGAGATTCCTCAGATGACTTTTTATCCCCCAAAACTTTATTTATTGAAAAGGTCTGAAGACAAGTGCTATATTAACTTATGCAAATATGCCTGAAGCCATCATTTCAACAACACTTCACTGAACACATAGAGAATAATTCCATTTACTCTTTATGCCTAACACATTTCAGAAAACCTTTGTATTATGTGATTCAAACAGCACTAGCTGATGTCCAGAATGTAGGTCTTATTTAGGAAAGGGAGAAAAAAAAAAGTAATTCACTTACAAGTGGAATTATGTGAAGTCTTCTTAGACAGACTGTCAAGTAAGAAAACCATAAACTACTTCAGCCCAAAAGGCCACTTTTTGATATCTAAGCATACTTCCACTACAGATGCATCTCCCTACTTTTCTCTACCTCTTCTCCCAGGCACCAGCTTAGATGTTACCAGAAGATTTGGAGTGTCTCAATGTCTTTGCTTTACTAGTCATTCCAATACTACAGCAGCATCATCAAAATCTTAGAAGTGCTTGCCACTACCTGTTGGTCCCAACACTTCCTCTTTTTTACCTTTTCAGGTACTGTATTGCTCTATTCCAATACTGAAATACTGGTTTTCCTTATAGAAGCCTCTCAAATGATTATGAGAGTCTCATGATTCAGTGACTCACATTACACCAGGGAGGACCATTATGCTAGTGAACAGAAGGCCACAGCAGCACTCATTGCAAGATACAAAGAATAATCAAATACTGACTAAAAATAAAACATTTACCTTTCACATTAGAATATTTACTGACATTTAAATGGAAAGCTACTGAGGCTTCTTGCAGGATAAAGGCATTTTTTGCACAAACTCTTCCTCCATCTACACATTGCTGTTAATGGACTTTGAATTGGGCTTTATGTGGACATTAGAGTATAAAGAAAGGAAAAAAAAGGAGGAGAAAAAAGGGAGATCTTCCCTGCCTTTCAAGGGGAACCCTGTGATACATGTTTGCTTTTGGGGGAAAAGGGAAAAAAAAAAAGGAAAAAAAAGAAAAAGCACAGGAGCTGTGGACAGACACAACCCCCCCTCCTCAATAAACCAATAAGACAAAAAAAGAACTCAACCCAGCAACATTAATCACACATTTTTGTTTCTAAACAGTGCTAAGAAGATATCATAGATGTCTCTCTTTGATATTCTAATACTTTGGGTTTGGAGATAATCATCTTCTATTTAAACATTCCTACAAGTGTTACAAAGAAGATAGAGTTGTTTATGTGCAGTATAAATTCCTGACTGGAAACTTCTAAGTTTCAAGCAATTAAACAATATGCATTCATCTGGTAGAAATTACTAAAGAATATACCTTTTTCCAAATCTTGTTCCACCCACTGTGCCATGGGCAGGGACACCTTCCACTAGACCAGCTTGCTCCAAAGCCCCATCCAACCTGGCCTTGGATATTTCCAGGGATGAGGCAGCCACAGCTTCTCTGGCCAACCTGTGCCAGGGCCTTACCACCCTCACAGGGCACAATTGCACGGATTCTGGCCAGCAGCGTTCCTAGGTCCTGACACACCAAAGCCATCACTTCTCACCCCCACACAGAGTTTTTCTCTATTTAGGCAGGAAATCAGACTGTGAAAATACAGAAGTATTACCTTTTGTTATTAAATAACTTGGACCTTGCTTGAATCCAAGTTTCGGAAATGCTCAGCACCACTATTTTGGACAGTGTCAAAGCTGAATCAAAGTCCTGTCACACTTCCCAAAGTCCCAGTCAATCTGGCTCATGGGTAGGTTAAACAAGAGACACAAACAACAAGCCAGGAGTTTAAGAGAGAATTTCTCTCCTTTGTGGGTGACCTCCTCAAAGACTGGAGAAGGGGCAGAAAAATCAGCTTAGGTGGCCCAATAGTCTAAAGAGCAAAGAATCAATATTTACTTTTAAGGCCATTTCATGGAAACAGTAAGGGTACTAGAGCACAAAAGTGACCCAGAGCATGCACGTAAACACACCAATGCATTCTACAGATACCATTTCAAAGATGTTTTTTGTCTTGGTTTGAAAGACAGGTGCCTGCTAAAGAAGGCAGGAACCTCCCTTGGAATGGAAAACACAACCCCTGTTCCCTCCAAATTATTATAACTTTTAAATTACAGGGCTGTCAGGCAAAGATATGGGAAAAGGAATAACAGTTCTTTACTGGAATATATATATGTATATTAAACAAGGCAAACAAGCAACAACAACAGCAGCAACAAAAGACAAACACCCCCCAGAGACCCAAGCCCAGCCTCTCTCGGCCCAGGCCCTTTCCCCTTGGGTGCAGTTCCGGTCACAGCCGGCAGGGGGCGCTGGTGGCTCCCGGCCAGGCAGGGCGGGTGCGATGATTCCCCCGCGCCTGCAGGGGGCGCTGTGGCGCCAGCTCGGCCGCCTCTCTCCACACGGTAATGGCGCCTCAGCAGGCGGGAGAGATGGGAAAGGGGCTGCCTTTACAAACTCATGGCGGGCAGCAGGGCCCGGTGCCCCTCTGGATGGCAAAATGTACTGTAGCAGGAACCTCAGAGCAGCAGGGTGGAATAGCAGAGGCGAGCACACCTGGGGTGACAAAACAAAGTGTAGCAAAAACTCCTGAGCTGCAGGGTGTCTAGGGGGGCACTGCCTCTCAGGCTGAAGTGTAGCAAAGATTCTGAAGTAGTGGCAAAATACGGCAGAGCTGGGCAGTGGCAGTGGGAGACACTCCCTCCAGATGGGGTCGGAGTCCTGGGTTTTTCCCTGAGGCACCCAAGCAGATGGTGAGGGTCCTTTCCAGTGAGATTGGGTGTTGAAAAGGTCCCAGTACAATGGCCGCTCTTACAAGCAAAGGCTCATCCATGGCAGGAGAAGCAGTGAAGGGCTGGATTTCTCCCTGCAGCAGCAGCAGCCCGATCATTCTCCTCTGGTCCTGAGAGTGAGAGAGAGCGAGGGAGCTGAGCCTAGCCCCCGTGAGCCACTCAGCCAAAATCTCACAGTATCTCTGTACTTCCCAAGAGAAAGCTCCCCAGATAAGAGGGTAGCCGACTGCACCTTTCCGTCTCCTCCTCCTCCTAGCCACATCTTTTGTCTTATAAGTGTCATTGTTCTCATCTCTTAGGCAACAAATGGAAGAAAATTCCCTGAGAAAAAGAAAGAAAAAAAAAAGGAGAAATCCTAACCTCCAACATTTTTTTTATCATTTTTGCCAGTACAGCTACTAGAAGGCTTCAGTTATGAGCCAGGGCCTCCAGAGATAAGTACTGTCTATATATTTTAGAGGCAAACTGCTGTCTGACTCATGTAATATGCATTCAAATGCTGGTTTTCTGGATATATTTTCCTCATATTTTTACAAGTATGCCAAGCACAAACATTTGTCCAACTGTAACAAACATACACTAGTCCTTAGCATAACACCCCCAAGGCTGCCTTGCAATTCATACTGGGCACTTTTTGCAGGCTGAGATACAATCATTTTTGTTTCTATATTATATTAATTTGAGCAAATGTAATTTCTCAGGAATTTGCCATTATTACCTCCAAGTAATATGTTAGAAGTTTGTGAACAACAAATATAGCCTGTTTTGCCATGTTTTCCTGGTATCAAAACAACCCTATAATATATTATTTTTCCATCCAGACAATAATATGTTTTGTTTCCCTTTGAACCTGATCCAGTAGTTTGGATGGGGTGAAAAGCATGTTCAATCCTTAAGATGTTAATCCACCTAAGAGCTATGAAATGTATCTATTGAAACTTCATACTTGTAGGGTCTGTTCTTTCCAGCTGAAATCTGACCATTTCCTACCTCTTTAAACAATCAGAATAAAATTTAAGGTATTTCAATTCAAGTTTGATCTTCCCATCTCTTCCTGAAAACTGCTAAGTTTTGAACTTTTAAAAAGCAATAATTCTAAAAGGTTTATTACCAGATTTTTTTCCATGTTTTCTCCTGCAAATAATCTTCGGGAGAAATTGGATGCCTGCTTTAACTTCTACTAACCAGAAAGATTTCTACTAACCAGGAAGATTTACTAGTGGTTCAGCAACTACAACTGCTGTATGACTTGCTATTTTCCCCTTCTTCTTTCTCCAAAAGCTCCTTCACCTCCCACTGTGTTGGAAACCAACAAGCGAACAGGACCAGATGTTCAGCTGCCAAGCTTGCTTTCTGCCTGGTTTAAGAAATTTTATGTAAGCACTTGAGTGCTTGATGATATATTGTGAGCACAGAGGTGACATAACTCATTGCAGTCCTCCAGGAAAAAAAGTGACTTTGGAAATACAGGTGAGTGCAAGCACCGGCAATCATCCAAATGCTTCTCCAGACTCATCTGCTGTCTCATTCTTTGGACTACATATTCCATTTGCTAAAGAACACCCAGCATTTTGATGAAGGAAACAAATAATTTGTCTTGATTACAAGACACCATAATATTTGCTTTAAGCTTCCTGAAGTGGAAGTATAGCACAATCACAGTGCTTTGAGGAAGACGTGACAGGCTTTTCTGCAGAAATGTTTTGCTAAAACTGATGGTTGTTTCAAAAGTACTGGGGATGGGAAAAGACATGCCAGAAAGTAAAACTTCCAACAAAGTTAGCTTAACAAAATTAGGTTGGGAGTGGTGAGAGAGGGGGTGAGCTAACCAGAACAGAATGAATTACTTGAAACAAAATAAACAGCTTCCACATAACATTTCCCTCAGTTTCCATTAAAGTGCTCACCCCACGGTAGTGAACTAGAACTGAACTAGCCACTGAACTAGACAGTAAGAACTTGTAAACCATCTTTTTTCCCAAATATATACAATACTGCCACAAAGTTATCATGGTGGAGAAAAAAACCACAGCAAACCAAGAAAAAACAGCAATAAGACAGCTCATTGTACATATCCACAAGGACACTATTTTATGCAAATTTTGTTTTGCTTGATATCGTTATATAACTTCAAGTGAACTTCAAGGGAATTTAGCCATTCCGTATGGCCCTGGCAAACAGTCTGCAAGGGCAAATACAAATGTCTACCTTGTGCTTCAATTGCTTTAATATACAAGATATTTATATCGCAATGTGGACATTTCTGAGTAACCTTCCTTTACATAAGCATTTGCACTGGAGTCATCTCTAGCATTTCTTAAGAAGAGTATGACCCCAAGCCTTACTTTTAAAAAAGTGTTCTTACAAGGGATCACCATGTGCAGGGAGCCAGTGTCTTCAGAAGTGCTCCAACACAAAGATTACATTTTGAGTGTTGATGGATTCTAAGTAGGTCATACCAGATGTAAACTTTTACATCCCAATTGCAGAACTAAATTACTAGTTGTTCCTGGCTCTCTAAAAGCACCACCAACCCAAATCTACTCCCCCTCGAACAACAGAAGCTTGCTTACTGCTACTGCAGAAGGTTCACATGCATGTCACTGTCTATCTTCAGTGAAGAAATACCACTATTACTCATGTGAATTTATGAGGAAACTGAATTTTCTTAATATCAGATGTACAAGAAGATTCTCCCATATTTCACAAGAGGACTTCTCCCTAGTGACCACCAGCACTTGAAAAGAAACAAAAACACCTGGGGCAGCCTTGGAGGAAGGGTAAGTACCTGCTGTAATATTTTTAGTTCACTTCTTTGAAAACTACTTTAAATAACATTTGGAGTTAGTCACTGAACACAGACAAGTTCGGTAGGTCTCGGTCATGAAAAATGAAACCAGGTGTTTTGTTAAATCAAACAACAAAAAAGAAAAGGTGATGTCAAAATTCAACTACGTCTGTATTCTCACCAAATCATTTGCACTGATCAGCCAGTTTCTGAAGCAGAACCTGGCAGCTACCAAAACAGGCTGCAGCAGGAATTATAGGTGTAATACAGGAAATAATCACAAAAATATCTTTGTGTAATTCAGTTAAATAGCCAATGGGAAGACTTCATCTAGGCTCAATTAGATCTGCTAATCACAGTGGTAGTTTTAACTCTCATTATTAATGCCAGATGCCCTATGATATTCACAATTACCAGAAGTACGTATCCTACAACATGAACAAAGAATTGTTGCAGCTTTCAAGCTGAGAAAACAGGATCTCAGAGGCCAAGCAATAACAAAAGCAGTCCTCCTCTTGGATACATCCACCTTAAAAAGAAACAAGGAATTGCATCTGTCTTGATGTGACATTTCCAGGCATGTTTCTTGTCTCCTGTATGCAGTGAGGGAAGACAGCCACTCTCATTTTCTCTTCTGCACATCCAATATGGCCAGCAACCCAGAGGAATGATATCATGGGGGCAGCCAAGGAGGAGCTCTCTCTGTCTCCTCTCTGCTGGAAAGAGACAGGAGGGAGACAGAACAGTAACACTTCTGGCTGAGCCCTCTCAGGAATACAGAGCCCCTTCCAAACAGCATGCCCAGGTTTAAGGAAAACAGCATGACTTGCTAAAATGCAGTGTTGAACAGATATTACTAGAGAAGGATGCAGTCTTATAAATTTAAGAAATCCCATCTCTCCTGAATATGGCCTATTTTAGAAATCAGTTCCTACCAAGATAATCCAGCAAACAAAGAGGGTTCAACAAAAGACTGAGGGTTGACAATACACTCAAATTCGAGTACATCAATTGTGTATCACATATAGTCAAGAAAGCCTAGTTTAAACACTTCCACTGTCAATTCCTACAGCAGTGCAGCCATGCTTAATGAGTTCTTGTTGGGGTTGGGGGGGGGAAGAAATGAAAGGCTTCTTTCATCTAGAATCTCTGAGTGAAAGATTTCTGAGGAATAAGGAGTGGGTGTTTTTTAAGCGAAAATAAACAAATAAACAAAATACCACCTTATTTATTGCTCAAACTACCCCAGTGAGCTCCATATATTTGTGTAAGACTATTTATTGCCTCTGCATTGTCCTCACACAGACACATTGTACTGCATTTGCTTCCAGCATCACCAGCTGAAGTCTAATTTCAATGTACACTAATGCTAAGAAAAATCACACCTAGATGCTTCATAGAAAGGCCAGTTGGTCAGTACATATTATCTCCTCTCAAGAAGCCATGATGGTTAATAACAGTAATTTCTGTACATATTCTATCTTGTCAACAGAGCTCACAAGTCTGATGTTGGGGCACCTTTTACAACTTTCAGATGTCAGTTCCAGAAGCTCATCCTGAGAGAGAACTTGATTAAAGACTCCCAGCTCCCTTACTTTTCCCTAAATTAAAGGTGGAAGGGAAGATTAGCTCACAGAAACTACGATTTCTGTGGGTCATGAATATTTCTTAGCAGGTTCTCAATGAAAAGCAATCCAAACCTCATCTACCTTGGCTATGCTGATGCCCTGTGATCAACTTATACAGCTTTTAATTTTTGCAGCTCAGCTACGAAGAAAGTTCTCTACACCTGCTCCTCAAAATAACCACAGAATTGCAGAATCATTTCGGTTGGAAAAGACCTCCAAGATCCTTGAATCCAACCTTCATCCAACCTTGAATCCAATCACCACCTTCACAACTAGACTAGGGCACTGAGTGCTATGTCCAGTTGTTTCTTGAGCACTTTCAGGGATGGTGACTCTACCACCTCCCTGAGAGCCTGTTCCAGTGCTTTACAACCAAGTTCCATGTTCTTCCTGATGTCCATCCTGAACCTCTCCTGACTCAGCCTGAGGCTGTGTCCTCTTGCCATGTTGCTGGTTGCCTGGGAGAAGAGGCTGACCCCTACACTGCTTGTGAGGTATCAACCACTACTTTCTTTTCCTCACTATTTTCTATCCATTCCCCACCATCTCCAGAGCATGTGGGTCCCATATAAGAGACTCAGTCCCTATGGGCTCAGCCCATATGTCTGACTTGGACATCAGAATTACTCAGTCTTACTGTCCATGTGAACACACTCCAGCCCCAGGAGCAGCAGCAGACCCCTGGTTGCCTGGATTTCTGCCTGGTTTTCCTCTGGCTCCCACAAACAATAAGCATTTGCACACCCACTCACCTACAGTCACTTTCTTCATGAAAAGACTTCTTATCAGCACCTTGCTTGTAAACTTGCTTTCCAGCTGGTGTTTCTTTGGAATTGGGATAGGAAGGAAGAAAAAAAAAAACACCAAGAAGAAACCTCCAGGTCTGATAACAATGTAGGCACCAGACTTTGATGTACTGTATTGCACTCTATCATTTCCTTAGCCATCAAAGCCAGCACTGGCAACAGACAACTAACCAGAAGGCTGAGCACCCTGAATATACTGAAACCTGTTACCAAAAAAAAACCCACAGCAGCTTCACCTGCTCAGATATATCATGCAGTTAAGAAATTAAGTTAAAAAAAAAGGAAGAAAACCGTATTTATTATTGATATTTACTATGTGAAAGGAAGATTTCTGCACTAGCTGTTCATCTAACAGCCAAACATTTCCATAAGATCTTGTAGGAGCAAAAAGAGAGGAAAAGAAAAATTTCCAAGCCAAAGACCTATCAGACGTGCATCACTTCAAGTCTCTCCATTGCAGGACTCTGCAAAAAAAAAGGAGTTTACACACATGCAGATTTCTGTTAGGTAATGTTCTGTTAGGGGGAATGAAAGGTAATACTCAAAATACACCCAGTATCAGTACCATGGATGTTCCACATCTACAGTGGATTGAGAACCCATCCTGGGCTGGTCCCAGGTGGGCATTTCATTGCAAGACTGCTACGTAAGTCTTTTCAACACACTATTTTCATGTACAGCCCTTTCTCCAAAACACCAGTAAACACAAGAAGCACACAACAGGAGCACTGTAAGAAGTGATCTGAAAGTGACAGCCTTATCACGGCTAGCACTACTGATACTGTTAATTCACTGATTTTGTGCAGATATGTGGCCCCACGATCTGGTTTTCCCTATTATTTATGCGTGCTTTCTGGCTGGGGAGTCTTTGTCCAACTTATTCTAACCTTACCCTTTTGTTTTTAAGGAGTTAGGACCATAAAAACACTGGAAACTCAAGTCTGTTCTGGAAATGCATCATGCAGTGCTGGCAACAGAAAAGGCGCTCCCGCCCCTTGCTCATTCACCTTGGAAAGGCCATCAGAAAAGCAAACTACGCAGCCCGCTTCCTAAAGTTTGCACGGCGCCAGACGGCCGCTGACTTGCACTCAGCCAGGGCGGCCTTATACTGGTTACATCTGCGCGAAAAGAAGAGTCACATGGAAAGAATCAGCGCACATCGCCCCGGCTGTAGCGGGGGACGCGCTCGTTCGCGTTTCGGTCTTGGAGACGCGACTTGGCTCCTCTCGCTCCGGGATGAGGGAGGGAAAGCGACACCTCCAGGAGCCTTCCCCCTCCACATACAGAGACTTCGCGGGGACCGTCCCCCCGCAGCCCAGCGCCGTAGCGGGACGGGGAGCCGGGGGTGCTCCCCGAGGCGGCGGTTCGCGATAGCCCCGCGGGGCAGGGACGCGGCCACTTACAGCTCAGGACCCCCACGTAAGCGAAGAGCAGCAGGCGGAGACTGCGGCTCGCCATCTTCCCGCGGCGGCGTGGGGCGGTGCCCGGCGGGCCGGGGGCTCAGCGCCCGCGGAGCTGTTGCGGTAGCCGGGACTCAGCAGCCTCGTCGCCCGTGCTTTGCCTCCTCCGAGCCCGGAGCCGCCCCAAACCTTTAACGTGTCCGAGGAGGCGTCTCCCCGCTCCGAACGCAGGACCCAGGGTTGGACGCGGGGATGTGCCCTGGCTGCCCGCCCGCCCGCCCTAGAGCGGGGAGCCTCGGCGGGCAGCGGTTCCGGGAGCATCCCTCTCCTCTGCCGCCCCCACAATGCCCCCGCGCATCCCGGGGGCTGTGTTGTGTTGTATCCAGAAGCTCTTCCCTCCCTTTTGTTCATTTATTTGTTTATTTTTAAGCTGGGACATCTTCGTAAGCTCAAGGACATTTGTTGAACAGAATTAACTTTTCGTTAGGAAATGCTTAAACTTCTCAAAGAAAAGCGTTGTCCGTGTTGGTGCGTTTCCCTCAGGCAAACCCACACAGAGTGGAAGTAGGGATAACGGGATGAAATCACGGAAAAAACATTTGGATATTCCGGGTAACAAAAAAGCGATGTGAAGGCGAGGCACTGCTTTAAGGCAAAAGAAATCACAATGACTCCTTGTGTCTGCCTGTACAGCTGGACTGGACAGAATCCCACCTACAGCAGGAGATTGGTCACATGGTGACCTCCAAAACCTTCTAGATTATTTTTTTATACCAGACTGGGTGAGTTTTTGGTTAAATATACAGGTGGTGTAATGTGTAATGGCCCTTTAAATTTATGAATCAAGGAAAATTACTCATATGTAGTAATAACTACAGTTAATAGTGCATCTGAATAGTTTCCAATGACATCTTAAAAATGCATTACCACTGATGTAAAACAGTTCTATAACAAGAAAAGTATCACAAGTAATTTCTTTTCGTATTCAGAACAGCAATGTCGGCTATATTTTGTTACAGGTCAACAAAATGAAGAAAGATAATTTATAAATAAAATCTCTAACAGCTATTTTAATGGAGAGCAAGGAAGTAGGATGCCATGATGGTCTTCATGGCAAAGTCTTCTTAGTTTATTTTTCATGTGGAAAAAATGTATACAGAACACAAGTAATATTTCTTTTTAAAATCTGCATTCATATATATATATATGTATGTATATATGTCCAGTATATATTACTGGTATGGTGACATGCATTTAATAAAATCAAAACTATCCCATTGAAAACAGAAAAGTTTTTTGTGTGTCCCAGCACATCATAGCTTTAGGCGTGTACAAAGGTTCTTGATTTCAGTAGGACTGCTTTACTATTTAGAGTCAGACAACTATAGAAATGTTGTCTTGATATAACATTTAAATATATGGCAAGAGCCTGGTGGAAAAAGATACAGACATGGGGAGGACTGCTATCCATATTTTTAGTCATTTAAAACTGAATGTGGTAGAAATGAAATAACACATAGAGCCCAACATGGAAGAATTTGTTTGAGATACTCAGTTTAACAGTTATTCTTGGAGAACTTTCCATAGACACTCCTTTTTAGAATAATAAAAATAGTCTAATATCTGCACACAAAATACCAGCTATCTTATTTTGTGATAGCTGTTCTAGTCAAGTTCATTGTACAGAAAAGCCTTGAAGAATGGAGTGGAATTGCAACATGATTTCAAGATTTGGATGTTTTGTAACAGTCTCAGGAAGTAATAAAACAAAAGACTGCCCTCATTTTATTAGACAATATTTTAGATAAATCTACACTCTTACATTGAAATGGAATTCTTCCTCCTTTTAATGAAACTTTCTATTGCAAATGTAAAGTGCTGATGATAATCTGTTCTAATAATAAGAGTTTACCTCTTTTATTATTGCACCATCACTGTGTTATGGTCCCATTTTTAAAGTTACTAGAAATGCCTCTGCCCGAATTAAGGTGTAAATGAGACCATATGCCAAAGTCAATAGTATGGTTTTATTTGATTGTAAATATGACAGAGAGAGAAAGAGGGAGAGAGAGAAAGAAAGAAATAGAAGAAAGGTGGGAGGACAGAAAGAGAGTCACAGAGACAGATTAAAGAAAATATCACCAGTCTGTGGATCCCAGTGATGTTCTGTTGATCCTCTCCAGCTGGTCTTCTTGGTGATGAAGGTCCCCCTTGAAAAGCATAGAATCCGGTGGATTAATATATGCTCAGGTCAGGCCAGGTGGGAATGCCCAGGTACCTTCCCTGTAGCAGGGGCAGTCTTTCACAGCAGACTCTGGATCTGTTGCATCATTTTGCATCACATGCAGTCCTGTGGTGCAAGGCTTTTGGGGAGCACTTTGGGTGGTTGATGGATTATGACTCCCTCTCAGANCCTTTATCTTATATAGGCATCTTAACTCACAGTTCAAAGTTCCAGTCAGGCATCTTCAAGGAGCGGTGGGCTTCTGCGGTTGTAGCTTCTTTATCCAGTTTTTGCTATAATGAGCAAAACTCCTTCATAACAATGGTTAAAGCATGAACCATTTCAGTCCCTGACACACTGTCAAAGAGTTCTATTCTCCTCACCTAACAGAAAAAACTGTTTTGAAAAATAATTTGTAAAAATTCTGTGAAACACCATAAGCCTCTGACTCTTCACCTGGAAAACATTTTACCTTTCCTAGCTATAGGATGCTAAAAATGAACAAAGGGAAATTCAGCTATATTAAGGAAATCCTCCTTTTGGTGATTTCTCCACTCAAAATATGTTTTATTTTGCAGGGGGAACAAAATCTCTCTAGATTTATTCTTCTGCAATTTGCGTGTTGATTTCTAGAATAGCTTTGATGTAAAATAGCAAAAAAAAAAAAAAAACAAAAAACAAACCCAAACAACTGTATAACAAATTAGAACTGCTAAATTTGGTTGCAAAGGTGTTGCAACTTAGATACTCAAACACCTACCACAGATAGATTAGCAAGGAAGATGACTGTGATTCCTCTTCTTAAAAGCCTGCATAGAGTAGAGGCAAAAGCAGTGGCAGTACACTACATGAAGAAAATTGGTTGTTTAACTAGCACCCCGAAGAGTGCTAATTTCTATGTAATCCCTTCTCTGTTATGGCTTACACATGCCAAACTAGAAGATAGTTGCGGGAGAGATAATGAATGTTCATCCTTGCACTGCCATTAAAAATAACTTTCGAAAAACGTTTAATGAAAGACAGTGTTTCTCTCATATGTCACATTCAGGCATATCTCAAGTTTACTCACTGAATTTAGGTAGATTAAATAATGCAAGCCTCATTCCATGTAAGGAAGCACATATTTTTTATCCTGTTGATAAGCAGGTAGTATGGATGTGTGATGATCTGGGAGTGGCTGTTCTTGTATTTGCAGAGTGAAACGCTAGTGAAAGCATAAAAGATTACAGTTCTGTGCTACTTTTCCTTTTTCTTCCTGTGCTTTCCTACCATGATTGCTCTTTAAACGTTTTAGTGTCTCTTGGTTCATCTATAATAGAAGATAACCCAACATATTTGCTGATAACTGTGCCTAATAATGATAAAGAGTAGCAGAGGGGAAGATGTAGAATATAGAGCCACCAAGGGAGAAAATAAAAGACACAAGAAAAAAGCATTCCTGTGCATAAGCATGCCTGTATCACTCTTTATATGGACAGTTGAGAGCTTACTGTTATTGGAATTTACATGGTTCAGGCTTTGATCAAGAAGACACCTTTGAATATTTTTCCATATTTAAAGAAGAAGAAACAGATTTTTTCATATTTTAAAAAAGAGAAATGTTATGTTTGAGGTGGTCAGAGAGGCCATTTGAGATTTGGTGTCATAGCCTGTGCATTAAATCTCTGTACACATCTCTTTTCTAAGCACACTAAATTGTTGTCACATGTATTTGCTCTAGTAAGTGCTGAATACAAGAGCACACAGCTGTAAAGTGACCATTCTGATGTGATTTCAGGCACAGCTATGGGGAAAGTTGATGGAAAAGTATTTCATAAAACTGCTAAGAGAGATTCCATTTAATTTAGTTTAAGTGCCAATATGCATATTTTATAATCCGTGTCACAAATCTTTTTTCTAAAACCCATTGATGGATGTGCTATGTATTTTTGTGCTGCTTTGACAGCCCCCCTGCAGTACATTGAATCTATCAGCTTGAAAGCCTTGCCCTTTAGTGTAAAGAATAATCAGCAGCCATGTGTAAGTATGTAGACAGGCTGATATTTCCAGTTAAAGGGATACTTTTTTTCTTTTGCAATTTTAGTTATCACCACACCTGGTTTTTTTCCAATATCCTGGGGTATTGCTTTGATGGCTGTCCACTCCCTGGTTATAGAAGGCCTTGTCTCCTTTTGACTTCTGTGGCATTTTATTATTTTTTATAGCCGCTTCATGTGAATTGTTTTAATTCACATCTGGGGAAAAAAATCTGATTTATCTGACAGACTATCTGCTTGTTTTGTACTTTGAAACTAAAAACTTTGAGCAAGTATAGTGTTGAGAAAAGAAGCAAAAAACCATTTTCAGATATATTTTTTGTTCTCCCAGCTGTCACTGATGGCTGTTTAAAGACGGAGCATAGCCTGGCTGTAATGCAGCGGACTAGAGTGCTGTGATAGAACATTGTATCTCTATTAGACTGTTAAAATATTTAGTATCTAATGGGTCTGCCAAACTTGAACCAAGAAGGCTACAAAATGTGACGGCAGAACAAGCAAAGAGCAATACAAATTACTTGTTCTCAGCAGCTTTTTTCAGTGAAACCCCCTACACCCCACCTTCATTTTCTGGAATGTCTTGTATGATTTTATCTTTGACTTGCAAAGTACAGAATCAATGCCTTTTTCTTTTTCTTTTTCTTTTTTTTTTTTTTTTTTCAACTGAACTTGCAAGATTATGCCACTGAGTAGGCAGCTCAGTAGCAATCAAAGGTACATTTCTAAAAAAGGTCCATCACATAGGATGGCATTGTGGGACACAATTCAACTTAAGCAACAGTGGGCAATGCATTAGCCACAATGCTGCTGAAGAATTCAGAATTATTTTGCCACAGTGTTTATAATGCTTTACTGCTCACGAGGTAAAAGTATGTCTGGATGGCAGAGCCCAGAGAGTTCTGGTGAGTGGTGTTAAACCCAGCTGGCAACTGGTCACAGGTGGTGTCCCCAGGGCTCAGTATCGGGGACAACCCTGTTTCATATCTTTGTAATGATCTGGACAAGTGGATTAAGTGCATCCAAAGTCAGTTGCAAATAACACCAAGTTGGGTGGGAATGTCAGTCTGCTGGAGGTTAGGAAGGCTCTGCAGAGGGATCAGGACAGGCTAGATCACTGGGCTGAGGCCGGTGGTCTGAGGTTCAACAATGCAAATTACTGGGTCCTGCCCTTAGATCACAACAACCCCTTGCAGTGCTACAGGCTAGGGCAGAGTGGCTGGAAAGCTGGAAAAGGACCTGGGAGTGCTGGTTACAGCAGCTGAACATGAGCCAGTACATGCCCAGGTAGCCAAGAAGGCCAATGGCACCTGACTTGTCTCAGAAATAGTGTGGCCAGCAGGACCAGGGCAGTGACTGTCCCCTGCACTCAGCACTGGTGAGGCCACACCTTGAATCTTGTGTTCAGTTTTGGGCCCCTTAATTCAGGAAGGACATTGAGGTGCTGGAATGTGTCCAGAGAAAGGCAGTGAAGCTGGGGAAGGGTCCGGAGCACAAGTCTGATGAGGGGCGGCTGAGGGAGCTGGAGTTGTTTGGCCTGGAGAAAAGAAGGCTCAGGGAAGATCTTACCATTCTTTACAACTACTTGACAGGAGAGTGTAGCCAGATTGGTTTCTATGCCCAAGTAACAAGTGATAGAACAGGAGCAAATGGTCTCAAGTTGTGCCAGGGAAGGTTCAAGTTGGATATTAGGAAAAATTTCTTCACAGAAAGGGTTGTAAAGCGTTGGAACAGGCTGCACAGGGAAGTGGTGGAAGTGTTCAGAAAATGAGTAGATGCTGTACTTTGTGATATGGTTTAGTGAATGTGGTGGTAGTCAGTTAAAGTTTGGACTTGATGGTCTTGGAGGACTTTTCTAACTTTAATGATTCCATGATTCCATAATTCTATGGTATTATGATGAATACACCTCCTATGATGTAGTTACACTGCATGTTGTCTTACAAGGCTGTTGCTGCTTCTGGCCATGGATTACTGCTCTCACTTTGCTTGTGCAGGGAAATTAATATAAGAAATAATGTGAATCATGTGAATAAAACATTATCTTTCAGCAGTACTGATTCTGTAATTTGTATCATTTCAGCAACCTTGTATTCCAATGCTGCTGCAGTTGTTCACCTAGAGGATAAGCAGTGAGAAACAGCCAAGAATGGCAAAGGGAGGCGCAGGTTTAAGCCAGTTTTACTTTTGAAGCAATCTGTAAGTGAGCTCAGAGCTGGCTTTGGGACCATGAGGGTGATAAACAGTCACGGTTTGTTGCTTACACACTCCTGTTGGGTCACATACCATGGCATAAGAGCAATTACAGGGTCCCTGTTGCTTCAGAGGGCAACCTCGTATTTTCTGACCATTATAAAATAATAGACATGGTTTTCCTGAAAGTTAAAGGGCTTTATGAAGACTGGTAGGTTGTAATTATTCTTGGACAGTTCTGTGACCCATCTCTTCTCTGCACCACAAATGTGCTCAGTGCTGTGACATGTCAAAAGCCACTGGACTTCAGTCAAACCCTTCCCAGAGTACTTGTCAGTTGGAAAGCATTTTTCTTTGGACATTGAGGGATCAATAGCCGGGCTGCCCACGCTCCTTTGGATGCAGCCCAGGACACAGTTGGGCTTTCTGGGCTATGAGCACTCACTGCCGGATCATGTTCAGCTTTTCATCAACCATCACCCCCAAGTCCTTCTCTACAAAGCTGCTCTCAATGAACCCTGGATGGGATTTCCAGCACCTTTGGATGTAGTTTGATTTTCTCTGGGGGAGTACAGCTTTGCACTGTCATTCTGTTGGCTGAGGGTTATCAAAGGGCAGATGACCTTGCTCCTCCAATAGTCTTCAGTGTGTTACAAATCCCAGATTTTTTAAAATCTACGTTGTGCTTCCAGAGCCATACCAAACAAGTAAAAGGAGGGAGCAGATATCTTACCATCACTTTTTCTGTAGATTCAGCTGAATAAAAAGTTGCAAATACTTGTACAAAAGAAGGTTTAGAAATTAGGAAGGGCCAGTTTAAAACAGATAGGTATAATAAAGTGTGCAGTATTAAATAGGATTTTACTCCTGTCATTCAATACTCCCTCAGAGTGACAGAATAGGGTTTGTTTCTGTCTCTCATACTCTGAACATTCTGCATTTATCTACTTATAGAATAAAAGTGTTGTTTTTATACACTACACTAGTAACCTTGTTTTGCTTATGTTTTTTCAACCATTGAAACCAAAATAATTGTCACGTGATCACTGACTGCATATGATTCCTTGAGTTAATAGGAGAAATGGTGTAGTTGAGCTGTAATTACACAAATTTTAGCAGCATCGTTCTAAGTAACTTGCATTTAACTAATTTTAAAAATGAGGAAGCAGGATGATTGACTTGCTGAAATTCTTATCAAATAATGTAATGAAGACCACAAATAGCTCACAAATACTCACACCCCTGGTTTTCTGGACGAGAGCCCAGGTGAACTGGGAAGTCAGTGCCAGGTACCAAACCAAGGGGACCCAGCTGTCCCGCTGCTCCAGAGATCTGTTTCCACAGTGAAAAATTCCATGCCTTTTTTTTTGTTTAATGCTGAGTTTAATTACATGCTTTAGCTCTTAATGGCACTAATTCAGTGTAACTGTCTGACACTGGCTTCATGATGGCCACTGTTAGACCATTGCCAACTGAGGACTGCGATGAAGACCATCATCAGGTAAATTGTAAAGCACCAAAATGAACTTTTGATTTATTTCACGAATTTATTAAATTTTAATGTGAACCATGGTTTTCCTACGTGGGCAGCAGCTAGTTTCCGATTGGGTTCAATCTTTTGGGGAGGAAGGAGAGTTGGGAGGTGTGAGGGGTTGGCCTTGGCTGCACACCAAGTGCTCCCCAAAACCGCTCTGTTACTCCCCTCCTCAACTGGACAGGGAAGAGAAAATATAGTGAAAGGCTCGCGGGTTGAGAGATCACTCACAAATTACCATCACAGGCAAACCAGACTAAACTGAGGAAAGTTCATTTAATTTATTGACAAATCAGAATAGGGTAGCGAGAAATAAGAACAAGTCTTGCCCCATCTCTCCCTTCTTCCTGGGTTCAACTTCACTCCTGATTTCTCTACCTCCTCCTGCCCCTCAGTGGTGCAGGAGGATGGGGAATGAGGGCTGCAGTCAGTTTGTCACACGTTGTCTCTGCTGCTTCCTTGCTCCTCATGAGGACTCACACTTTTCCAGTGTGGGCAGGGGAACCTCTGCTCTGGTGCATGGAGCACCTTCCCCCTTTCCATCTGCACTGACCTTGGTGTCTGCAGGGCTGTTCCTCTCACACATTCTCACTCCCTCCTTATCTGCCTACAATTGCTGCTGAAAAGTAACTTTTTTCCCCTCTTAAATCTGTTATCCCTGAGCACTAGCACTTGGCTTGGCCTTGGCCAGCAGTGGGTCTGCCTCAGATGCGGCTGGCATTGGCTCTGTTGGACACCGAGAAAGCTTCTGGCAGCTTCTCACATAAAAATACAGGGGTGCTCCCCTGTAGCCCCCCTGCCCCACTTCCCAAAGCCTAGCCATGCAAACCCGGTGCAGGTGGGAAATGTTAGCGAAGGGGAGCAGGTGACAACTGGTGGAGGTACAACATTTTGGGATGATGTTCCTGTCCAGAGTAATGCACAGAATTATTCCCCGGGGCACTGGTCACAGCACCAAGACTGCCAGAGCTCATACAGTGTTTGGACACTCTCAGAATCACAGAATCACAGAGTGGGTCAGGTTGGAAGGGACTACCTGGTCCAATCTCTCTGCTCAAGCAGGGTCATCCCAGAGCACACGGCACAGGATTGTGTCCAGATGGTTGTGGAATATGTCCACAACTTCTCTGGGCAAACATGGTGTGATTCTACAACCTCTGTCTCAGGCACACGGTGGTGGGATTCTTGGGGTTGTCCTGTGCAGGGCCAGGAGCTGGACTGCAATCACAGTCATAGATTCACAGAATGGTTTGGGTTGGAAGGGACCTTAGAGATCATCTTGTTCCAACACCTTGCCATGGATAGGGACGCCTTCCACTAGACCAGGCTGCTCCAAGCCCCATCCAATCTGGCCTTGAACACTTTCAGGGATGAGGGAGCCACAGCTTCTCTGGGCTTCCCCACCCTCACAGGGAAAAATTTCTTCCTTAAGTCTAATCTAAACCTATGCTCTTTCAATTGAAGCCATTTTAGCTCGTTTTGTCAGTACAAGCTCTGGTAAACAGTCTTGCTTCTCTTTTCTATACGTTTTTTCAGGTGCTGGAAGGCTGCAGTTAGGGCGCCCAAAGCTTTCTCTTTTCCAGGCTGAATAGCGTCCATTCTCTCAGCCTTTCCTCATAGCAGAGCTGCTCCATCCCTCTGACCAGCTTGGTGGCCACCTCTGGGCTGGCTCCAGCAGGTCCCTGTCCTTGCTGTGCTGGGAGCCCAGAGCTGGAGGCAGCCCGGCAGGTGGGGTCTCAGCAGAGCGGGGCAGAGGGGCAGAATCCCCTCCCTGCCCTGCTGCCCACGGGGCTTTGGATGCAGCCCAGCACACGGGGGGTTCTGGCCTCCCAGTGCACACGGCCGGGCCATGCCCAGCCTCTCACCCACCAGGATGAGATCCTCCGATGATCGCTGCGGGTCCCTTCCAACGCAGGATACATTCTGTGGCTCTGAGTTGTGCCGGGGCTGCCGAAGGGAGCAGTGACAGCCGAGGCCCGGGCGGGCCCTGCCGCCCAGCGGCGGCGCGCGCACCGGCGGCGGAACCGCGCGGCCGTTGCCGGTGTTTCCGGCGGAGCGGGGAGGCGGCACCCTGGCGGTGGGAGCATGGCGGGGCCGTGGGCCGCCCGCGGGCTGCGGGCCGGAAGCCGTGAGTGCGGGAGGGAGCCGGAGGGAGCCGGGACTGCGGGAGGGAGCCGGGACTGCGGGAGGGGGCCGGGACTGCGGGAGGGGGCTGGGAGCCAGGAGCCGTGAGCTGTGAGTATGGGGCCGGGCCGAGCTCGGGCTTGTACTGCGGCGGTGCCTTCAGGGGCTGAGGTGCCCTTATGAGGCCGCAGGGGAGCTGGCCTGTCTGAGGGAAGGGCCTCTGCAGTCAGGGAGCGACATTAACCTCATGTGGCATAGAACCACAGAGTAGCTGGGGTTGGAAGGGACTTCTCTAGGTCATCCAGTCCAACCCTCCTGCCAGGGCAGGGTCACACCAGCAGGTGACACAGGAACGTGTCCAGGTGGATTTGGAATGTCTCCAGGGAGAGAGACTCCACACTCTCCCAGGGGAGCTTGTTCCAGTGCTCTCTCCCTCTCCATGGAAAGAAGTTCTTCCTCATGTTGAAGTGAAACTTCTTGTGTTTTAGTTTATGGCCATCGTTTCTCATCCTGTTGCTGGTCACCACTGAAAGGAGTCTGGCACCAACCTCTTGGCACCCCCCTTTGAGATATTTATATGCATTGATGAGATCCTCTCTCAGTTGTCTCCAAACTAAAATAACCCAGCTCCCACGGTCTCTCCTCATAAGAGAGATGCTTGAGACTCCTCAACCTCCTTTTACCCCTTTTGTTGCCTCAGAGTTTCCTGTTGTCACTTCGTGCAGGCAATGCAGTGTGGTCACTTGCTGGAGTTGCAGAAGTGCTACCTTGTATATATTGAGACAGACAGGTGGGTGATCAGCAGTGTTGTAGAAACCAACACCTTATAAAAAGGCTTTGAAAACTCAGAATGAGTCACAGAATGGTTAAGGTTGGAAGGGACAACAGTGGGTCATCTGGTCCAACCTCTCTGCTCAAGTAGGATCATCCCAGAGCACATGGGACAGGATTGCATCCAGATGGTTCTGAAATATCTCCAGTGAGGGAGACTCCACGCTTTCTGTGGGCAATCTGTTCCAGTGCTTGGTCACTGCACAGTAAGGAAGTTCTTCCTCATGTTCACGTGGAACTTCCTGCCCATTTGTTTCTGCCAATTGCCCCTTGTCCTGTTGCTGGGCACCACTGAGCCAAGCCTGGTCCATGCTCTGACCCCTTCCGCCAGGCACTGACAGGTAAGGATGAGGTTCCCTCTCAGTCATCTCTTGAGGCTGAACAGGCCCAGCTCCCTCAGCCTTTCCTCATAAGAAGGAAGCTCTGCTGGACCCACCCCAAGATTGCTTACTCCAGGATTATTGCTTACTCAGTATCTCTCCTGTCACCAGGGTACATCTCCACACCAGCTTTCTCTCAGCTGACGCCTGATGAGGTGGTTCAGATGCGTAATGAGCTCTTCACCAAGGAGAAGGAGAGACAATTGTCTCTTCACCCACGGATTGAGAAAATTGAAGTGAAATACACTGGGAAGTCGCACCCTGGCAGTGTGTTTGTCATGAATAAGGCTCTTTCTACGCCGTACAACTGTGCCATGCGTAAGTGGATGGACTCCCGAGCTAGCCCCTCATGGTGAATGTTGTGCTGCCAATTGAAGTAGAAACAGTTAATTTTTGGAGGCTTTTTTCACAGTTCATCCTTCCAAGTCATTTACAAATATGAAACTTGCAGTTTGTTGTTACAAATGCAGCAGTCTGAGCTGCCATATGAGAAATACAGTTACTAACTATCTAATACTTCAGGGATTTTTTACCTTCTTTAGATTTAAATGAATGGCATTGCAAGAAATCTGTTCTGGCTCTTGTGGATGGTGAAATCTGGGACATGTACAGACCCTTGACCAAATCATGTGAAATTCAGTTCCTTACCTTCAAAGATGAAGATCCAGAGGAAGTAAACAAGGTAAGTTATTATCTTACTTCGTTGTAGGTGACCATGGTTCTCTGTACCTTGCCTCACTGCAGGTGGCCCTGATTATGACCACTTGATTCTGTGTGCACCTTCCAGTTCCATGCCTGTCTGCTTTCTTGAACTTTGTTGTCATTAAAGTTCAGACATTTTTAATGTCTTTTTAATGGTGCATCATGGCTATCATTAGCTGGACCAGCATGTGGGCTAGTTGAATTGTTGGCATTCCTTTCAATTGTTGTATTATTCTATGATTTCATATTTAAATATCTCCAGGGTTACATCTGGCTTGCATTCTAAGTGCAGTTTTGATTTTTTTATTTAATTCTATTTGGAGAATCATCTCTGAATAGAAGTTTAAATACTAAAGACAGTAATCACAGAATCATGGAGAAGCTTGGGTTGGAAGGGACATTAAAAGCTCATCCAGTTCCACCCCCTGCCATTGAGTCGTTAAAGACCGATCTTCACGGACAAAAACCCTCTAACTAATTAAAGCTAGAAAGTGGTGTGTTTATTCAGGTGCCGGTGTGTGACACGGGAGTGGTCTCCTAAAGATGTGTCCGCCCTTACAAGGTTATTTTCTCTCTATTTATTTCACAAAGTGTTACATATTAATCATATGCATNACCTTCCACTAGACCAGGTTGCTCATAGCCTTGTCCAGCCTGTCCTTGAACACTTCCAGGAGTGGAATGCTTGGGTTGGCAGCTAGATTTGTGCATCATCCAGTTAAGTTTTGGGAGTTTTTTTTGGAATAATTAGCTTCTAGGCAATAAATGCATGTTCTGAAATTCTCTTTGCAGGCATATTGGCGTTCCTGTGCCATGATCATGGCGTGTGTGCTAAAGCGAGCATTCAAGGAGGAATACTCAGTCAACCTAGTTAAAGCTCCGGAAGTGCCAGGTGATTAAAAGTGTTTTATATTGATTGTCTTTTGCTGCTTCTCAAGTGAGTGTTTAGTAACCAAACTTAGAAAAAAATTAGAGGTGCCTTTTCCAGTGATTGATGACACTTAGCATTGATATGTGTATTACATGTTATTGTAGTTGCTTTTAATTTATAATAGCCACACTAAAAAAAATTTTGTGATCAATGTTCAGAAAATTGGTCTGTGTGGCTGTTAGGTTTCAGACCACTTAGGATTTCATAGCTGAAATTAGTAACTAAACCTCTGTATTGTGAAGTGACGTGGGCAAGGTTTCTAGATGTGACATGTTTCTGTGGAATTTGCTCTAAAAACTGCATAGCCTTGTCCAGCACTTGAGTTACTAAAAATGACAATGTCTACACCAAATTGGAAGATAATTGAGTTACGAACAAGCTTAGTAACAACTTCTGCTCATCCGTGATCTAAGATTTAGAAAAATGAGAAAATGCACGAGAGGAGGTTGTTTCAGTAACAAAGCCTCCATAATTATGCATTTAATATATGAGAAAGTTGGTTGCTAGTCATGTGATAGCAGCTGCTTCCCTTTTTAGCAATTTCAGCATTTGTTGTGATTGATAAGTACAGGTAAATATTCCAGTTCTACCAGAATTTTGGATAGTCTTGGATATACTCAGCTGTATCATTATGTTGTATGTATAGAAATAGTGTGAGCTTACTGGGCTCATAGATTTGATTTCTAAATAGCCATAACTGAATATACACAAAACAGTGTTCTAACTACTATCAGAGAAGTTTGTGTTGCTTTTACCAGAAGTTTGTGCCATGCTCGTGTCATGGATAAACATTTTACTTCAGCTCTAATATTGTCTTATTTCTCTATGCAATAAATCCCTCTTTATGATTTAATAGTTCACATTTATTGTGAACTATTGTGAACATTACTATATGAAGCATACAATGAAAAAACTGTGAAGTATTTTTAAAGTGAGTGGTTTTGGTTTTTTTCTGCAGTATTAGACGCAGTTTTGTGAAGCAGTGTATTTTTTCCTCTCTTTACTGGGATTCTATTATACTGACATTGCTTTAAAACTCCTTTCAAATTATTTTCTCATTCAGTGAAACGAAATTAAAATAACACAAGTTCAATCTGCCATTTTACAGTGTTGAAAAATCTGCCATTTACAGAGCTGAAAACCATTGTTTTATGATGAATTTCTAAAGATAATTCTGTTTTCCTTCTCATTCATTTTGGTGTAAGAATATAATATGCCTGTGAAATACATGCCTTGTTACAAACATGAATATTTTTCTCTTTGGATTGGAATTGCAGTGATCTCTGGGGCTTTCTGTTATGATGTAGTTTTGGACAATAAACTGAATGACTGGAAACCAACAAAGGTAAGCACTTTCCAAATGTAAGCCCAAAAGCTTGTATAGCTTATGTCCTTGTCCAGTTGTTCTTTTTTAATAGAGGAGAAGGGACAGAGCTTTTTTTCCCTTTTTGTTAGTGCACATCAGGAGTACTCTTTGGGAGCTGATCTCTGCATTTACCACACACTGGTTCTATGGCAGGGTGCCCTCAGAGTTCCTGTTAGATGAAACTAACCCTTGAGCTGTCTTGCACATGCTTACAGGCTTTAGGTCTGTGGGGCTAGAGAAAGTTCTAGTCTGAAGTTCGATTTCAGAAGCAGTTGATGGGGTTGTTGGGATCTCAGTGCCATCTTTGTTACTGTATGGATCTGCTCCTCCTCAGCTGCTCTTGCCTGGTGATGTAGATGCAGCCACAGTCTTTTTGTGAGTAGAGCCTCTGAAAATGAAAGTGTGTGGAAGGCACATATTTTTTGGTGGTTTACAGCAGAATCAGTGTTGTTGTTGAATAAAACATGGCAGCACATTCAGCTGTAACTCTCCTTGCTTATATTTCATGCTCTACAGAAAATCTAATAATCTGAATACTCTAAATCTCAGAACCATTTGTGATCACGGATGTTTTACCCATCTGGTGCCCATTCTTATTCTTGTGCCCAAAAACCAGCAGAGGTAGTATGGCTAGCATAGCAATACTGGTACAATGCAGAATTTTTCTTCAATGTGATCTTGTAGCTGAAGTTACTTATTTAGAAATATTTTCTACGTGACATATTAAATGTAATTTCACCTCATAACATTTTCTTATTTACTAGTAAATCTGAGTTATGCAGAACTTCATATTCTGGTCCAAGGTGACCAATTTTTATTTATTAAATATTCAGTACCCTTTTTTCACTTTGATCTATCACAGTAGATCTTATTTGTAAGTGAAGACACCACTCTGGGAAACAAGATATATAGATGACTATTTAACAGTAGCAAGACTTTGTATGTAGTACCATGTAGGGAAAACCTGGTCAGTTTAATCAATATATATTGTTTCCGATGGAAAAATGCCTATTGATTTGACTGGGCATTGAATCTGTCCAATAAAGTAGTGATGATCTGTGGCACTCTTATGATAATAGTAAGACAGTCCTACAGTAAAATTGCTTTATTTAGGGTTTTTACTAGATGATCTTTTTGTTTTGACTAATATTTAGTATTTGATGTACTTTATCTGTTCACTACAGCTGTGAAAAGGTGGTTACAGTTTTTATGTTCTTTTTTTTTTAGGACAACTTCTATTCTCTTACAAGGGATGCCAAAAAGCTAATCCATCAAGACCTGCCCTTTGAAACACTGCATGTTGAAGCAAAAGTAGCACGGGAAATGTTTCAGCATAACAAGTGAGTGTCTGAATTTGCCTTTCTTTCAAAGAGGCAATTAGAAATCAAGTCAAAATCTCTGGTTTTATAAATCTAAAATAAGATGTGAGAGGTGAGGGTACCTCTCCCACTGCTCTGAATGAGCCTACCTCCATTCTCTTCCACTAACTTACTCACACCAGCTTACTTAGTTCTTACTATTCTCTCCAGAGGCCAGCACCAGGCACCTCTACTAGATGTAGTTTTGTGACAAACTGAAAGACTAAGACTTCTCTTGTTCAGTAGTGAGCTTCAAGGTTCCACTACTATTAAATTGAAACTCCAGTGGTTAGCCTTGGCATGGTAGTTAGTCTCAGCCTTTGCTGAAAGGATTCCATGTTTAAAAAAATGTACATTTTTTCATGTCCTGGTATCTTCAAATGAAGACTTGATGAAAGGCATTTTTTGAACTTTGCAGGGGGAAAATGGGTAAAATACTTTGGTCTGTGCTATAAAAAAGGTTTGTTCAAAACCTCCTGTCTTCTTTGCTGAAAAAAATACCTCAGCTATGTTTTGGGAAAAAGTTGTCTGGTCCACAGCTTTTTGGTAGTTGGAGAGGTGTAGGGGGAAAATGTTGTGAACCAGAATTAAACTACAATGAAATTCAAGTTGCAAAATAGCAAGTTTTTTAGCTTAATGCTGAAGGTGATTTTAATGTGACATATGGATCATCATCTCCACTTTGTTGGCTGCACTGACAGCAGGTTGGAGCTGACTTTTGGTGGTACCTTTAGACACTGTGTATAGATAGCACAGAGAACACTTTGCTGTAATGTGGGCAACCAGCTGTTGAGGGCTACACATTGCATAAAATCAGTTTAGGTAGTCTGATGGTATCTTCTAGTCTTAGAGGTGACTTGAAAAACTCCCACTTGTAGTAGTAGGTTCATTGTACCTTTCTGAATAAAACTCTGCTGTGGGAGCATGGCCCTCCTATAACATATGCACAGAATAGGCTGGAATCAATGTATCAATAGGAAGAGACCTACAACAACCACCTAGTTCAGCTGCCTGACCGATGTGGGGCTGACAAATTACAGCAAGTTATTGAAGGCATTGCCCAGATACCTCTTAATCAGTGACAGGCTTGGAGCATTGACCACCTCTCCGAGAAGCCCATTCAGTGTTTGAGCACCACCTCCTAAGGAAATGCTTCCTAGTGTCCAGTCTCAGCCACCTCCCAGCACAGCAATGAACCATTCCCAAACATCCTGTATTAGGATCCTGTGTTGACTGTGCCTGATGATTGCATTATTTTCAAAGTGCCTTTCAGTAGTGCTCAGTATAATCTCCATAGTTTTTCCACAAACTGAGGTTAACTAACATCTCTGTTAATGAAGCATGTCATATGTGTTGTCATTAGGAATTTAAACCAGTCTCAAAACTCACATAAACACAAGCATAATTTTTAGGAATTTTAAATTAATTAAAATAATTTCTGAACTGTTCTTATAAGAACTAGGTGTTAAAGGTGAGGATATTTTAAATAATTTTTTTTTCTTGTCTAGATACAAAATGGAGATGATAGAAAGAAAAGCTTCTCAGAATTCGGAAGGAATTGTAACGTTACATAGGTAAGAAAAACTGAACTGCCATTCTGTAATGATTCTCTGAAACATTTGACTATATTGCAAGTACTCTCTGGAAGTGAGAAGAGTAAGTTACTTTTGATGGCTTTAAATTTAAAGATCACTTGTATTCATTTCTATGATCTGTCTTAAGATGCTTGGAGTGATTTCCTTGCTTGGTTTTTTTAATGCAACCATTATTTTGTGATACTACATTTCTACTTAGTGTTATGTTAAGGGTGGTAAATGCCAGAGAAGTCTTAACTGCTTTCAGTGCTTTTACATGAAAACGAAATAAATCTCTAGAGCTTGACAGGTTAAATAAAATACAAAGCAAATACTTGTTTGAAAACAAGTGTTAGCATTGTATAGTGGATTTTTCTTTTTCTAAGTTGTCAAGATTTTCCTAACTTGCAAGTTACTGCTTTGTAGTGGTGGAGATGAGAATAGAACAGCATCCTAGGATACAGTGTAAGATACAGAGTTCTTAGTCTGGAGGCAGGAAGTTTGTGTTGTATCTCATGCAGCTGAAAGACTTTCTCTCTATCTTAGGCTGTTGTATGAAAATCAGTTTTCTAGATGTCTCAAGAGTTCCTCAATTGTTTTTGTAGTCCACATGTTTGTAAAGGAACAGATGTCTTTGCAGTGATGGTTCTTGAAATTTTTGAACAATGTTGTGTCATTCTTTCCTTCCTCTCACTCTGGTTTGCTCAATAAGGGGGAAAAGGGCTTACCTACTGATTTTGGGAGAGGTTTGTTCTGCATATTTCTTTGCTGTACTGCGCTCTCTCTCTTTTCTTAATTGATTTTCAGTTTTCCAAGAACTGAAAGGGAGATAACTGTGCAGACTGCAAACACTGTACTGTGGAAAATAGGGGATCTTGGAGACGAATATTTTTCTGGTGAATGACAGTTATCCCAGTTCTAGAGCCAACGTGGCATCAAGGATTTTTTAAACATAAGATTCTTTCCTAGACTTGAAGTTTAAATTTTCTAAGTTCATTTTAGAAAATTGTGTGATCTCTACTTTTGGTTTAGGAAACTTAAAAATGCTGGCTGGGGATTTGTTTAGATTTGGTTTGGGATTTGTGTGGATTTTCTTTCTGTTGATTGGAATTTGCTAATCAAAAATAAAGCCTAATCTCCTTGTACTTGACTCCGAATATATTTGACATATAGGCTGGGGTTTTTTTTGTCCCCCCAGGTTTGGTGACTTTGTAGATGTTAGTGAAGGTCCTCATATTCCAAGGACAAGTTTCTGTTTCCAGTATGAGATAACGGCAGCCCATAATCTTCAGACTGACCAGTCTGAATTGATAAGAAGATTCCAGGGTGTGTCCTTGCCAGTCCATTTGAAGGTAAGTAATCCATTTTGCACAAGTTTTCCTTCTTTAAGTTAGAACATTTTGCCTGTGTTCCTATCTTTGTTAGGTGCTGTGTTGGTAGCTAAATGGAATTCGGAGTTGGGAGCAGTAGAAAGAAATGATGACTGTGTCAGATATTTGGGGTTCATTTTCCTCAAACTGTTGTGGATATGCAGTCAGAACTGGAAAAGTTTGCATCAGAGGGCCCATGATGTTATTTGTCAGTATGGAAAGTGTTGTTTCGGTTGTGTAATTTCTGCGTGGATATTTCATTCTGCTTGCCTCAGTTGTGCTTGCCAGTCTTCTGACATCAAGGCTACTGACAGTACTTAAAAAAGCAGAACTTTGTATTTATACTTATGATAAATATACCATTCAAACAATTTCATGACACCAAAGTAAAATGTAGCAACAACTTAAAAAGTCCTAGCTCTAATGAGTCTTAAACAAAGGCTTTGCTGAACTGAGGGTGGTCTTTATTCCCATTCCTGTTGATTTACATGATTTTGACCTTGTGGTCTAGCACATGTACTATTAGCTAGCACATGTTTTAGCTGGGGAAGTTTTCAAGGGTTCCTCAGCTCATCTCTGTGTTCCCTTCCTAAGCATAATTCCCATTTTTGCCAATTAACCCCTCAAGGATTCCACACAGTGGATGAATCATAGAACCATAGAATGGTTTGGGTTAGAAGGGACCTTAAAGTTCATCCAGTTCCAATGCCCTTTCCATGGGCAAGGACACCTTCCACTGGACCAGGTTGCTCAGGGCTCCATCCAACCTGGCCATGAACACTTCTGGGGATGGGTCATGTGATGGGTAGACATTTATTCAAGTCCCCCACGTGAATATGGGCAAATTGGACACCAAAATTGTAAGTAGTGGCATTTGAACTGGGCATTATTATGGTTTTGTGCCATCGTTTCTATACATTTGTCAGAACCTGTTCTGTGATAAGATTATTTTTTACCTCTGCTAACATCATTTAATGAAATTTCACACAGGCTCACCACACTGTGTGGCACAAACTGCTGGAAAGATCAAAGAGGCTGGTAAGTCTCACTAGTGGTGAAATACAGGTCACCAAATACAAAGGTATGCTCTGATAGAGGACAATTTGAATGATTAGAGGTAGGTAGTATCCTCAAGAACGTATCTTTAGGAATGGAAATATTCACAGATGAACAGAAATCAGAAATCTAACTGCTTGTTTAGCAGAGGACATGATAGCACTGTTTCTGAGGTCTGTTATTAAAATGCATTGTGCCATTTTATAAAGTCCCATATACTATTTGATTGATATGATTTGTACAATTAAAATATTTTAAGGTAAATGGAACTTATAAAATTATTAATAAATATTATAAAATATTATGAGCCACATATAACCAAATAAACACTACCAATACATGTTTAAACATAGGAAGTCTTTGTGAAAATTAAACAGCAGCTGTTTTAGAGGTTTCAGATCAAAAATTTTACTTACTTGTTTGGCAAGAGACAGAAAAAAAAGTACTTTGTCTTCCAGAACTTGTTAGCCAAGAATGTGTTCTGAGCCTGCCCCATGGCATCTTCAAATTTAATTTGAATATTCTTGTCCTTCAGGTTGTTTAATTTTGGAGAAGATAATAGTCTTTGTAGATTGTCCTTTCTTGTTCCAGTGATAGTATGAGGGGAGGATTTTCAGGATCAAGGAGAGTGAAATAATTTTTAAAAATATAACAAAATTGGTATCTTTCTGCAGGTCACTGAAGAAGAGTATTTGGAAGCAGCAGAACGTCTTGAGGCAAATGATGGAACTGAAGAAGGAAAAACTGTATCAATTTAAATTAAGTTGAACCTCCAAATGTACATAATAAAATGTGTATTTTTACATGACTTGTTTGTGCCTCATACAAAAATGTCATAGGTAATTAATTTGAATTTTATGACCTAAATCATAGATAAGTATAGACACAGGTATACATGAGATGTTTCAGTCCACTTTAAAGGTTTCCTTAAAGAAAAAAAGGGTGGGGAGAGGGAAGGTAATGTTTTATCTGTGATAACTTGCAAGTTGCCCCGTCCTTATCTTGACAACAGTAATTGCATGTGTCCATCCATATGTTGTTGCCTACTGCAACTGAAAGTTGAGACGAATAGCATCTTAAAAAGATACCCTTAGAGGTATGTAAAGGTGTGATTGCCATTGCTTTGCCAGTACAAAAATAGCAGAATGTAAAAGCCAGAAAGTTCTTGGAGTTTAATGATTTCTTTCTGCTGCACAAGTGCAGTTAACGATCATTTTCCAGAATGATACCAAGAATGTAGTTCATTGCTTGCATCCCCAGTGAAGAAAGATTTATTATGCATTTTCTTTCTTTGATATTTAAATATGGTGACTTCAATTAAATTTCACAAGGGGATTTTGCTAGATGATGTTTTCTGATGTTTTGTATTTTCATCCCTAACTCATTAGAGCTGTTCTTATACCAGAGGATATTTTTATTACTTTTTGAAGTTCAGGTATTTTCTCTGAATTTTATCCCAATTATTATTTTTTACCATTAACTGCATCACATGGTTTCTAATCAGTTGACACCACAGTTTTGTGAAAGCAGGGTAGTAATTCAGTAAAATACATTTAGGTATAACCCATGTTTTCTCAGGATACCTGGAAATCTGATGGTTTTTTCTCCTCTTGATTAATGTTGCAGAAGACTTTTTATAGTGGTATCAGATACTTATTTTTTAAAATAAGATTGTTGATTTAAAGTACACATACGCATTTACACATTTTATATATTTTCATTAAATCTAACTTGCCAGAGTGTACTTTGGCTTTGAACTTGTTGTTCTGCTGCTGTTGAAGAAGCAGGCATTCTTGTCTTGACAAACACAAAAAACTGCTGTTTGTGTTGTTTTTTGGGGTTTTGTTGTAGTTTTTTATTTGTTCATTATGTTTGGGGTTTGAGTTTTTTTGGTTGGAGGAGCAGGGAAGTCACCCCACAGGTGAATCCCCACAAAAGGGACTTTGCAAGCGCCTGCGACTACAATACCAAAAATGCTGTTCAGATCTGTGTTAGACTCTTCCCTGGAGGTCTGTGCGTAAAAAGGTGGAAGCTCAAACTTTTACAGAACTTGGCGCTATCTCATGCCTTGACTTCCATGGGGTCCAGAAGGCAGGTTTTCCTTAGGGAGAGATGTAGCTGGCAGATGCCTTGGAAAAGCATTAGGATTCTCAGAGAACACTTTAAGAGATTCTCAGAGAACACTTCTCAGTGACATTTTAAGGGAACTGGGCAATAGTGTTCGTTTCTTTCTTACCACAGCACATCTTGAAATAGGAATGTAAATTCAAGTCTGTTCTGCCAAAATGAGATTCAGTGCCACATGTGCGGGGGAGGACATCTGGTTTTTTTTGGGGCGGAGTGGCTCATACAGTATTTTGAGTACTCCCTTCCTGATCTGTATTAAGTGATGGCTCTGCTAGAAAAGTCCTGAACATTTCTTGGATGAGTGTGAGAACAAGTGGAAGCAGTGCTCAGTGCCCATGGCAGCCACAGAGCAGCAGGGAGATGCGACCCTGAGCTCAGGGCCCTTTCTCTTTCACCATTGACTGTTGGTGTGTAAAATGCTGAAATTGTCTGCTGAGAGGGCTGGTGTACCAGCTGGGTTAGAGTAATGCTTCCTTTCTCTTCTTGGCTTACGTTTTCTGAACTTCAGCTGAACTGCAGAGTGGTACCAGCCTGGCTGGCTGTTTGGGGCTGTGCTCTGACACACACCTGCAACATCACTGTATAACTTAAAGCTATGGAGTTATATAAAATATCAAAATGGGTATGGCAAAGCTTTGGCTAAGTGTGGATTTTCGATGCTTGTGCACTGTCCTGCCAACCCTGGGGCCTGGCCCAATCTTCTTCATTGGAAATAGTCAGAAGACACCATCATTGATCAGTTCAAAAAGAGACAAGAAAGTAGATGCTCTTATTTTCTATACTGAATGCTATAGGATACTGCAAGGGATTAGGGGTGGATAGATGGGCAAAAGACACTGCAGAACTTAGCCAATTCCCCTTCTTGGCTATTTCTTTTTATTACATTTCTGGGTGTAAAGAGGCAATTTTTACTCAGCAAAAGAACTGCAGAACCAGCTAAAGGTAAGGAAGAATCTAGGAAGGCGCAATGCTGAAAAGTGGTGAAAGGGGAGGGCAGGGTCACTTAGGCCAACATACCTGAGCAGAAGATGATACTGGCCAGATTCTGATAAGGAATAAATAAGAATTTTTTTATGGTGCAAGTGGTGAGACACTGGAACATGTTCAGAGAACTTTTGAGTACCTCACCCTTGGGAATGTTCAAGGTCAAATTGGACGGAGCTTGGCACAACCTGGTCTAGTGGAAGGTGTCCCTGCCTGTGGCAGGGGGATTGGTTGATCTTTAAGGTCCCTCCAAACCCAACTCATTCCAGGATTTTATGATGACGGGAAGAGGCAGGAACTGAAGCCTTCTTCCTTGTTGCACATCTCAGTAGTAGCTTCATGGCTTCTCACATTCAAATTGTTCCTCCTTCTGCATCTTGTTTGAAAGAGTTGAAACTTTTGATTCTTCCCTTTTGTTTACCGGTTTTATCCAAAAAACCAAAACCTTGTATTAAGGTTAAAACTACATAGTGTCTTGATCCTAAGAGGCAGCAGTAGGAAGGTTGAGCAGTTTCAGTTGACACATATGACCAATTGAGAAATTTTTTTCTAAAGAAATATTCTGTATTTCATGTTGTCGTGGATTTTGGAGATAGAAAAGGCAATTAGGATACAGTATGACTAATTTCATAACAGAAGGAAATAAATGCCAAGAAAGAGTTATTTTTTTCTTACCAAGGCAGTAAAGCTCTTCTCTGGGAAATTGAAAGCAATCATCAGTAGACATTGAGTCTTTTCAGGACACCCCAGAACAAGTTTCTCTTTCTATTTTAACTTCTGGTGAGGAGTAATCTCTTACTGCTTTTTGGTAACTTATCTAGCACTATTGCACTCAGCACAATACTTTGTTATATTTGAAGCCAGTGCACTTGCTATTATTTTTTTAGATTTTACAGACACAGGAACTTGGCAGCATAAAGGTGTTCAATGGGAAGAGTTGGCAGTGAGTATTTCATAAGGAACACCAACCGTCTGAAAATGGTAATGCTATCATGCTGTGATTTTTCACGAGACTTAACCTCAGTCATGGACAGCATTAACATTTTTTCAGAGTGAAAAGAAAACCTACTATTTTAGTATGTGCTGATATAATATCCACAACCTAACTATGTCTGCTTTTCTGGGGAATCAGCTATGCAGAAAGAATACATATAATGGGTCTAATACTGGGCCATATTTATAATTGCTATTTATTTCTTAAGCTTGCAAGTTATATTTTAAAGAGAGAAAATGTGAGGGAACAAATATTTGATTTTTATGGCATGACTATGAATCGGGATGGTGAGTGGAAAGATCTGTTTTCTTCCTTAAGACACCTTCTACTGACATATGTCTAGACAGGATAGAGGCTCTAGGATCATCTTTGCTTCAGCAAACTGATACTGCTGAACATGGCCTCAAATGGACAGGGAAATGAAACTGAGCTTCAGTTTCACCCAAGAAATGAGATTTTTCACTCGACTCTCATCTCTTCTGCCACAATTTTCTTCCCACTTTTAAAGCCATTTTCCCTGGAAAGTTTAAATAGAGTATGCTTTTCTTTACCAAAATATGCTGCACCACTTTGAGAATTCCCTCTCAGAGCTATGGCTCTGACTTTGGAAGGGGTAAAATTGGCTTTTCCTTTCTGGTGGTTACGGCCCCCCAGCTGTATGCATCCTGGGGGAGCCACTTAACTTAGAGCCTGATTTGGAAAACATTTATGCCCTGAAGCAGTTCTGTCTGAGTGAAAAAAATCACATTCAGTGAAACTCTTTGTATGGGACACTTTTTTATGAGACCATTGATTTGTAAGTGTCTGTGGTCTTGGGTGCTCTGTGATAATTCCTTGTGCTGGGGGTTCACAGGCAGAACACTGATAGCAGAAAGAGACACAGTACAAACATTAACTTAATTTCTTAATTAATGGTGAGTACTTTGAGTTTTTTAGTTTTCCCTTTTGTTCTCCCATCAAATTAATATTTCATAGCTAAACTATTCTTTAAGTAGATTTAAGTAGAGGATAAGAGAGAGTTTTAAAGACTGGCTCTGTCACTCAGGTTTTGTGACTGAATATTCAGGAACTATTTTGACCTTCCACAAAATAAAGATAATACTTTACTGTTTCTCTACAATTTTCTAAGACTTCTAAAGGTTTGAAATGGTAATCCTAAAGTAAGCTAAAGATATTTTCATTTTCTCCTAAATACTCATCGCCCAATTTCTCCTAAAGAACTGACAACAGAATCTCAACGAAATCTCATTTTCTGTCAGTTTTTTTCTTATGTATTATAAAATTCTGTAGAAATTAATAGAATCCACAGTTGTACATGCCAGAAGTTTAATTCATCATTTTTCTTTCCTGAATAAAAATGAAGAAATGAAATATTTGTGTAGAAAGTAAAGCCAAAAGAGCTAAAAAGTGATAAAACAAAGTAAAACCCAGATTGTTGCATTCAAGATGTTACACATTCGACATCCTAGTAAGGACTTGCTAGTACGCAAAGCTGCTTTTTTTTCGCTGCTTTTCCAGACTCTATGCCTGGCAAGCATTCTAGCAAGCCTGCCCATATGCAGAACAGCTTGTCTTTTTACATGTAGACCAGGGTTTTCCCAGCATAGCACTGACTGATTCATGATTTCTGTTCTCCTCCCACAGCAACAGTTTGTTCCGTGTGAATTCTGGTAAGAGGCATGGTACAGTGTTAATGCTAACATGTAGGAGTCAGTCATAGGTAAAAACCCCTATCACGATTAGCATTAACAACATACAGCCAACAGGAGAACTCCAGAGACTGGAGTATGAGACATAAACAAAGCACTGGGTTTTCCCCTTGATATACCTAAATAAAAAAATTAAAAAAAAAAAAAAAATAAATACATATTAAAATATTATGGCAGAGGATGGAGAGACATCAGAGAGAGAATTATTACAGTTAAATACACAGGAACTATCTGCTGTACATTTAAACCCAGTCAAACTTGCAATTGTTTTAGTTAGAGAGAGGAAACCAGAGTACATTGAACAGTGAGTGCATTGTGCTTGCTGTGAGCAGGAAGAATTGCAGCATGGTCTTGCCTAATTTTGTATCCCTTTAGACAGCAGTTAATTAAGACTTCTAATATCAGCCTAGTTCCTCAAAGTGTTTTAAACCCTCCAAAAAACAAAAGCAAAAATGACTTGATTTATTCTGATTTAACTAAGACAAAATGCCTCTCAGGAGACCTGACTCTTTAACAGGATGTGAGAAACAGAGGTAAAACACAATCACATTTTCATCAGTATGCGTGGTTGATGATTAGGCAGCAAATATTCCTTTGGATTCTGGTATAAATGAGCAGAATGAAAACCTGTTGGACAGATTTAGTTGCTGGTCTAGAATCCATATGCAGGCTCCTACACCCTCATTCCAGTAGGTTAGAATGAGATTAATGAATATAATTGTCTGTGTTGAACTGTTTGCTAATTGCTTCATAATATTAACCTGTCCATTAACTGATGCTTTGACCATAAAATTAATGTGCTGAATTTTTTTTGACCAAAGTTGACACTTTTTACTTCTTTCAGCCTATTATGAGTTCTCCTGTGGAAAGAAACAAGGAGATACACATTTATAAATTGGCAATTTCAAAAATCTGCAAAGAAATCATATCATGAACTAAAAATACATTCAGTAAAAGCAAGGGTAGAGAATCATCATTATATATTAAACTACCAGATTTATTTTTACAACTTTCAGTTACTTACATCAGTAATAAGGGTTGAATTGCTGAGACAGTCTTTCCAAGAAGTTTTAAAAAGGCCTAAGTAATGCCCACTTGCTCTGGTAAGTATGTCTTGATTTAAATATATTTTTCTTTATCCATCCTTCTGAAATAAAGTATCAGCTCCTGCCAGAGTTCATTAATAGTTGAATCTTGTTTGTTTTCTTGTTGGTCTCCCAGTAACAACTTAAAAAACAACAACCACCTTTCTGTTGTTTAATCAAAAAGTAACAAGAAAGCCCATATGAGAAATGAGACATATATAAGAGGCAGTTTTGGAGATCTTTTTTTGTATGTAAATGTAAAGAAACTTACGTACTTTTATAACTTCCCTACTGTTACTAACACATGTTTTAAGAGGAAGTTAAAATGTCATAGTAAGACTGTGATCTAATTTAGAGATTTTAGGGAAATTACCTTTCACTTTGTGCCACTCTAAATGAAACCAGCCTTGTTCATATGCTGCAATATGTGAGTGGCAAACAAAAATTCCAAGGTGAATATAAAATTTTGGTAGGCAGAAAAAAAGCGGTTTAGAAATTTCCAAACCTCAGGTTTAAAGTGATGATTCAGAGCTCTGGTGAGTGATCAGAGTAAACTCCTACTAAAGTCGGGCACGGAGAGCTGTGGTGTAAGATTTGCATTTGTGGGCAGTGAAGTGAACAGTTTTTAAACCTGTGATAAAATGTTGTGTGTCTGTTCATGGTGTGTGTGCGTAGGGTGAGGGACACAGGCCATTGGAGGAGAATAAAAGATCCAAGTTAAGCTATTAATTTTGGGGTTTTTTTTTGTTCTAGGAAGAAAGCAAACAAAAAATTCCTGTCAATAAAAGGCTCTTTTCTTACCTAAATTCATTCTGCACTGAACTTTCTTTGAGCAGGGCTTTGAATTTGATGATCTTCAGAGATCCTTTTTAACCTAAATTATTCTCTAATTCAATTATTGTTCTTTTAATGTCTCTAAGTACCAAAATCATTGTTCACTTGATGTCACCCAGTGGGCATACATATATATGAAGAGCTCAATGCAAAACATCTCTTCCTCTTGTGGAAACACTAAATTTGTCTTCATATAAGGTTTGGATAAGGATCACTTTAGGCAGTAGGACAAGAGTTTTCATACCAGAAGTTTCTGTTACCTCCAAGTCTACTGCCCCCAGAATATTTGTAGAATATGTTTGTAAATCTGCACTCTCTTAAATATATTCCAGGTGGCTATTCTTTCCACCATGCTTCCAAAGTAATTATTTCATGTCATTCATGGGTCTTGCTAAAAAGCAAATGTTTTTATCTGTGGTTTGCAGCAGCCATTTGTGGTTGATTGTACTTTTCTTGTCTGCCTGTGTTCAGACTTGGAGAAGGGATGGTTTTGAAACTGTTTATTTGAATAATCTAATAATTGTTTCTCTAAAGAAGCTGAATGAATGCTGTACTTGCCCGTGCCAACTTCCAGCAGTACTGCTGAGCAGTGGTGGAAGTGGGAGACTTTGGGCAGCACTTGGTTTCTGCAGCTTTACTCCAGAGCCAGCCCTTCCAGGCAAAAGCACATGGCCATAAGCACAGACGAGAATTGACTTTGGGGCTTTTCTACTCCCATGATCTTGGATTTATGTAATGGAATAGTTTTGAATAGGCTGCTATACTTGCATTTCAGTTCTGGACTTAAAAGCTGCATAGCATCTCCAGCACTGCGAACTCTTTGGGCTGTGTGCACTAAAGGCAAAAATACAAATCATGCTTTGCCAGGAAGTGGTGAGAAATGACACGTTTCCTCTTGCTGAACCTTTGTAACAGCCTTTTGTACAGCTGTCAGGTTTCCTTTACATGAACAAATACCTGTATTACTGCCTGCTGTCGTGTCTAACAGCTCTAAAAATGTGGCCTTGCCATCAGTGGAAACAGTGACCATCTACTCAGGTTTAAATACAATGAAATAAAATCCCCTGTTATTTGCCTTGCAACATTAATAAAGAAAAAGCTCATAAGATCTGGTGTGATTTTCCTCTTCCCGTTTCCAGCACTGTCTTGCTTCCTCTGTGATCAGAATAAAACATGTATCCTTCCTATCTTATCTGCTGACCTCTGGTCATTATGTCCCATCCACTCATCTGCTTCTCTGTTCCTTCACTGTTTGCAGTGACCTCAGATAGGTGTGTGTCTTATTTTCATTTTCAGACTTCATATCTGCTTTCACTGCTACTGCCTCCACGGAAGCTGTCCAATTAAAAAGTCAGATTCCCTTCAGAAGGATCATCACAAGTGTAGTTCAAAGTACTTAGTTAAACTGTGACCAATGCTCCTTTCCCCACGTGTACATTGTATGGTACCGCAAGGTTGTGGTGGTCCACTGAAGGACTAGAGGCATCCAGCTCATTAGCCTTGTTATGTGACTCTTCACAGTTTTGCCCCTCCAGTTCCAATGACCAAATTCTTATTTTCTTATTGCCTAACTAGAGGCGATCCTTTGTCACAAACCTGGAATAAAACTCAACCTTTTGTCCCTGGGTTGGTAGGAAGAAGACATGCAAGCTTTGGGAGTACTTCCCAATATCACTTTTTTAATGAAAATTTTTTTTAACGTGCAGCTTAGGAAAGTAATTCCAACTCTGCAAAATTCAGTAGCCAGTTTAGAAATATAAAAGGTGTTCAAACACCAAAAAGAATTTAGAAGTTGCCATTTGGGAAGCCTTGTCTGATGGTGCTTAGGGTTGTGCTGTCACCTCTACAAAGTCCTTTTCTGGTGGGAGAAAAGGCAGTTCACCAAGGCCACAAATCTGCAGTGCTCATATATGAGCATGTAAACTCACAGTCACGTTGGAGGAATCAGACTGTGATAGACCCCAAGCCTGATGCTTTCATAGTGTATGAGAGTGTCTCTTGAATCTTTATTCTTCCGCAGTCATGGAAAACCCCATTTTTTGTAAAAAATAAGACCAAAATGGAGTGTACCAGTTTCAGAGATGTTTTTGGCTTTGAATAGCAGAAATCTAATTTTGACTGAAAGAGAATTAGTTAATACAATTAACAAATCTATGAATTTTTAATCACCTACAAAAGGCTGTTACGTATAAACAATACACCAACCATCCAGTTTCAGATACCCTATTTACATTTTCAGGAGGTTGTTAAGTCTTCTCATGTAATTTCTCAGAAAGTAAAGTTATCCTTTTAAAAACATTTCAAAAAATATTGAATCCAGGTCTTTAAGATACTGGGAGAGCTTCAAAGATGTGTATGCAGATAGGAGAGGCTTTTCTCTGCTGAAAACTTTCCTGTATAATAGAACATGCTTCCACTTTGTGGCTCAAGTAGCTGGATAATCTATTTTTTCAGTACTAAATTTCAGCTACTTTGCTTGTTCCTTTGTAAATTAAAAATTGCCATATTGAAAAGCTAGCAGAATAAATTATTAATCTTAGATATTTGCTGCCAAAATTTGAATCCAGAGCAAATTTTTATCATCAAATAAAACCTTAGAGTTTTGCCAGACAGATATTAATGCTGAGCATGGAGCTCCTGTTTTGTTGGTATGATTAGGGATTTCAAGAAAGCTATGTTGAATTCTTATATAGGCATTTGAATCATGTTCATTTGAAAAAGAATTAAACCATAGCAAATGATTCAAGTCTAATGGGTATATTTTAAAGAAGGCATTTCTCTGCTGCTTATTTGTGAAATGAGGACCAAAACTTGACCCATTATCCAAAACTACTTCTATAGCCAAAATTAGATGTCACACTGGTTTATACAGTTACATTTCCACACCTCGAGATGCCTCTGGCAAGCTGTAGTCCAGACAATAACTGCAGATGAATCATGAAACTCTTCCAGGTAGGCAGCTGAAATGCTGTAGAAATTCTGTTCTATGTTGTATGGTCTCCTAAACTGCTGACCTCAGGACAACAGGAGGAGAGCATGCGCTAACAAGCAGCATGCAGGCACCTTTCCTGTGTGTGCTGCCCCACCAGATAAATGAGGTCACCACTGAAGATGAATTCAAAGACAGCCAGGGGACTGCCTCTGCATTCCCTGCAGGCTGTGTGGGTCTGGGTGGATGACTGGAGGCATATTCCATAGGGATGCCTGTTAGAGTATTTCTGCATGTGTGCAGAAGTTTGAAGTTCAGCCTCCCTGTCTCTTGAGGCCTCTAAGCCCTGCCCTGGGGCCCCCTACCTTGGCCTGGTCCCATCTCCTTTAACACACGAGCTTCTCATTTTTAAAAAAGACTGCATGCAAAAATAAACAAAAAAACACCAAAGAATCAAAACTGAAAAACCTACCTGCTATGAGCCAGTGTCTTTACACAGAGATGCAAGCAAAACCAATGCAGCAAGACGGCCACAGACTTCCTTTGTTCCATCTCACAGGTTAACCATGATCGCTCAGCTTGGCTTTTTTTTTTTTTTTTCTTTCAAAGGGAGAGAGCAAAAGAGAGACAGAGAGAGAGAGAAAGAAGGTAAATGAAAAATGAGGCAGGAGCAGTTGCACAGAGTGTGTTGGTCTGGCTGGTCTCCTGATATCCCTGCAGCATGAGTTAGGTGAAGAAAGCCCGCTCCAAACAACTTGAGACCCTTTATAAGTCCTGAAGGTGACTCATAACTAACCGACTTGCCTTGCCTTTAGTAAATCCCCCGCTTTCCTTTTCTTAGAACAGAGCTTAAAAAAAAAAAGAAGAAGAAGAAGAAAAAAAAAGGAGAGAAAACCCAAGGAAAACAGAAAACTCCAATCAAGTTGAGGATTTTTTAAAAATGCACCATGTACTTTCCTTCCCTCGGACATTTTGACATCAGCATTTGCATTGAGTAATAATAATAATCATCATAATAATAAATGCAAATGATTGTTTAGTGGTGCCAGTACACTTAAATAGGTTGTGGGTATATCGTGAGAGAGAGAGAGTTCATGCCGGTATCTTCAGACATCTGACTGAAGAGGGAGTTCACTGTGGTGAGGTGTTTCTTAATTTTATCTGTATTACTTTTACATCCAGGGCTGTCCTGCACGGACTTTTTGTGTTACAATTAACCCTGGTAGATCCAGGCAGGGGAAAAAAAAAAACCCTCAAGAAATGTTCAGAGACACTGGATAGCTGTAGCTGAAATAGCTGCAAAACCTCTAAAACCAGGGACATGCTTTGGTGAAATTAGGGTGCATGTGGAAGGCTATAAACCAGTGGGTTGTGGAAGCCTGTCACTAAAATTATATAGCATTTTTTAACACCATTGAGAGATCACTGCAGATGACTGGAAAGACAGGTTGGTCTAAATGGATTTGAGATATAATATTATACAGTTCTTAGGTTCTGAACATATTCCCAGAAAATTCCCAGATTTATTTTAATTTCCAGCAGCCAAAATTGTGGCTGCTACTGCCTGATGTTCCTCAGACACTGAGGGTTGTATCTTTTAAAATAATACATTTTCACTATGAATACAGGATCTTTTTTGCCTTGAGCTCTGGAAGTTCTATGACATTTAAAAAAATATTTTCATTCAGAGCTCACTAAGATGGCTGAAATACAATAGTTCCGTTTGCCAACCACTGAAATATAAGGAAAAAAAAATCTGTCAAATCCCGTCTTAAACATACTGTTGTTCTCTTTGTTTTAGGTGTGTAATTATAAATGTCTTCATTTTCTCCAGGAAACCCACGTAAGTTTCAGGTGTTTGTACTCAGATCTGCACTTCCATGGTTCCATCAGACCCTCATGGCTCATTACAATGGGATAGGGTCTGGCTTCCATGTTTACAGAGACGTGGCTGGAGCAGTGATGTTTTCCTGGCACATCCCAGGCAAGGCAGCTCTTGGAAACACAAACAATTTTGTCTCCAAGGGCCCCTGCTCTGGGGACACTTCTGCTGCCCATGCTGCTGGAGGAGAGGAGGGCGGGCAGCTGGGCTGAGCTCTAATGCTTATGCCTCTGGAGAGGTGGGGAGGTTGTGGCAGACACCTCTCTATGCTCTTCCTGCACCTGTGGCTTGAAACAAGGCTGGATTCCTCTTGGGCACTTACTGAGGAAAAAGAAAAAACCCTGAGCTACTTGGTCTTCTTCCCCAGTTATCTTCTCTTATGTGGTACTTGATATAGGGCCAAAACCTGGGGCCGGATTTTCAGGGAAGGAAGAGGGAGGTTCCATTTCAGTGAGATTAGACACTGAGACTGTCTCCAACCTGACCATATTACAAGACAATTTCTTAATTTTTACACCAAATTCTTTTTTTTTTAACTTGCATATTTGCTTGATTTCAGTGTAAATTGAAAGCCTATACTCCTAAAGAGATGAGACTTAGGGAATTACTGTGTATGTCTGTGTGCCTATCTGCTGGTCTCCTCTCTAATAACTTGAAATCATGAATTAATTTGAACACATTTGACGATGAAGGGGTATCTCGAGGATATGAAGCTCCTATAATTTTTGTGAAAACAAATGTGCAGGTTAGAAAAGACCTTATTAAAATTCCCATTTGTGACAAGGATGGTAATTGGAGTTCAACTCTTATTAAATATCACAGAGTCCACATGGGAACTCAATTACAAATCTATAGGCAATAAGATTTTGTTCATTTTGCCACTCACAAAATGACCAGGTTTGTAACAGATTATTTTAAATGCATGAAAACACCACTTAATGCACTGATTGATAGACACTTTTTGGTTAAACAGCATATAAAATCCTTATGTTGCTAAGAGCAATATGCATAGGTACTTTAGCAGAATAACTGTCAACCAGGCACTGATGCCTGCTTAGGGTTAGACTGTTCAGGGTTCTGTATGTGCATTTGCTTGAAGGCTGGCAGAAAAGCAGCTCCAAATGCCCAGACCACAGATGCTGTGAGGTGGTCTGGTGGCCTTCCTGTGGTCTGGAGTGTTGCTGAGGCTGTCCCAAGCTCTCTTCCTGCTCTTGTGGGTTTCACTCCCTAAACTCTATTTTGCACCTTTCAGCTGTTATCAGCATGGCTCTGCACTTGAGTATGGCACAGCATGATTTCCGGGGAGAGGATAAACGACCTTTGTATTTTCAGGTGTGTTCATATGATTCCAGCGGCGACTCTGAGGCCCAAAGCAATATTGCCATGCAAGAATGTAAAAATACCCTGGCGTTTTCTAGTTGTCCAGCTTGCATAGAAACATAAATCTCCTGGAAGACAAGGCAAAGATGTTTAGGTTTCCTGTCTTCTGTGGGCAATATATTCACACAAGGAGTAGACTCCAGTCCAAAACTTATGGGAGTTAAGGTGAGTTTGAGCTGAGTACGACACTGGTCAGACCCATAACACTCAGCACTAACTTCACTTGAGATAGAGGTTAAGGCTCATAATAACTCACCAGAGACAGGAGCAAATCACAATTTTGTCTCTATTAGAAAATAAACAATGGAGGAGGTGGAAATGCTAGGTTTAATTAAAGTTGCTTAATGACAGAAGCACCATTTTCAAATACAGCTTGTTCATGAGTAACTGCAGAGCTTTAAAATATGGGTCACTGGAAAAGGTAATAAAAATCTAGACGTAGCAAGCTTTTCTTTTAATTAGCTGCAATTTTTTTCAGACTGTCCAGACTCATCTTCTCCCTTTTGAAATAAGTTGTTTTGTTCCTTAATGAGGCTTTTTTCATTGAAAATTCCAAAATTGCTAGAACTTGTCTTTGCAATAAAAGCTGCCTGTAAATATTTTTTTTCAGTACACTTTTAATACTTTCATGGAAATGTTGACGTTTATTAGATTAGATACTTTTGAGCAAAAGTTCCTTGAAAGTTACCATTTCAGTTAGCCAAAAAGTATTCTATATGTTTTAATCAGTTCTTGTCACACTGCCTAGTCTAAAACCTCATTTGAGATGGACGTTTGAAGCTTTTTCAAATAATCTCTTCCCATTCTTCTCTATTACTTTGCCACAGTTTCTGGCACTTCAAGTTGTGCAATCCTGGGTCTTAAAGAAAACTGAGTTGCTTTTACAGGAAAACATGTTTGTCTTGTGGACACCAAAATTCTGCCCAAGTTACTCTTTAAGTGCCTGTTACTGTGATAGTGAAATTGTACTGGTGAGCCAGAGAGGAGACAGAATGAGATTGCTCAGATCTATCTTCCTTTTCTGCTGCAGCTTTAAAGCTGATGAACAGTGCCTTCCCTTTCTTGTCTGTCTTCTTGTCCTTGCAATGGAGATGCTGCTTTCTAAAGCTGCCACAAAAGCAAGATGTTCTGCAGGACCTACTTGGAACTTGTCTTTTCTGAGGACCTAGAGCTAGAGCCAGTGCCCCAGGAAGGTGGGGAGGCTCAGGAAAATCTTGTGGTCTTCCTCCACTCGTCTCAAAATGGACAGTGAGAAACTCAGGAGGACATACTAGAACAACAAGCAGGTTGCATAGATGGTGGAGTGCAGCTTGGAGGGTGTTCCAGTGAGGAAACTGGAGATCAGAATTTGAACATGAATTTCGGATGCTCATGAACTTCCATGCTCAAGCCCTGGAATGACACAGCAGTGATGGAGAAAACTGCTTGAAATGCTGCATCCTAAGGAAAACAGGTTCCTTCTACTTCTTTAAGGGAAAGACTCAGTTCCAGAAAGCAATGAAAACTGGAACTAGTAAGGAATTTTTAATGCAAGAAGGGAATGGATGTTAATGTAAATTGCCTTTGAGATTAACTTTACATGGCAGAATGGGCTATGCTCATAAAATACACATTTTAATGCATCCTGGATAAGTCTAAATATGACTGAATAGAATTCAGGTATAATTAAAAAGACGTTTTGTAATGTCTAAATGCTGTGTGTAATTTTTAAATGCTTTGAGTTGTATCCAGACATCAAAGAATAACGTTTGCATTTATATCCTAATATCATTTTTCCTAACAGAGTTCTCACCTTACAGTTGGAGCTTGCATAGTTTCTGGATATTTTCTTTATTGCAGTCTTTTATTCTTAAGGAAGAACCAGTAATTTAAGGGTTTAAGGGCTTTCAGTAATTTTAATTTCTAGCAGACTGTGAGTCAGTCCGTTATTTTTCATTATGTTTATCATCCATGCTTTTTCCACTTTGTTTCTAGGAAGGAAGGGACAATATAGGACAGGCAGAAGGGAAATCCCTGCTGGGCTTGGCAGGAGGAAAAAGGAGCAAGGAGAGGGAAGCACTCTCTTAATAATGAAATAGCAAGAAATGCTTTTGTAGCAGAGCTCAGAAAAGTTGAATTTCCATGTGCCTCCTCATGAAGAACTTATTGGAGCTTTCCTGTTCAGCTGTATAATAGAGTCTACAATTGCATTAGGCAATGAAAATATGACTGAGGAAGTTAATCACCCCAAAAGTGTGTTTAGTCCAAGCTGAGACCACAAAAATATGTATGTAACCTTATGCAGGGAAGTTTTTTTTACTCTCAGTCTTGGTAGGCACAGGTCAACATGACTCCAGCTTGGAGAAATTACCTTCACAAACCCCTTAGGTCCCTCACTAAACTTAAACATCTGTAGGTGTCTTAGTTGGGATCACAACTAAGCTTCAACCCAAAACTAAAAGAGAATTTTTTCTATCATCCCAGCCCAACTGTTGCACTTGTATTTTCACAGAGAAGGAGAAAACAGAAAACTGACTGCCTTCACTGTTGTGGAACCTCTTTCTACCTGTAGGCGATTTACTACTGTATGCCTTCCTTGTGTGGCATTTGAGAATAAGTACCCCGAATAGTCAGGAGAGTAGCTGTATGATTTTTATACAAGTTACACAGAAAAATGTGTAGATCATATATAAATGCCCCCAAGTGCAGACCAGGTATCAAATCCTTCAGTTCTTACTTCCTTCTGAAAAGTCAGAATTAAATTTTTGGGAATCAGAAGAACATTTATGTAGATTATTGATCAATTAAGCTGAAGAAAACTGCAAGTCCATGGAATTTATTTTTTTCAGAAGTTTTATTGTATTTCTGAGGGTTATAAGTGTGGGGTTTTTTTGCATAAGCCAGGTTAGTGCTATGAAAGAAATTGTGTATTCTCTGTTCCTACGTTTCCACAAATAAGTCGTTTTAGATGTGAAATTGGACCAAGGGACACTTGACTTCAAAAATAATCATTAACCGTTTGAACTTACTGAAATATTATAATTATATTCCAAAAGTACATGGTAACATATCCTCAGCAACAGAGTGGGGTGTAGAACTAGCAGTTCAGAAGTTATGAGAATGTAAGACTGAGTATGAAGCAAAAGAATGGCAAGCCTCTTGTTTCCTCACAAAAGAAGACTTGGAAATATTTTAGAGGCTATCTGCAGCTTTTTCTGAGTGCTACTGGAAGGTCAAAAATCCTTTCCCTGAAATATGACTTATTTTGCCTTTGAAGATGATTCTCATGCTGTTCCTTCCTGAGCTGCATCTGTATTCTCTTTGGTGGTTGTGTTTACTCACTTTGCCCAATGGTCAGATGCAGTGAGATAAGGTTGGCCTTGTAATTGAATTTCTTTCCAACCTGGTGTTATTCAGTGATTCCAACAGCAGACTTCAGGTAGAATATAGCAAAAATAAAGGATTTCTTGGAGAAGAATGCAAAACTCACAGGTAGTAGACAAAACACTCTGATAGATGAAGTTAATGGTACATATTTTGGGTTTTGAATCTTGAGTTTATAATCTCTTCTCACCTCTTATTATGGTGTAAACTAAGGACATCTGTGCTGTCTTCTCCCATTTGTACTGCAAATTTTATCCATGTGGAATATTAGGATACTTCTAAGTGAGTGTCTATTTTGATAAGCCATTATCTGCAGAACATTAAGAATTATTAAGAATTCCACAGTGCAAGATATCCTCACAGCTCCATAATTTCTCTTTGTTTGGATATCTAGGAAAATTTAGATAAGGATTATGAATTTGCATTCTTTTATTCACAGCTCCTAATCTCTTTCAGTCTGCCTGTCTCTAACCATGCAGCAAGAGACTTCAGCAAGAACTAAATCAGAAATATCTACCACGCATTGGTACTTCAGAGCTGGATCTGAGCTCATGGCACGGCTCTATTTCAACAACATACTAGGCTGCCAAATCAAGAAGAAAAACAGACATTAAATTTCTAGGCTGAAAGAGTATACTAGTGTTTAGTAGGAAAAAAATATTTTGTAGCTGTTAGAAAAAGCAATGCTGTAAAGAACATGAAAACACTCACAAATATCTTTTGTGGATAAATAAATTACCCAATGAGTAGAAAAAAAGATTCATAAAGAAAAAATCCCCTCCCCACAGCCACTGCTGTTTCCCACTGAGAGTGTTTTTCTTTGTTCTAAGACACGCAATGTTTCAAGTGTGTAAAAATAACATGCATGAAAGGGTTAATGGAGTTTGTCTGCTTCTTTTATATTCACAGGAAAACGACTTAGGTCAATTTCCTGTAAGATAGAGAGCTGTATCACAACGTGAAACACTCAGCTGACAGTTTTACAGCAAGAAATGGAAGGAGCAGCTCTGCGAGGACTTCAAAGAGATTAATGTGGGTGGGGAATTTTTACAAGCTACACACAAGTTCAAAAATTTCTGAAGAAGTCAGTCTTCAGTCAATGATCTTTCTTTCTGAAAAGTACATGGGATTTTGTGCTTTTTTCTCAGTGATGAATACTTCCTTCCCAGGATATCCTTAATGACAAGATTGGTTGGTAGTATAGAGACGTGAAATTAATAAAAGAAAAAAGATTGCCTGGTAATATGGTAGTATTTTTGACAGAGAGGGATCTTGAATGAAAAAATACATGTTTGGATGTATTCTATGCTCTTGTGTTTTCCTAGGAAAACTGAATAACTTTATAAATTTTTCCACAATTGTGTTTTCTCTTTAAATGTTGGTAAGGTGTATTAATAAACATCAATAAAGTTTATTAATAAGAGTAGCAGTAGCAATAGTAAGAACAACAACAAATAATTTAATGCATAACTCATTTGCTGAATCACAGTCATTAAAAATTCTCATTAGTTACAAGCACTCTGCGATCAAGAAATGGATGAATAGGTAAGTAAAACAAAAGCAACACATAAACAAGTGGAGAGGGCTGGTTTCAGAGAGGTAACACACCTCTTTAAGCAGGAGAGTGTCACACAAAGTTGCAGCTGGGAGTAGAAACTCATTGGATACGGAAGATGTAATTATAACCAACATCACTATAATCATTATCACTATAACTACACTTCTACTTAGCTTCTTAGAAGAAAGGAAAAATGGGGTCTACCTTTTCTGGGCTGACACCCTGGAAGCAGATGGCTGCAGGGAGGGCAGGGTGTTTCAGTGCCATGAGGAGCTCTAGGGCTCCTAATCACAGCCTTCTGTAAGTGGCAGTGGCAGAACTAGAATAATCAAACCTTGAGGGTCTAACAGCATGTGGTGCCAGCATCAGGTTGTCTTGGGAAACCCATTAGTAATTATGTACCTGAAAATCATGTTACTACATCACATCTAACATGGCCTTCAAAGGAGAGGCTGTGGTCTTCAGTGGTGCCATCAGTTTTACTGTGAGTCACAGCCCCAACAGATTTCTTCTCTGTTGGAGGGAGGGATGAAGGAATATGTCTATCTTGTTCAAAAGAGAGCAAGAAAAACCTGCACTGAGAAAAGTTACAGCTGCACGTACCAGCAAGGTCTCTTTAAAAAAGGACGTGGTAGCACTGAGGACTGTGAAATGAGGAGCCCTTCCTCACATGGCCAGTCCTGTGTTGGGTTCAACAGGATCACACTTGTGTTTGTTAGCAGTAGGATCTGGATCATCTACATTTCTGGAACTAGAAAAATACAAAGAAAAATGCTCACAACCAGAGCCTGCCTCAACAGCAAACACATATGAGCAGGGAAGTAGCATTAAACGTAACTAGGCTGACAGTGTGACAGTGTAGCAGAGTATATATCTCCATCTCTCTCTCTCTTCTATATCTCTGTCTTTACCTCTATCTATCTCTATATCTATATATCTATATTGGTATCTATATCTATATCTATATCTATATCTGTATCTATATCTATATCTATATCTATATCTATATCTATATCTATATCTATCTATCAATCTATCTGCATCCATGTAGGTTGTGGTTCTGTGAATATTCCAGTATTTCAGGCTACCTCAGCCTAAAAATAGCTAACCTGGGCATGGAAGTGAGATTCTTCAAATGTGATGCAGTTGGAGGCCTGGGCTAATCAGTGGCTGCTTCTAGCAGCTATCAAATTGTGGGTAGGTATTTCAACCCAGAGAATCTCTGGCACACAGAAGTGGTTGGAAAGCTCCCCATGGCACACCCCTGCTGTGAAGTCCAAAGCCCAGGAGAATGTCTGGCTTTGGCAAAGACTCCATAAAACTCTGCATAGCGGGGCACAGCAGGGACTGAGGTTCCAGTTGCTCCAGAACTGCTGGAGTTTTTGCTAAGGCATCTTAAAATTCCTACTTTGATTCAGAACAGTTTGGTCCTGAGGCAGTCCTAGTGTCAGGGAAGTGATAGTCTGGGGCCAGAAGCCTCAGTGAGCAGAGCTCAAAGGAAGAGATGAGGTGGCAGGAAACCAGGGGAAATGCTGCTCCCTACTTAGTGAAAGTCTTTTGAAACAGAAATATTTCCACGGGGCCTATGGTCATCATAAAATTGTACTATGTTGATGAATTCTTGAGCAACTTCATGTGATGTCTCCAAGTGCAAAAGCTTTAGTCAGGAGCAAAATGCCAGCACATTGACTTAGAAGTGGTAAAACAACTTTTTTCCTGTTCCTTCATGTGTTCTCCATTTTACGATAATTTTTTCACTTTCTTTGTGTGCAGCTGTGAGGGCTTGCAAGCTTCCCTGAGTGAAAACTGGAACTGTGACATTACTGCAGAATTCTTGAGTCCAGGTTTGCTAAGGAAAACACTCAATAACCCAACACTTCGGTGCTGTGCTCTGCCCAGCAAAATGTAGCCAACTGCACAACTTCATTCTTTTAGCTTGTGTTCCCTTTCCCAGCATTCTTCTGCCCAGCAGGGAGAACAGGTGGCAGAGTAGAACAAGGAAGATCTGGTATCAGCCAGAACATTTCCCTCTGTCATTTCAGCTCCATGAAGTAGCTATCAGCTACTGAGCACAAGTGAAAGTTAGTGGGAGATAGTCCCTTCTAATAATTTAAAACATCAGACAACTGTGTTGCTGTGCATTTGATGTTACAAAGAGATAAATTCCTATGAATTTCCAGTTTTCAGCATGCAAAAGAGCCATTTGGCCAGAAAGTTTGCTGCCAAATCAGACTGCTGAGATGGAAAGGGATGATCTAGCTGGGAGAGATGAGACAGAGCAGTAGCTGTAAAACCCTTCAACCCAAGGGAAGACAGTTTGAGATGAGGAAGCCGGTTGCAAGTAACAGTCCATTCCTCCTAGGACATGTAAAGACCTTGCTCAATCTTGGAGGTTGAATGTGATTGTTGTAAGTGCGTACATGCATATGATCTGTCCCTTCTGTCTCCACCCCAGCCCATGATGGTCTTTGCTATAGGTCCTCAGATGACTGTGGGTGCTTCTCAGAATGCTAAAGGTGTCAGTGAGTGATTTTCAGGAAAAATGAGACAACATCAGACAGAAGATCAGTAGATCTATAAATTAAGTTATGATTCCAGAAAATGTACAAGGTTACAGCTCACAGACACACACACACACACTTACTGCCCAAGATCCTAAAACCCCTTTCTATAGGGTGTATCTACACTCCACCACAAAATGAAAACCTTCAGGTATTACACGTTACGTTTCCCTGAAATTTCAGCCTTTGAAAGATGAACATTTATAAAGCGCAGCCCAAAACTAATAGCAAGAAATGTGTCTAGTATATTCTTGCCCTCCACATAGATATCCTCTTTTCCAAGTGATATTGCTTCATATACAAAATTTTAATTTCTGAAGTGACTCATGAAATGCATGCAGGCTCTGTTTATGACTTCTTCACCTTCTTAACAAAGAATGCCAAACCACTGAACGTTAGGAAGCATTCCTACTTCATTTCTTAGAAGTTTTTGCTGTTCCCCTTTCTACCGAAGGCTGCCGTTACGGTCGTATGTCAAGAATGATTCATATAACACAAGATAAGTTTACATATGCCTAACTTTGTGTACTTTCACTATTCATAAACTTATACACTCGTTATTGTTTTAGATTTGATTTAATTCTTGTATAAGGATGTGTGTTCATTTATTTACAGACACACCATTTATCATATTGCATAGACTTTTGTGCATAACATATGTTGCCTGGGCACTTGGATGCTTTATCTTAGAAAAAACCAGACATTTAAAAAAGAATTCTAAAAATCAGCTTGTCCAGGTACATGTATTTTTGTCTCCTGTATGTCATACTACAGGTTGATGGCTTTATTTTATATTTACTACTGTCCTAATTTTACTGGTTTAAGCAATTGATAGTCATTTGTATAGTAATTCATTTGCCCTGGTGCAGCAGATGGTGACCTCACAGATTTTGAGATGCTTCCCAGCACAGGCTACTGGATGTTTCAAAATCCCAGTAAGAGATGCCTAGGGCAGAGTTTAACTATTTCATATGAAAACTAGAACCAAGGAAGTCTGGATGCACAGAAAAGGTCAGTCCTTGCTCAAGATTTACTGCACATATAGGTGAAACAAGTAGGTTAATGGAATCCTTTGTTGCCAGGATGCTCCAGGGACAATCATTTTAATGGATTTGGGACTTTGTACAGGAGCAGGGTGGTTCTGAAGTCCCTTTGGGCTTGAATGTAAGCAGGTTTAGGTCTTTGACAAGGGATTAGTCTCATGAGATGGACTTTAATAATACTGGTATCTGTTAACTGATTAGTTTCTTATTTATGGAGTGCAATGCAAGAACATTTATCTTGATGTAAACATCAAAACTTTCTGTGGATATTTATATGCAGAAGTCCAAATTATGGTAACTATATTTGAGCCCTGAAAGGCTTGTCATATTCAGATTATCAGCTTTGTTTGGAGTTAGTAGACTGGATTTACTAGCCCCTTGTCTGATGCCATAATCTAGCAAAACCACAGACATAAAAGGGTGGGTAGGAAAGGAATTTCCTCACAGCTTTGCAGAAGTACACATTATACCTTTATTTAGATAAGGACCAGCTAAGGACCTACTCATTGCATTCCTACCACTTGGTAAAATAGGTAACACAATACACCTGTGTATTGAGTGAAGGGAATACTTTTTCTTACATTCTGAGCTGTAGACAAAGGTCACCCCATACCCCACAGCTCCGAGTACTGTGCTATGAAAGCAGTTGCACCACTTGAATGTTTCTGGCACTGCATGCTCCTGAAAGGTTCTGTTACTCCCCTCTTTCAAACAGGAAATGCCACTCAATTTTATCAGATTTTTAAAAACAGGACTGTGTTTTAGCCACAACATTTGTTCTGTGAAACAAAATTACTATATCCTGACTGACTTCTGAGACATGCACATGCACAGGGAAAAAAAAGAATAACTATTTTTTAAAGAAAAGTCTAACTTGGATTTTAGCAAAAGTTAGAATCAAAGAATCGTAGAATATGCTGAGTTGGAAGGGGCCCATCAGGATCATCGAGTCCAACTCCTAGCCCTGTGCAGGACACCCCAAGAATCACACCATGTGCCCAACAGCATTGTCCAAATGCCTCTTGAACTCTGTCAGGTTTGGTGCTGTGACCACTTCCCTGGGGAGCTGGTTCCAATGCCCAACCTCCCTCTGGATGAAGAATTTTTCCCAATACCCAACCTAAACCTTCCCTGACTAAGCTCCAGCCATTTCCTTGAGTCCTGCCACTGGTCACGAGAGTGAAGAGATTAGTTTATGGAGTAGGGTGACCTAGAAGGACTTGGAAAAGGAAAGATGCTTCATTCCAGTCAATTACATCAATGGAAATCCGGGATGCTTGGTTCCTTCTGGGGGGTAGGCTACTAACTAAGGTAATTTGTCCATTAAATACCAAACACATGTGTGATTATTTAATTTAAGACCACAAAATCAAACTTAAGGGTTGGCAGACATGCTCTGACTTATTTTTTAAAAGCCGTATGAGTTTTCCAGACTTTTCCTTTGGAACATATTTGCTAAGAAACTATAAAAAACAAAGCTAAATAGAAAGAAATGTATTATCATCTGGAATATATAATTAAATGCAACACTGATGGAGTAGGAAGCCAATTTTCTAGCAGGATATAATGTGGCATTAACAACAAACAGTGGTTAGCTCATTAGTTGAGTGGATTCCTAAAAATAGTTGGTTATTCAAACACATATTAACTAATGTCTTGTGCTCTTAATACTGAAGCCCATGGGACATGCGCCATAAAAATAGCAGTTTTTATTTTGTGTGAATATTATGTAAAATTAATAAAGACTCATTGAAGAGAGTTCATGGATTTGTTCATGCTGTTCCTGCAAATATATCATAATGTTGTATCTGTTGAAGACTCTCACTTGCTTCACTGTAACTTCGGTAAAAGCTGGATCCAAACGTATGAAGACAGAAAATATAGGAACTATTTCTAAGAACAGTGAAATATGTGTAATATATATACACCTTGGTATGACACATGCACTTACTCAGAGACACTGTGAAAACATACTGTTAAATTAAACAGAAAATCTTGTGTAATCTTATTTTTTGTCACATGTAACCATTACTTATTTTTGATTTGCCAATGTCTTAACAGCTAGAGAAATTATATGGAAGCAGATTTCTGTATTTGAAGTAGAAAATCTGTGATTTTTTTTTTTTTTTTTTTTTTTTAGATTTTAATTAAACTTGGATCTCAAGTAATATCTTTTATTCAAAATTAAAAATCAGGTCCCAGAATGACAAACTAGTCTAAACTGAAAGAATATGGAGTCTTACACAAGTGTCACTTCTTCAGGTTTCTGTTCAAGAAATGAATCTGATTTTTGTAGTGCCCTGCAGTCATTTTAAGCTGAGAATCTCATTAAACAAATTGGTGTGGGGTTGGTTTGATAATTCTTTTGGGAATGTTACAGGGAAAATCTAAAACCTCTTGCTTTTATACTTTTCATCCTGAAACTTCATGTGTCAATATGAAATTACTCAGGGTTCTTACCAGCCACAGGGGAAGAGTGTGCTCCCAAACTTGTCTTCTGCTCTGAGAGAGGACAGTGTGATGTCTTCCCTTCATTTCTCATAGCCTGCAGGCCCATGACAGTGGTTGTGCACATGGAAGTGAGAACTGCTCTGTTCCACATGTCAGAAGACAGTGCATCTATTCTCTTTTCATGAAGCAGTAAGTGTAGTAAAAATAATGATACCTGTTCTCACTACTTTTTTATTAGTCCGCTATTAATTTCTTGAATATGCTTCAAATTATTTTATTTCAGGAGCATGTCTAGATAAAATATGAGGTATTTCAGCAATATTCAGTGCGTGTGAAGTTCTCCTCAACATAACATGGAGTGTCCTACATCTCACTTTCATTCCCAGTGCCCTACTCAGCAACCTGCTTCCTTGAAAAATATTTTAATGAACTTTGGAAACTTTCCCGTAGTCACAGAAATCCTGATAACAGTGCTTGGCTTCATGTGAAAGAGGAATTTCAGCAAACCTAATGGGACTATTCAAAAGTTTAAGGTAGAGTAAATCTGTTCGTAGTATCAGAATCTGAATTTCTGCAGGATCCATGGGGTTCACTGTGATGCACAGGAGAAGACAGTGAAATGATTTTTTAGATCCCTTGTAACAAACCCTTGAGAAATGCTATTACCTAAAGGATATTTACATCTCATTTTTGGCTGGTAATATGTTTCCTTCTTAGGACCTACACCTGTAATGCGTCTTTCTTTTTTTTTTTTGGATTTTAGGGCCACTAAATCACAGATGGAGAGAGAAGGTGGTGAGAGAACTATTATTTCCTTTGGATAACTACATGTCATTAGGTTCCCGTATAATTCCAGCTGTTTCTTGTGTCCCTGGATGGAGTTGTTTTACCGTGTGATATATATGAACACTGTTCAGTGATCATTCTGACTCATTATATGTTTTCATCTCTTGAAATCTGCTTATGTTAATTTTTGTGGATCTTCATGCTTTTGCCACAAAAAGAAAAAAAATCTAAATCAAGTTTTCCACCACACCACAGGCAACAATTTAAAAATAATTATTAATTTTGTGTATATTTATGAATAAACATATCTCTTTGCTATTACTGCAGTCTTAGAGCTATGATGAAGCAACATGGCTTACACAGAGTAGACTTAAAATACATACAGAAATAATGGCAAATGAGAGCTTTGACTTAAAAAGCAATATATTTTTTAGTGATTTCAAGCCCAAGGTGTCTGGAACAACGTCTCTGGTTTTGGCTACAGCAGGTTAGACCACTGCTATGATTCATCCTGGCAATTCTCAGTTGATTTTGTACATTAAATGGGGATTCCCACTGAACAAGGGTAATTCTAAAAGAGTGCTTGAAAGTGAATTTCTGCATCTCAGCAGATTTCTGATCTCAGCCCTGTTGTGAAGATCAGAACTTTATCATTCTACGTGTCCATCTGCTGATGTGTCCTCTCTGACACTCACTCACAGCCCCTCTACCTCAGTCTGGAGGGAGCACTGAACTGTGCATTGGGGAGGAATGGTACCACTTCCATGTAAGGATTCACTTCTTACTTTCATATTGTTTTCCTCATTGTCCATACCTTTTTTTCCTTTTCCAAAAATCTTCATCAGAAACAGTAAAGAAAAACTCTTCTCTGTCTTACCCCTCTTGGCTTCCTGAGTTTTTTTATCCAAGACACTTTCAGTCATTTACCAACCCAGAAAGGTCTCAGTTGACTGGAAATCGGAAAATATGTCATTTATCTGCAAGAAGGGCTGGAAGGAGTATAGGGGGAACTACAGGGCTGTCAGCCTGACCTCAGCGCTGGGGAAGATCATGGAGCAGCTAGATCATCTTGAGTGCAATCACACAGAGTGTGCAGGACAACCAGAGGATCAGACCCAGCCAGCACTGTTTGTGAAAGGCAGGTCCTGCCTGACCAACCCAATGGCCTTCTATGAGAAGGTGACCTGCTTAGTAAATGAAGGAAAGGATGAGGATGTCATCTTACCTGGATTGTAGTAAAGCCTTTGACAGCATTTTCTGCAGCATTCTCCTGGAGAAACTGGCTGCTCCTGGCCTGGGCAGGTGTACTCTTCGCTAAGTTAAAAACTGTCTGGATGGTTGGGCCCCAGAGTGGTGGTGAAGGGAGAGAAATCCAGTTGGCTGCCGGTCACAAGTGATGTCCCCAGGGCTCAGTACTTCATATCTTTATCAGTGATTTGGATCAGGGTATCAAGTGCATCCTCAGTCACTTTGCAGATGACACCAAGTTGGGCAGGAGTGTTGATCTACTGGAGGGCAGAAAGGGTCTGCAGAGAGATCAGGATAGGCTGGATCAATAGTCTGAGGTACAACCAGGCAAATTACTGGATCCTGCCCTTAGGTCACAACAACCCCTTGCAGTGCTACAGGCTGGGGCAGAGTGGCTGGAAAGCTGGAAAAGGACCTGGGAGTGCTGGTTAAAGCAAGGGCACATGACCCCAG
>VYXC01009776.1:140587-198576 GCA_013397175.1 Platysteira castanea
CTCACAATGGGATGATGAGTCATGGGCAAGGTGCTGGTGGGCCATTAACAGGAGATAGTCCAGGGGGGAGTTATCTGTGAGTCATGCACAAGGCATTGTTGGGACCATTAACAGAAGATAGTATGGAAGGAGGAGGCAGGGAGCACCGCTCCACCTGGTCTCAGCAGCTCATGAAGATGGTGATAGAATACATACTTTTGGGCACATCTTACACTGTAACCTAGGACACTTTCTTTCCCTCTACAACTCCCTGACAGGAGCGTGTAGCCATGAGAGGATTGGGCTCTTTTCTTGGGTAACAAGCGAGAGGACAAGAGTTGTGCCAAGAGAGATTTAGGTTGGATACTAGGAAAAAATTCTTCACTGAAAGAAGAAATTAAGCACTAGAAGAGGTATTTAAGTCACCATCCCTAGAGGTGTTTGAAAGAAACATAAATGTGGCACTTCAGGACATGGATTAGCAGTGAACATGGCAGTACTGGATTTACTCAATGATCTTAGAGCTCTTTTCCAACCTAAAGGATTTTATGACTCTATCTAGTTCCCTCTGCTGTTAACATTTCAGTGACTGTGAAGACTGTCAAAATTGTCTCTGGAAATTTGGCTTCTGAAGAATTTTCAGAATTCAACAAATGTGTGAATACTAGAACAGACACATTGAGAAGTAGAATGCAATCAAAATAGTGCTGTTGAAAGCAGCCTTTGTGACTGACATTCTAGCACTTTTAATAGGGAGCTGTTTTCTTGGTTCCAAGAAGTAAATTAGGACATTACCTCTTAAAGCTAAAAGAAGATAAAGAAAATGTGTTTCTTATATGCAGACCAGATGAAATTTCATTGAAAAGCTGAATCTGAGCAGATGAACTCATGTCTGCTGCAATCTTAATCTACTAATAAATCAAACTGAAAATTTGGATGATCATGAATGAACTGCAGCATGTTAGAGCACACTTGCTTCCTGTTTTCTCTGTATCTACTTTTCCTCCAAAAACCTCCCAAACACTGGATTTCATCCTGAAGTGCAGCTGAAACACCTGTAGTGTGACTCTTGCCTGTGGAAGCTGTTAGTGTAGACATAGCTGATACAATGGTGAAGAGAGTACTTGTCCTGGCAAAGTATTTCAGGCACTCATTTCAGCTCAACCTTTGCTTCAAGATGAATATTCAGACCTGGAGATGGAAATTTGTTGATGTTCCAGTTTATAGCAGAAAGATTAGCATCACGTTTCTCAGTTTGTCTTGTACTTTCTTCTCTCTAGAGCATGGGTAGGCATGTTAGCCTCTCTGCTGGGAAAGGAAAAACAATGACATTAATTGTGTGTCCTTGGCTTTTGAAGGACTTTTATATGGATGATAATAATTTGGTTTAGGTTACTGTTGGTAAAGATGTATTTGCTTTATTTTGCTCCACTAAAAATAAATATTTGTCTAGCAAATGGACATCTAAAAGTGCAGCATATGGGTTTAACCTATGCTACCTTATGGCAGGATGTTTTCATTCCCTGCAGAGACTGCCTTTCATTCAGGAAGGAATGTATTTCAGTGATCTCAGTGAATACACTAGGGAAGATGACTGACTTCCTTTAGCTTGTTCTTGAAGACAGTGGATGAGATACTTCTGACAGCATCTGCTGGATCTGCCACACCCAACTGTGTTAGAGAAGAGACAAACAGGAATGAGATAATAAGAGACAGAACACTTAGTGTACAGCTTCTGTAGGAACAAGCATAACTCCTTATACTGTTTTAAGGGCCCCGTTCTTTAGGAAGTGTTGCCTTTGTCTTCTATCAACTATGGGATTTAATATCTGGGAAAATGTCACTACGTGGTCTACAGGACAGTCATGCAGGGGGTCATCTACTCCACACATCTGAAAGTGCAAATGGTGGCCAAAGGGAGTGATGGGCTCTATAGGCAGGTTTTGTAGAAGCTGGTTTGGGCCTGGGGCAGACATTCCAAATGAGAGAGCAAGCTTGACTGTGGCCTTAAAATCATTCACAGTTCTCTCTGTAAACCTTTAGGAAACAGGTGACACTCAAAAAGTCTGCAGGAGGGTAGGCACATCACAAAGGGAATCTGGGCAGTTATAGATGCTTATCTTTTATTACCAAAAAATATCAAAACAAATATTGAAACGAGGAACTTATAAATCCCTACAAGTTCATTAAGGACAAATTGTGTCAAGCAGTTTCATTCATGAAGGTGAACTTGGTTTTGTGCAAGGAAAGATGCTTGATTTTACATCTTTTGACACTTTCTTACATGAAATTGTCATAAGTAAACTGTAGAAAAATCATCTAGATGAAACTACCGTAGAGTGCAAAACTGGTTGGAAAACTGTTCTTACAGAGTATTAATTAGTGATTCTCCACCAGAAGAGGAGAATATATTTTCATTAGTGTCCATGATGAGGAAATAGATAGCATGACTTAAATTTACAGATGACACCAACTACACTAGAAGATAGCATTAAAATTTGAAGTGTTCCTGGTAAACTTAAAAAAAAAAAGTACTGGAAAAGGGTGCTAGGCAATAAGACAAATTCCAGGTTGTGCCTTGAAAGTCAACTTCCTGATATATTTACCATGTGTTCACCAACCTGAGTATTTCTTTCAATCCTTATACTACACAAACAATACAGAACAATTTGAGAAAATTTAGAAATGAACAGCAAGAATAGTTCAGCTCCTAAAATATGTGACCTATGAGGAAAGCTTGAAGGATCTGGAGTTGTTTAGTCAGGAAGGAAATGAGAGAGGTAGCAGTTCATCAGTTGTGAAAACCAGAAGAAACTAAGAGAAAGAGAAAAAAATAATCTGTTTTCTGTGTTCTTGATTGTTAGGGTAAGAAATAATAGACTCTGAGGTAGAAGAAATAATAGACAGATGTAAACTCTTTAAGTTAAAAAGCCTACACAAAACCCTAAATAATTTCCAGAAGGGCATGTATATTAGGCTTATGCCTTATATAAAGCCATTACCTGAGATTTTTCAGATCTACTGTTAGGAATAATATAGCAGCAGCCCTACAGCACTTGAGGCAGGTGAACAGACTAGATGATGTCTTTACCCCTATTCCTCTCCCGGTTTCTGTGGTTCTGTGATACAGCTTTAGACAGAGAAATCAGAACCTGCTGCTTATAGAACTACTAGTCTTGAATTCAAGAACTGTCTTTTGTGCTTCCTGTGTCTCTTTGGTTAGAAATTACTGTTTCTGTCTTGCTCTAGTTGGAAACAGTCATGGCAATATTTAGCTTGTATTTACATACTAGTAAACCAAAGAACCCCTAGCCTGGCATGGCTGTGTTCCTTCTGACTCACCATTATCAGGGCCTTATGTGCACTAATAAGCCATAAACGCCCTGACCAGCCTCACCTGGGGCTCCCACCCACACCTGTGGCTCCAGGAGCTCTCTCTAAGCCCAGCCCCAGGCCTTCTCTCCCTGGATAGGCTGGGATCCTCAGCTCTGGTACAACCTTGTGTTGGCCTCTCTACAGAGCCTTCTGAGCTGGGGGACCACATGCTGTGCAAGGCAAATTTTTCACAGCACAAATAAGTACTGTGGATGAATATCAGGACAGCAATAATTTCTGTTTAGACAGGCAACACACATATGTGGTTTTGAGTCACCTCTTCTAAATGTAAACCTCTGAAGTACTAATTTTTATGTGACAATTTTGACCTTTTGCTTATGCCATGCCTATCATGGGGGGTCCTGAAGTATTTCACAAAATGAAGGGGGCAAAAAGGGACACATAGAATAAAAATCTTAACATGGAGGATGTATTTTAGATTATAAATTTCCCAATCATGTCAGGACTTCAGAAATGCTTTTTTTTCTATAAATGACATCAGCTTGGAAATAACCTATGACTTCTCTGGATAGAAGAGATTAGTACAGACTCCTGATAGTAGTATTAATCAGATTTTTCACTTCTGTTATGCATACCCTTGGTAGTACAGACAAAGTGAAAAACTTTGAACTACAAGATTAAATAACAGGTTACATATATAAGGAAGAGACTTAAATTTGCATAATTTAGGTCTTAGACCTAAAAGCATAGGCTTAAATTCCTGAGGGAAAACAGAAAAACTGCAAACAACAAATGAAGCAACATAGTTGTATTGTGAATTTTAGTGTAGTACTTTTCAAGGTCCTTATTTAACGTGGAAGTATATGCTTACTATTTTTTCACTCTTTAAATCTTGTTTGTTCTGCAGCTAAAACAATTAACACTGATATCTAGTCGACATGTAATGTTTATATATTTATTTTTTTTTAAAAGGCTTGAAGAAATTGAGAACAGAAATTATGAAAAAAACCCCTAACCCTTCCTATACCTGAATGTTCCCTTTCCCCATCAGTCTTGGAAAATATTACTTGAGTTGTTTTCCTCCTCTTTATAAGTTTTGGGTTTTTTCACTTTTAACCTCCTGACTGTAAAAGAAACCAAATACTCACTGGAATTAAAAAAACCCAAACCTTTGAGATTTACTAGCTATACTTCAAAGAATGAGGAAACAATGGAGAAGCTAGGAAAAAACTGTCTTTAAGGGTTTTCCAAGGAAAGTTATATCAATTTTTATCAAGACAGACACTGGCAATATTTGGATTTTCAGGTACATTTTAGTGCTGAACTACTTATTAGTGTTTGTTGAATTTTTTATCATCCTGGAATGACTGAAAGTGTGGAATTAAGAAGCATCTGGCACTTCTCAGATCTCTTCCTCCAGGGAAGTCTGGCATCTCGTATCAAACTGTTAATTTACAATCCATTTATAGTAAAAAGTTGCAGGTGTTTTTGATATTGCAGAAAGAATAAAATTGTAAAATGTCCTCTAAAATTTCAATACAGCAGTAGAAATAATGTTCAAGAAGATTACACTGATCACTGAGGAACGGTAACAAACAAATGGGAAAGTTCTGATCGGTGAAGAAATACATTAGGTTTTATCAAGTGTGGCTGTTTAACAGATATCTGGTTGCATTGGGACTTCTCTTACCTAATTTATTCATGTGGGGTTTTTTTCTAAAAATAACAGCTAAGATAGTTCCTACTAGTTGTTGATTCAGCCTTACTTTCTTACAGACCTATATTAAGATGCAATCAATTACCCTGTGGGTGTGACTGTATGACAGACAAATTTTCAGTCAATAAATGCTCATTGGGCTCTTGGACAACTGTTACCGCATAACTTTTCATTTGCATTGCTTCCTATCTCTTTTAAGAGGAAAAAAAACCCCTTGCTCCTACTATGGATTTCCATTAGGCAGCTTGAATAAGATGCCAGGCCCTGCTGAGTGCTTGGTGTTACAACTGTGGGCAGGAACGACACACATAGGATATCCACATTTCTGCCATAACTCTTGGCTGAAGGAGGCACAGGAAGGTCTCTTCAGTCTGCAGAATGAATGCTTCTGCTGGGGATTTCCAAGCACCTTGCATCTCATATGACAAGGTGTGAGCAATGCATCCAGATCTAGTAGCCACAGTGAATCTGTCTGGCACAGTCTAATCTGCGAAGCTGTAGCCTGCATCCCTAATATGCAATATTCCTATATTCTCTAAACCCCAAGATTTTTTTTTCTTCCTATACTGATATCACCAGTGCTTTTCACCTGTATATATTACTGATAATTTTGCAAGTACAATTGGCTAAATTGCTTTAAAACATTTTTGAGTATAAAAGTCCCCTGCAGAACTCCACATGTGCTCATAGCTCTGCTCCATACAAAGAAGAATAATTTGGGGGCAGCTCTGATTAAATTTTTTGGGGAGAAAATCCATGTACTAAAATGTCAGGAAGACTGCTTATAGAGTATATTTTTAAAAAAACAGAAGCTGCTGCTTCTTGCCTGTGACAGGTCACTTTCCAGCCCCTCTTAGGATCATCCTTTCCACATACTGCGATTTATCTTCTTCCTCATCTTTAATAATTCAACAATAACTTTTCTTTCCAAGCTTAGCATTCCTCTTTAGTGTCTGGCTATTAAAACAGAATTCTCTCGCTCAGGTGATTCTCTGTTGAAAGTCACTGGTATACCCTCTCCTCAGATTTTTAAAATGGATTCAGTTTTGATAATTTTTTTCTCACTGAGAAATCCCTCAAGTAGAAAAATATTGCTTTCTCACAATCTAAAAATGGGACCTCCCCTTTCGGAAAAACTTTTCATGTTGGCAGTTTTGTTCCATATAGTAAGTTACCACCTATTATCAAAAAAATCCTCACAATTTTAATCATAAAACTTTGGCTTATTTTCTTATCATTTTGCCAGTCCATGATCAGTAAAAACAAAATTTTGCAAGAGGTCATCTTCCATTCAAAAGTTTTGTTTTAGTTATTTATGGTAATAAGTGGCCATGAAGGTGCTCCAGTTGTATCTGAGGACAGCTTTGACAGCTGAACCTGTGATAGCTGGTCTGAAAGATTACATGTGGATCATAGGGCTAGATTAACTTTGGAATGAGATGAGTATTTCTGGTTAGTCCTCCACTGCTCTTTTGAATGTTCAGTAATCAGTATAGGAAGGATTTCCCCTATAGTAGTTAGTAATTTGAAAAAAAAAAAAAGTGTCTGAACCACAGGAGCAACCTTTTCAATAAAATTTCCTTTTAAATGTTAAACAGTCTGTACAACAAGTGAGTAAAGGCTTAATCATAAGTAAAGTATCACTAAAAGGCAGCTTGGGGAGCTGGATTGAAGCCAAACTACCACAGAAAAGCACATCACATATAGTTCTGGTATATGAAAGATTATTTTTGAACTTGACAGTGTTTTGCCTTTTTCATAAGCTGATGAAAATTCAGTCTCTTAAAAAAAATCAACTTCTAATATTATTAGTGTACAAAAGTTCCCTTTACCACAAAGCTGCAGGCTTTCTTGGTGCTCAGTATAAACACGGTCATGTAAATATAAATTTCTACCTTTGGTTTACCTACTGCAATTATCATTGGATCTGAGTGATTACTTTTGTCTGCTTAAATACACAGTAACAACAGCCAAGTTTCCATGAAAATAAAGATATATACTTTGGTTTTTTGCTGATTTATGTCTACAGTCTATCCCATTGATAGGAGCTTTAAAATGTAACAATGTTGTGAGACAAAAAATGTTGAACCAAATGAAGTGATTTATTTGGAACTCTTATAGTTATGAGGTGTTACTGATAAGCTGCAATTATGAGTCTGTCCTATTCTAGAGCTGAAGGAAAAAAAACCATTTTGAGTTTGATGGCAATATCACAGTATAAATACGCTGCTTATTGCAAAGCTGTCAAAATTATCCTGTATTTGTAATTCTATCAGTGACTAGATTGAAGAGGATTACCTGAAATCTAAATACTAAAAGTTTAATTTCTGTTATGTAAAAAGGAACCTGCTGTAAGATCAAGTATCTTGAGCATAAAAAAATCAAAAATTAAGGTTTTGTCTTTGTGGGAAACCTTACTGCTGAGCAAGGCCCTTATGCATATATTCTTTGAGGTATTCTGTTTATTTTTTATTGTTCCCAATTTATGCTTACTTAATGAGAAGCTATTTAATGTTTTATTAATATTACAGTGCGATTCACTGCAATATTTACTCTAATTTGCCTTCTTTGAAGACAGAATAATAACTCGTGATCTTGATTATTGAACTATGATGAATTTATTTATTTAACATACTGCACGTCTAGAGATGTAAAAATATCAGCTTGTTTTTTACAGAGGGGAAACTGAAGTACAGTATGATTTTAGGTCTAAAGTGTTTCAGTCTTGGATGCCAATTCCGGGTTGTCTGGAGCTTGATTTTTATCCAGGTATTTAATGAGAAACTCATAATTAGTAGACACCTGAGAAAATAATTTAAAAGCTTTTCTGCTCAGCTAATGAGTCTGTGACAGAAGCAGGGATAAAATGTGATTCAGTGGGATAGATTTCAGCTGTCTTATTCAGAAGATCATCTTGATTCCAGCTCCAGTTTACATCTCCCAGTGTCAATGACAAATCAAACCAAGGTGTTATAAGCAAGTGCTTCTTTTGCTGCGAATCACTGATATGTTCCAAGAGATGATTTGTACTCTGTCCTGAGGGAGGTAGAAATCTGTACAACATGTGATGGTAGAATTAAGACTTTTACAATGCATTCAACTAGGAGCATGAAATAAATGTGTCAGACACCACTTTAACCCTCACATTTCTTAATTTTAGCATAATTAATTTTACAGCAGTCACTTTAAAAATATCCAATTATGCATAATTTTCAAGGTCTTAAAACACAAGACAAAGAGCTAAGAAAGGAAATTAGGGCCTATAGCAACACACACTTATCAGGCCAGTTGCTACTCTTAAATCAATAACTACTACTTCTGGCATTTAAGTTAAAAGCAACTGATAAAACGGACACATTCTCTGTGTACTGGTACTAAAGTGGTGTTAAAATTTTCATTTGGCCAGTGGATTTCTCAATTTCTCTCTAATATCAGAGGAAATTGACCTTGGAAATTTGAGTCACTGATAGAGGACCTGGAGTATTTTAATATATTACTCATTTTGGATTTTTTTTCATCTTGATGTTCTTAGAAATTGTTCAACATTTCTCTCTGTTCTCTCTTGTCCTGGTCCTAAATACTATTTGCTTGAGGCAGAGACAGTGTTTGTCTTGTGTACATGGTACTCAGCACTACAGGATTCTGGTGATAATGATGCATACGGTGAGGGACATACACATCTGGTATGTGCTGCTGCAATACAGTTAAACACATATGTTCACCCTTCTTTCTGAAAATTAGGCCTGGTCATCCACCAATGAAGTGTGTTGCATGGAGATCTAGCACACTGTAACGTATTATATATTCAGTTTTCAATTATCATAGCTCATCCAATTCCAGCTCATCTGCAGAATGTATTTACTCGTGGTTAAACCTTTTTTTCCTCTAGCATATTTGATTCAAATAAAGGTGAAAATTAATTATTTTCTTAAAACTGAAGAAGTTAGTTTATTTTTACCATCCTCTCACTTGATGCTGCCCTGATTTTCTGCAATAATTTGTAAACAGGACAAGAGGAGACAAGACATCAGCTAGAAAAAAGTTGTTCAGAAAAATGAAAGTGCCTGGAAACATAACTCTATGGTGGAAAAATCAGGCTGTTTCTCAGAGCAGCTGAAAATTCTCCCTTTCAACTGAGCTTGTTATTAACTAGCAAGTATTTTAGGTAAGCTATTCTTCAGAAACCTGAAGACACCTGATATTAACCTTCTAAATATTTTTGAACAAAGACTTTAAACTGCATATTTCTGATAATCATCAGTTATTTTTTTCTTCAGCATAAGCAAAAAATATTTCATAGTATTAATACTAAGTTTCAAGATACAATTCCTATCTGAACTGATATTCCAGGGAGAGAAAGGCTGCACAAAAATTGTTTGTACTCTGATTCCTCAACTTCAGGATCCTTAGATACCAACCAGAATCTGCTATATGCTGTGGTAACCAGTTGGTGAAATACAGATTGGATAGTGAAAATGTAGGGTGGGTGGATCCAGAGGGGCCTTGTCAGATTGGTGAAATGAGGGAGCCCTCATCCAGAGGCTGGGGTTCTGACTGTCAAGAAAGGAGTTCACAAGTTGAACATGAGTGAGCAAAGTGCAATGAAGGAAAGAACCACCCATATCCACTGTATTAGCAAAAGTGTATTCAGCAGGCTCAGAGAAGTGATCATGATCATTCCCTTCTGTTTAGCATCTGGGCTGGACTACTGTGGCCTGTCTGGGGCTTCCACAGTACAAGACATAGGCATACTGGAGAAAGTTCACTGGAGGGCAATTGGAATGAAGAGTGGTCTGGAGCATGTGGTGTACTGAACGCTGGCTTTGTTCCGTGTTGAGATGAGAAGGCTGAGATGGAGGGATTTTACTTGCTGCCTTGAGATAGTGAATGAGCAAGTATCAGGAAGATGGAGCCAGATTTATTTCAGTTGAACAGTGAAGGGCTGAGAGATAAAGGGCTAAAGAGCAGTACTCCAATGAGATATTAGGATTTTTTTTTCTGCAATAAGAGTATTCAAGTACTAGAGCAGATGTTCTAAAGAGATTGTGAAATCTCCGGCCTTGGAGGTGTTCATAATTCAACTAAGCAACTGGCTCTGAGTTCATCCTGCTTTGAGCAGGCCTCCAGAGGTCTTTTACAAGCTACACAGATCTATAATCTCTAAAAAAGTCTTTTGCCTGGGCAAGACAAACTTTTAAATAAGACTCATCAATATTTTTTTTTTACCAATAATAATCTGTTGGTGCTGAGGGTTATAATATAGTAAACATGCTCATCTATCTATGATGAAGCTCTGGGTGATCAAAGTGAGAAGCACTTGCACACTGAACACTTCTGAGTGCAAAGCAGTTTGCTGATACCATGTGTCAGTCACTTTTTTTCTGGGATAGCACACCTTTGAGTCACAGTGACTATAAAAAGAGAGTTAAGCCTTCCAGTCCCAGGCTTTGTTAAAACGATGGTGGAATGGAAGTCTTTGATCTGTATTTTCCAATCACATGAATCAGTACAGTCCCTGTATTGGGACTGTTTTCACTGTTGGTAAAGCACTCCGGTACAGAGTCAAGGAGTCAAATGGGGTTTTCAATTTCCATTTTAACCACTCATCCCAGCTGTGTATGAGAAATTACCACAGTTGCTAACTAATTAACTGTGCCACTTGGCACCAAAGAATATTCAGGGAACCAGCAGCAATATCCTCTCAGTGAACAGCTGTAATGTCTTTACCATGGTAAAAATTCTTGAGTGGCATTAAGTGGTTCTACTCTGAAGATGCTGATTCAATCCTTTCTCTCCAAATATAGTTTTTCTTTTTCATCAGAAAGAGAAAGAGCTATCTATAGCTGAGTCATCTTGGCAGTGCTCTAATGTGCCAGTTCTTTCACATAAAAATTAAGAACATTGAATATATTGTCAAAGGATATGGCCAGGATGGAACGGTAAACACTTTACTCCTTCTGTGCAGCAGCAATTGCATGTGCCTTCTTTGTAGGGTACTATCTGCTAAATTCCCATATCATGGCCTCTTTTCAAGAAGTCATTAGAGGACCCCAAGAACCTGGCCACCCATTGCTCACACTAATTTCTTTCTGGTTTTTGTGTGGGTGTGTGTATGAGCTCTATGGAACTGATGGCAGATGAACTATGTAAGCCTTGATCTTATGTGATCAGGCTTGAAGTTCTCAGGACAGAGAAAAATTGCCAGTTTCTATGTTTGAAGCAAAAGGTAAAATGAAGAAAGCCAGCAGTTTCCATTCATACTGATTGATCAGCTTGTGGCTTTTGATTAGATCTGATTAGGGCTTTCTAATATAAACCAAGTGTGACCATAATGAGCTGAACAGACCAAAGTCTGCAAAATTTATATTTTCAGTGCTTAGGTTTCAAATTTGTTGCAATGTTTTGCTTTCCCATTGGGAAAACAAGCTCATTTCAGACTGAATCTATCTGAATTGAAACATGATGGTTTGTTGAATTGAGTTAAATGGTTTACATTCAGGTCAGATTCTGAGTTGATGGGGCAGCTCCTGGAAGCTGCAGTTGTGGGGGAAGTAATCATATGTCTTGATTCTCTTCAGAAGAAGAGAAATTGAAATAAGTAAGGCTGACCATGTACTTTATTTGCTGGCATCTTCAGGTCCAACTAAAAATCACAGATATTTAAATGCATATGAATGGTACATATATGTACAAATGTATGGATTTATAGGGGAAAAATACATTAAAATACTTTTATATACAGGTAAATGTATAGATTTGTTATACTTGTGCTTCTGTAAATGTAATAAAACATATTTTTCTTTCCTTTGGGAAAGCATGGCTGGAGCCCAGAGGAGAAGTAAAGAGATCTACAAAGCAAGAATGTCTTTCTCTTTCCAGGTATGTTGTCCTGATACGTAGTGTTTTTATTTCGATACACGGCTATGCTTTATCTGAACTGTTCAAGTGTGCACGACTATTACTGGCAATCCTGTACCACATACAGGGACTAGGAGAGCTAATACTGGAATTCAGTTGAACTATATAAATGAATGAGTTTATACTCTTACGAATCTGTGCAACAGAGCCACAAGATGGCAGGAGCAACACATCAGCTTCTTTTTACAGCATTTCCATCATATTTTCCTAGGTTTTCCTAGGTTTTTTGTATTGTATTGCAATTTACTTAGTTTTGATGGATTTAAAAGCCGACTCAGTTCAACAGCAAGTCATTTGAAAGGTTTCAGGTCTCTTATTATGTACGTCAGCATCCAGAGTAAATGCAATTGTAACATTAAAAGCTTAAGTGTTGTACAAATGGAAGAATGAGCCATTTTAACATCCAAATCCATAATATTTTCTTTATTTAGAAAATAAATTGTATCTCTATCATATTTTCAACTGCTTAGGAAATTAACTTTTTCTTTCTTGAACGAGTTCATGATGTTAAAAACTTTTAATGGACTGAGAAAACTCTCCCAATCTATTCCTCACATTAGAACTTTGGAAAAAAAACCCTGCAAACAGCTCCTTAACCAAGTTAATGAGAGGATAGTATAATCTTTGTGCTACTGGAGGAAAGTGCACCAGGTGCAGAGCTATCAGAGTCTCACCTAGAGCTAGTGCAGATATGGAATGTTGCCCACAACTTGACAGGTGTAAACAGTTTTGGAAGGCTTCAGCAGAGCAAAATTAGCTTTAAACCTCCCCCCACTCTTAAAAATATTAAGCAGCTATTTATGAGGCACCTCTAAGACATCTGTGATTTGAAGAAGTGTTGAAAATAGAAAGGGATCCTTTGAAATCAACAATTTTCACCATGTCTAGGAAATGGGCTCAAATTTGACCATATGATTAGCCTAGATGATTGTCATTATACAAGTACCTAGCAGGACAATATTAAGAGCTTGGAAATTTCAGTATATGGTGAGTTTTCTTGCCTAAGTGTATTCTAAGAACTTCACAGGTTTTTCCTGTGTATGTGGATACATACAACGTCCAACTGAACAATCTGTGCATAATCCCTCCTGGGCTCCAGGCTGAGCAGGCTTTCCCCTGCAGTTGTGGCTGCTCCCTGTCCTTCTGCTCAGTTCACTGTGTGAAACCAAGGTCCTGTAGGACAGACAGCATGTGTCCAGTATGTCATCAGAGAAAGATTATGCACAGAAAGATTATGTAGGTGGTACAGAGAACAAAAACTGAAGTGGAGGGAAACCACACTGATGTGAAAGATGGGGTTGTTCTGGGGGTTTTTGTTAGAAGGACCAGCAAGCAGTAAAATGAATTTTAAAGGAGAATGCAGAAAAGAATGTATTACACTGCGTTGTAAAGCAGAAGAAAAAAGCACATGAGAGATTTGCAAGGGTGGACTGATGGAGCCAATGTAGAAATGCCATTGCACGTAGCATCCTAGGAGTCTGAGGCCTCACTGCTTCTGTCTAACAGAGCCCATTGGCCTTGGATGCTAAGGATACCACTCACAAATGCAGGTATAAGTACAGGGTTTTTTAGAAGGTTTTTTTCCTCAACAGGTGAAAGTAATTTTACATGCACAAATATGGTCCCTTTACTGCAGACCATGAATGCAAGAGGCACATTGGCAGTGTACCAGTTGCTGAAACCACTGGACTGAAAGAAATACCCTTGCCTTCTCCTTCCTCCTCAGTGCTCCTCAGATGCGGACTGGTGGAGGGAGCTTGACGTATCTGCCCTGCTGTGCTGTGCTGCCTGTTGGAGATACTGATGTTCCTTACATAGCCCCAGGTCAGTACTCCCTGGAGCAAAACCTTTGCTCAGGCATTGAACAGCAAGACAAAGCCAGGGTGATTCCCCCCTCCATGGTATGTACAGGCATCTAAAATCTGACTCTTTTTTGTATCAAGATCCTGTTTTCAGTTTCTCAGAAGATTTCACAGCTTAAAATGTTCTCTGTGAAAATGTCCATGCAGGGTGTAATTTTTTTTATTTGTGTAAGAGGTACAACTACATGGTTAGACAATTTCCCAGAATGTAAATAGGGGGAAAGTACATTTGCCCTTTAAAAAGCTCTTAAATGTTTCACTGAGAAGAACCAGCACTTCCGTGCTTGGAAACAAAACTCCTGTGGGACTTGTTTTTGAATAAGGGCATTGCCTTTTCTTTATGAAAAGGAGATCACAATTAATTAAATAATGCATGACTAAGAAAACCTTGCAGTACACTTGCTGGTCCAGGTACATAGAGGAAGACCTGGGTAAGCCAGGTTGACTACATCTACTTCCACTCAGTGTTATACAGGCTGATAGCTTCTGCTATTGGCTGAAAAGGAGGTAGCTCCTTGCTAGCAGCAATCCTCAAGGAATGACACTGAAGGGTCTGTAAATCTTGATTCTAAATTATCTCCTCCCTTGTCTTTTACCCCGCTCCCCTCACCCACTTGTCTTCCCTTCTCTCCATCTGCTTTCTGTTTCTGTTTTGGGAGGGTCAGCAAAATTAAACTTGTATTTCTGAGAAGCTATGAACTAGCTCAGACTAGTCCTCCCAGATGGCAAATCAGGGGATTGCTTTAACAGCAAACATCTGAGGAAGCTCTATTAAACAGAGATGTGAGAGAATTTAAAGTACTAGGATGATCAGCCTAACACCTACAGATAGCACCACTTCCTATGGCAAACACACAACTAATTTGCCAGAAAATCTTAACTTTCACATTTATAAAGTTTTAGAGGCCTCACACAGTAGATTTTTTTTTGACCTTTGATGCAACTAAGGCATGTGCATGTACATAGAATTTTTGTGTTTGTCTACTGCAATCTATTTATCTAGCTATCTAGTTCTCTTGGCATGAATAAAAATCTATTCTAATACAAACCCACAGCTTTGTATTTCTTTGTAAAGTGTAAAATATAAGTGGTAATTTTGCCAGCAGAGAAAATCTATTTGAAGGTTTTCTCTTGATGGCAGCTGCTTCTTGAATTTTATCTTTTTTAACACAATGTGGGATGCTAAAGTACACACCTACCCAGAGGGACCATAATCCATTTTAGCTGTTCAAACAACACCATGCGATTAAAGGACTCTTGATTTCAGAGCCTTCTCACTGTACTGGACTTTTTTTTTTTACTGCAGCTGTATATTTTGTCTCATTCTAGTCCATTTTATACCCACTGTCTGTTATAATCCCATATTATTTACTGTGAGTGTTGCATATAATCATCTGCAATTTGTATTGTTTCATTTATTTAACACATTTTAGAAACAATACCCAGATAAATGCTAAAGAAAAAGCAAAAGTTGACCTGTTCCCTTCTGTCCTTATCTCAATCACTTATCCTCTAGTTTTTCAAAAGGAAAAAAAAATTTGAAAATGGGGGGATTCACCTTTTCACCTTTATCAAATGAAGGCTCCTGTTTGTGAAAGCTGTTGTGTGATTTGGCTCTTTATTGAACTCCCAGAGCTATTTATAAAATATATACACGTGATGTGGCTGCTGCAGGCATCTCAATTGTGTTGTTGTGAGTAGGTGGCCTAGAAGGAATCCAATTAGAAACACGAATACCTGTGAACATATTTGAACTTGTTATTTTACTAAGCATTGAGAGGAAGAAAGAGATAGTGTATATTCTTACTGCCTGCAGTGTAGTTAAAATCCCAAAATGCATACAGAAAACTATACAGCATTAACTTTAAAATGGAATTATTTCCATCACTGAACAGGATAATGTACCAAGCATTATTCTCTGGGTCTTCCCCCATGCTTGGTTTGTCACATCATGCTTTGATAAGCCTCCAGAATTACAAAGTATCTTTCTCTCTCTCTCTCTCTCTCTGTGTGTGTGTGTGTGAAGAATTTAAAATAATTTGAGTTTAGTTTTTTGAAAGATTACGATCTTTTCCTGACATTTGAGAAAAAGTGGAATAGTAAATACAGAACTACTTAATAACAGCTCCTCTCAGGACATCCTCAATCCTTACGGAGACTCATGGGAGTCCACGCTAAATACAAGGTTTCTTTCTGCTGCCTTTGTTTATGAAACCAGATGAAAATGTTTGTGAAAACATGAAGATATACACGGAGATAAAATTCAGACATTTTATGTCTTTATCTCTTTTATGGAGCTTGGAAAAGGCAGTGTCAACAGTGGTATCTATGAAGGAAAGTTCCAGGAAACAGAAGACACACCTGTAATCTGTCACACTTAGTGACAACCTTCCCATAGCACCCCCCTTTATACTGAAAATTCTTCTTTCCATGGAAGTCTGAAAATACTGCACTCTGGCAGTCTAGCCTGTGCACATCCTCTGGACCGCAGTGCTTTACTCTGGAAAAAGAGGCCAGAAAGAGTAGATTTACAATTCCTTAGCTACGGAACAGCCAAAATGCCATCATACCGAAACACTGTTTACATTGAAAAGAGGCTATTTTGGGGAACAGTAGGGAGTAACAGTAATTAACAGTGGTTAATTTTAAAATAATCTCTAAAATATGGGTTTTTTCCAAATAAAAAAAGATGGTTCGTTAGTTGCACTTGAAATCTGTCCATGTCAGAGAAGAGTTCTGATGAGTAACTGAATATATAATTTTATTTGGTTTTGACCTTTAAAAAAAAAGGAAAAGATTCCTTCACAAGCTGTTAAGAAGATAAGTCCTTGCTTGTTAGGCAAATGAAATGAAATAACATCTGTATAAATGATCTTTGCAGTTACAACTAAATATTAGACATCAACTCATTTATTTTCCCTTTGCTATCTATCTTGTAAAATATTTTTCATGTAACAGTTTATGAGAAGAATCAGGTTGCAAGAAGCTTCTCTCTGTCTCAGTTTTCCATTAAGCAAATCTGTGGCTTTTCATTAAAAATGCTTTTTCTAGGTATGTATATGTAAATATCTCTTTTGTCATTACCATAATTTTCCAGTCTGCATTGTTGGAAATAAATACCATGGTAAGAAACCATTTTGCCCTTTAACTTTTGTTGACAAAAATAGAAATTAGTTTCACTGATGAGCTGGATGCAATCATGATAGTGACAGAAAACAAGTATCTAATAAAGGTTGTTCACATAAACCTTTACATGTATTAACACACATTTTTCAGGTATACATTTTCAAAGCATTATATGGAGGGATAAAACCCTACCATTAACATGAAACTCTGCATTTTCCTTATTAGGAAAATATAAGATGTATGCTATAGGATCCATGAAACATATTTAAAAGAGAAGTGAAATATTTACTTTTGTGTACTCAGATTTAGTATGGAAATGCATGGTACTTAGCATGGTTTTGGTTTTTTTAGGGTGGTTTTTTGTTTGGTTTTCAGCAGGTAAATGTTTTAACTGCATTACTTGGGAGTACAGCTGAACCAGAATACTGATTTCTTGATCAGCAAAGATTTTCTTACTACCTCCATCCATCTCACAAAACTCTGTGCCTCAAATTACAAAAAGATTCATAACCCTCATTCAAAACCTCCCATAACCTAAATCCCCTTTGTAGTAGTGTTAATGATGTTGTGATTAATCTGAACCACAATATTCTGATGTAAATAACTTTTTACATTTTAAGCATTAGTTCAGAGTTGTCATTCAGATACCATGTATGTGGAATGGGCAGCTGGAGCTGTCACTGTGAGGGTGCTTTAACTGCATCTGTAACAGGACAGAGCTGATGCAGCCCTTGAGGTCAACAATTATAAACTGAGAAATGAAGACTTAAAGTGCAATAGAAATTGTTAGTAATCATGCAATTTACTTGCTCTTGTGCATAATATAAGAAAGACCTAATAAATTGAGATGTTTAAGGGCAAGAACTGCTTGAGCAGCATAGACTGTTGTGTTTTCCAGTGATTACAGGTTTAGAAAAGTATTATTACAAGACCATGGACCTGATGTTACTCTGGGGCTGATCACTGCTTAAGTCAAACTAGTGGAATGCTTTTCACTGGTATGAGGGAGAATAGTCCATATTTAAGAAGGCAGCTTCATGAATATCAGATAGTTTTTCCAAAACAACCGACTTTTACCTGTTCACTGTGTTTTTCTGCTACAGTGTACTAGTTTGAAAGCAAACCAGTGGGAGATTCCAAGTCAGAACTACAATTTAATAGGAAAATTAAATTAAAGGGAACAGTACAGAAACACTGGCTTAAACTGACAAAGTTAGAATACAACCTGAGATATGTTGGTTAGAGTGGTGGTAAAGTCTGATTAAATGGTGGCTACAGTCCTGTTGGAGTGATGGACGTGGTTTGTCGAAGCAGGGATCCTGTAAAAAGATCTGGTCCTTCTCTGGAGGTCCAGTGGTGGTTAGTGCTCTTGTCCTCTGAGAATCCAGTGGTAGCGCTAGCGTGGTCTTCCAAGCCTCAGATTATATACAGGTAGTCCCCTCGGGGGAGGGGGCCTCTCACAATGGGATGATGTAATTCTATGAGTCATTCTATGAGACTTTGATGACCCATTATGGAGATGGCCCCCCCATAGAGTGGCTGCTGCTTCCCCAGAGGGTGTTATCAAGGCTGAGTCATGGAGAAGATAAAGAACACTGCCCCACCTATTTTAACAGCTTATGTAGATGGTAAGAGAATATATACTTTTGTTTACATCTTGCATTGTAACCCAAGACATACAGTCAACCCGAATAATGGAAAATATAATCTAGTATTAAACATCTGGGACTCCAATTGCCCAAAGGAAAGGAAGGAAATGTAGGAGAGGAACCAACATTTTCAGACTGGAAGATGAAAAATTTTTGGGTTCCTTCAAACCATGATGTGTAGTTATAAATTGGGAACTCCACTTTTTTGTTAGCAAATAAATCCAAAACTTCTCTTGCTCTGTTTCCTGCATGAGATTGGACTGAATGAGAAAATTAGAGGGTCTTTCCTCTTCCTTGTGGCTCTCATGTCCAGCTCTCCATTTTCTGTGAGAATGCTGGTTTGTCCTAAATCCTTTTAGATTATGCCTTCCTTTCTGTTCATGGTTTTCCTGAAAGGCAGCTGATTAACATCCACAATATTCTTCACCATCCACAAACAATGAGTCACAAAATTTGATCAAGAAAATGCAAAACTGCTTATATACCTGTTGATTTTAAAATTTTTTTATTTGTATATAGTTGAATGATCACTTCATAAAATCACATGATTTAGTTGCTGTTTGCTGCTTACCTCTGCCACCAGTATTGTGATAAGGAACTAATTTGCTGCTATATAAGTAATAATGGTATTAATTAATAATACAAAATAATAATCTCATAAAATTGCTTCAGAGATTTGTCTCTATTGAACTTAAATATTGTAATTAAAGTCAACACTTATCACTTGTAAACCTCAGAAAGTGCAAAAAAATGTCCTAGAATCATGTAGCTTAATGGCTTTTTCCACATATTTCTCTATTTGCTGTGGCATTAGTCTGCAGCATGCTGCAAAGCTAAACTTAATTCTGCAGAGAATTATTCATGTCCCTGTTCATATGTCACAAAAGAGAAAAACACATGTGCTTATATAGTGATGTTGTCCCTGTAAAAATACCATTTACTAGTAAGAAAATCACCCAAGTATTTTAACAGGCATTGTTCAAACGGAGTGAGGCTGGTGAACAATGACAGTCTGTGCGGTACAGCACAGTGTTTTATTACATTATAAATTCTCAAGGCAGTGATATCAATATTCATCTTCTCTAGTACAACACAGAAGTCATTGCAATTATGAACAAAGCCTTCCACAAGTGATTGTTGTACTGGGTTGTGTGTAAAAAAAATCAGTATCAACACTTTACATGAAAAATGCTAAACGAAAAGGGTAGTTGCTAATGCAAATGAGAAAATCTTTCAAAATGTGCCACTTCCTTATTTTCCCCTCTTATTTATCCCCTCAACTCAAAGGGGAACAAGGCAATGACATTATAAAGAAACTATTACCTCAGTAGCCTCATATGCCATTCAAATTTTAGATGCTCATTTTCAGGCCTCTATGGATTTTGACCGAATTAGTTGCTTAGAAGTATCAGTTATCTGCTTCTGCCTTGAAAATGCGTATGTTCTTCTTAAAGAATTTTTACAGAACTATTGTATACAGCACCTCACAAGTGCCTGGTCTCCTATAATGGGAACTGAAACATGAAGCTTAGCAAAGCATAACTTCCTCCAAAATCTAATATTAAATGTATTCCTTACTACAATTAAGTATAGCCAGTAAATGTAGAAAGGAAAAAAATCCAGACACCATAATTTTCTGTGTCTCCCAAGGTCACAAACAAGTTCTTCTGCTGTATCTTTATCTGACTGTTTTGACTGAGTTTATATGCTTGTGAAACAAAGAAGAGGAAAGTTGCGGTAAATAATGTGAATTTTAGAAGGTGTAAGAGTGACAAAGGAAACCAGTAAGTCATTGTTACTCTGTGAGCTTGAGGCAATAGCTGGACTGGCTCACTCTCTGAAAAGTTGTAGAGACCATTTGTCGCTGATTTTTATGTTGGACTCTAAGGCCAGGGTACACTGTCCTGATCTTTCTTGCTCCATAATCTTTCATCATCCAATGGCCTTTAAGATCAAGGGATTCTGGCCTGGCAGTTCAGAAAAAAATCCTGGAAATCTCCTAACTGCTGTATTTCTGTTTATGGTAAAATAATCTTTAAAATGGAGAGATGACTGAGATGTTAATCTCCAAAGTAAGCAACACGTCCGTGGTATATGATATGATTCCTTAACAAAAGACTGTGGATGGCACAGAAGAAAATGAGCCATTTTCTTGTGGCAATACACATTCCTCCAAAATGAATGTGCAGTATTAATCTGCATTCTCTGTCTGTCTCTCTGCCTCTCTCTCTCAAATGAACAGTGAAATATTTTGACCTGTAATAATTTTCTGTCCCTTAGAAGTCTTTTTTATGATAATCTCTGAAGATAATGACTAAAATAAGAAGGTAATTTGTGATCACATAGAGTCAAAACCAAACCAAACAATAACCCACTGTCCCGTAATGTTACTATAGAGTTGAACTCAATAGTCACAAACTTAAGGTAAAATCTAAGAAACAGGTATGATTATCTCATATACCTCACAGCAAGTATTCTGAAGTCTGCTTAAGGCACAGAACCTAAATTCTGAAAAAAAATGTAACTCATTACATATATGTATAGAAAGAAATTCAAGCAACTTCAGCACTCAGCACTTCCTTGTATATTTTCCAGTTCTTGGGGAAAATTTAGTACCTCGTCTGAGAAATCCCCTCATTTGCCATTGTCTTGCTACCACTACACAGTTATGTCCCTAGAAAGTATATCCCCTTTCTAAATACAGTTCTGGGAGGTGCAGGTCTGGGAGTCTGATTGCTGATTGCTACAGGCTGTACATTATTTACTTTCATCTAGTAAGGACTCCAAAGTTTTTGCACTGCTTTCCTTTCCCTTGTTCTTGTGGAAACCTTCACTAGCTCAGCCACTGTGCTGTAGTTCACAGCAGTACAATTAGCTAAGAATCCATATTTTTATGAAATTTGCAACACCTGCACAGTTGTCAGAGAGCTTTTTTTTAACCCACTGATAAATGTGTACAATTCTGCCTCTTGCAGAGAAAATTTGTGTCTTCTCACATATGTTTCAAGACTAGCATATGAGCTTTAATAATTTCATCTTTGGAGCTCCAGAGTGTACTAGATATGGGCTTTGTATGGATTGCTTCTCTCTAATTCTGCTGACAGTGTCGTCTGGAAGAAGCTCAGGGTCTCCTAACATTCTGTAAAGGTGGCTCTTGGATGAGCATATCTCCTAAGAGCTCTTCAGGAGTGACATTTGCATTCTTCATACTTCCTGCCCTTATCAGTTAGTCTAAGGAAAATAGCTCCTATTAATAATTTCTTCACTGGTTTTCTGAAGTGGAGAGGAAGAGACAGCAGGGTTTCTCTGTTTTTTATTGCAAATGAGCTGAATTCCAATGAGATAATAGAGATCCTATGGGAAACATTATGCTAGATGGGCTCCTGACTACATTAGGTACTGATGAGTGTATGAGATGCTCAACACCCATCGTGTTTAAATCTTAGGAGAGAAATTTCTAGAGAATCCTCATTCTTGATCAGACCCCTGATTTTACAGTTCCTTGATGACAGGCTCAATCTGTGATGTATAGTTATTCCTGCCAACAGAAGTACGTAGAGTTAGTAGTTAGTAGTTTGAAGCTTGAGGAGAGACAACAAAACCAGTATCATGGTGAATGCAAAGGAAGCCAATTATTTCTAACCACTTACAGAGATTTTTTTTTTTTTAATGAGGGCAGTGAATATTTGACTCTCTTATGATGGGCTGGTGAGTCAGAAAACTGGATAGAGTCACCTTGTTTCTGAACTTATCTGTATCAGCTTCTAAAGCACTAAATGACAACTCAGGTTATGCTCTCTTCCCAAGTTTAGCTTTTCTTTTCTAGCCATTTCTCTGCAAGGTTTCTTCAATCAAACAGTTTAGCAAACTGTGTGCCCTGTGTGTACTGACAGTTGTGGTGACTGTACTGGTACTGATATTAACAGTAGCGTATATATAATTCCAGGATTTTTTCCACCCTTCCCTGGGAAGGATTTCAATAAAGGATTATACATGAATTTGAGATATTCTCAAATGTGTGTTTGAATGTGTGTTAAATCTCATTTTGAGGAAGCAAAAGAGAGGTAAGGAACTTTTCCATAAGGCTACTAAATTGGATGTAATGTTTTCATACACCTATGATGCCTCATTCAGGGTTTTAGATTTTATCATGCAGACTTCAAAGAACAATCAATAGAAAGTGAGCTTACTTACAACCAGTGTCTGTTTTTTACTAAATCAAGATGTGAAGATACTGACCATAGATAGTTGGAATATCAATGAGTCTGAAGGAAAGATTCAGAGGTGATGAGTGCATGTTTGTACCCTGTTCTCCTACTTGTTTAAGGATGATGTCCTTTGGGTCTGCGACTGTGTGGGTGCGATGAGGCAGAAAGAAAGGAGAGCAGTGGAAGGAGTGGGAAGCTAAGTCTGGGTGACATTAAGCCTAGATGGGAACTGTGCAGACTAGAGACACATTTTAATGGAGGACTGTCTATTATTTTGAGGACTCTCTATTATTTCATCAACTAGTAAAATCTAGCAAAGACTTGGAATTAAAGAGGGGGAAAAAGATCTTCCAAAAACACAAGCCCATACGTGGACAAGGCATAGCACTGCTTGATTTCTCATGAGTGCTCTTCAAGACTGGGACTGCAAAAATGCTGATAGCTCCAAAACTGAGAAGACATGATCTGACTTTGTTTCAAGGTGTTATTCCTTTTATTAATGGCAGTCTGGCACCAAATTTAGCAGAATAAATACATTCTATTGTACCCCTGGTACCCAGCCTCTGCCATAACCAAAGACATACAGGACTTTGATATGTGCGTAATATTTGTTAATAAAAGCATTGTTTGCCTTTTAAAAGTCCACACCTCTGATTTAACTCCGATATTAACTGACCTGCATTATCCTTTTTCCCTGTTGTATTAGCACAGTAGACATTATAAGTATCTTAATTTTACACTAATTGAAGCTGGTACCTTGGAGTGCTGAAGCAGCAGATGCACACTTGCTAACAATGAAAACACAGAATCACTGGCAAACAAAATATAATCCATCATAAAGAGCATAAAATGGAATATGCTTCCCTGATGTGTCACTTTCAATCACACACTGACTCATTTAGAACATGAATTTTCCTCAGGGCTTCTGCAATTTGTAAGACATGCTGACTATTCATACACTGATAGTGTCCATTCTCTCTGCTCTTTACAGAGTGTTTAAATGAATAGTGTTCATTAATGTTATAGAAAAGCTTCAGATTAATTATTTTAAAACAGTATCAGAAAAGTATGCTGTTGGTTTTGACACAGAATATCTAGAGAACATAAGCTGTTTTCCACTACCCTAACTGAACAAGAAAACTGTGTATTTGTGAAAACATGTGCTTCTTTCAACAGAAAAATGCATCTGATCTGAAAGTGAGTTGCCAGGAGAGCAATTAAAAATTCAGCATTTTTGTGCTGGGGAAATTCTGACACTCTGAAAACGCTTACACTATGCTTCACGACAGCACAGCCTCTGGAATCTGCTTTGCAAGCAAAGAGCTAAAGATTTTTTTGGGTTTATTTTGAAAACCTTCATCTGCTTCTTCTGGGGAAAACCAGAAAACATGTCTACAACTTTAAAGATCTCCTTGCTTTCATCAGTAGGGGAAGGAGGTGGGAAGATCTGAAACCCTTACTCTGATTGGAGTCCCAGTGCTGCTGGGATGTAATGATTAGATGGGGCAGAGGTGCAGATACTGAAATGTCCTGGGCTAGACTGTTTGGGTCCTGGCATCTTTAACTGTTCTAAGAAGCTTGGATTCATAAGCAGTCTAGTAGGAGAGAGAGCAGAGATGTGTAAAAATCTTGAGATATTTTCCATAAGTGTTTATGGATGTCAGTAATTTACAAAACTTCATTTCCTTAGATTGGATTTTCCTTTATGTTTGGCTTTGACACAGGACTTGCAGATGTACCTGCTGAGTTTGGACTTGTCCACTTATTTTTAACATACCTGCATAACTGCAGGAATGTGAGGGAAATCACCTCCTCTGTTTCCCACTTTTAAAGTTCTATTTGGAGTCATGCAAAACAGGTTTAAATTATTAAGTACATGGAAATTTATAATTTGGATGTATTTTGGTTCTGAGATGCTCAACAATAACTAGGAAGGTAACACTGACAAACTATTGTGACCTGAGGAATTAAATAAGATGCTTGTACGCAGCTATTCACTAAAGCCTCTTCCCATCTTTCTCCAGCTTCACAGGCTTGTGCTTTTGCCTCCTTGGCCTGAGGGCATTGTGGCATCAATCACATTGCCTGTGCACCCAGTAATTCCATCTGTGCACATCAAGGTGCAGGAGGGTGGAAAGCCGAGCTACTCCGGCACAATTTATCTTTGCCTCTTGTTCCCTCACTCGAGCTTGTTCTCACATATATAGAGAAGCCAACATAGACTATGGGAGAAATGTATCTCTCTCCAAGGCTTCCTCTGGCTGATTATTTTCTGTATAACACATTCTTCCTTGCACTTATATGATAGTAACCTCAGGTTCCTGAAAATGCCTGCTTTGTCCTCTGGGAGTACCTACAATTATGTGCTGTCCAACTTAAGTATCATCCTGCATTTTGATACAAATGCACAGTGGACTATGTGTTACAATTCACTAGTGTGACATAAAACCCCCAGTATCTTATAGCTGGAGATGTCCAGCAACATGAATGAAAACCTTTGTTCTTGGCTCAGATTCTGCATAATCTGCACAAAGTAAACTCCTGAACTTAAAGGGGTGCTGTTAGGTCAACAGCGATAAATAGCATTGGTGTCTGGAAAATACTTTGTGCTAATTAAAGCTGAAGTACTGTAATTAGTTTATTTGCTTATTTCTGGAAACTTTTGTGGTTTAGTTATTGATTTTGTAAATGCAGAGATTGTTTAGACAAGGATATTGAATCAGGTCTTATGTCCTCTAAAGACCTTCCACTGACCCACGCAGTAACATATAGAATAATTGGAGTGAGGGAACTAAAATAACAGTATCTTAAAAGGATCTTTTTTTTCAGTTGTCTTGGAGATTTATTGGTTTCAAGAGAATTTTTAAGGAATTATTTTAGTTCGGCTTTCTCAGAAAGGGAAGAAATAGTCTTAGCAAAAGTAATTTCTTTTCTCTTCTGCATGTTTTGTGAATTATTTTTTTCCACTACTTGTAACACTTCTGCTTTATTGGAGTACAATGCAAGCATTAGAAAACATAACAAAACCAGCTAGGCTTTAAGTTGCACAGTGTTGGAGGTTAGGATTTTTCCTTTTTTTTCCCCCTTTCTTTCTCTCAGGGAATTTTCTCCCATTTGTTGCCTAAGAGATGATAACAACGATACCTATGAGACAAAAGTTGTAGTCAAGGAGGAGGGGGAGGGGTGTAGCTGACTGCACTCTCTAAGCTGAGGGGCTTTCTCTTGGGAAGGGCAGAGATACTGTCAGATTTTTGCTGGGGTGTGAGGGGCTGAGCTCAGCTCCTCTTGCTCTCTTGCTCTTGGGACTGGAGGAGGAGATGGTGCTGCTGACACTGTGGGGAGAATTTGCTGCCACCGTGGAGTTCAGCCCTTTTATTGCTTCACCTACCATGTGTGAGGGTTTCCTCATAAGACCACATGCTGGACTGGGACCTTACCAATACCCAACCTCACTGCGGAAGACCCTCACCATCTACTCGGGTGCCACAGGGGAAAACCCGAGACCCTGATCCCCTCTCCCCTCTGAGGGAGTGTCTCCCACCTTATTTTGAGAGCCTGGCTCCCACTGCACAGTCCCACTGTGTTTTGCCGCTGCTTTGGGGTTTTTCTACACTTTAGCCCGACACCCCATGTCTGCTGGGACTCCCCGCTGCTTCTGCCTCTGCCACTGCTTGGGGCCTAGTGCTACACTTTGATTCGCCACCCCTGAGTGTCTACTCACCTCTGCTGTTCCAGCCTGCTGCTCCGAGGTCCTTGCTGCAGTCTATCTCGCCATCTGAAGGGGCACCGGGCCTGGCTGCCCCCCCTAAGTTTGTAAAGGCAGCCCCTTTTCTCTCTCCTGCCGGCTGAGGCGCCATTACCCACACGCAGAGAGGCGGCCGAGCTGGCGCCACAGCGCCCCCTGCAGGCGCGGGGGAATCATCGCACCCGCCCTGCCTGGCCGGGAGCCACCAGCGCCCCCTGCCGGCTGTGACCGTAACTGCACCGCAGGGGAAAGGGCCTGGGCCGAGAGAGGCTGGGCTTGGGTCTCTGGTGCTGTTTGGTGCCATTATTGTTGTTTGTTTGCCTTGTTACACATACATAAACTAGCAAAGAACTGTTATTCCTTTTCCCGTCTCTTTGCCTGAAAGCCCTGTAATTTCGAAGTTATAATAATTTGGAGGGAAGGGGGTTACATTTTCCATTCCAAGGGAGGTTCCTGCCTTCCTTGGCAGACACCTGTCTTTCAAACCAGGACAGACAATTTAATGAAAATTTTATTGATTCCATCATATGGAAAAGTAATTTTTGACCCATTCTGCTTCTAATGAAAAACAAGCTTCCTTCCGTTGTTTTTATCTTCAGGATATGGTTTGTCTGAAATCCAAACGAGGAAAGTAATGTCTCCTTGAAAGGTAGAATACCAAAGACATGTGGAATATCTATATAGAGTCTTTGGCAAGTTTTAATAACCACTAGATGATGCCATGATGATTTTTTGCTTTTTCATATACCCCTCTTATATACCCTTTCATACACCATTTTATATATCCTTAGTGCTTTTAGCCCACATACTTGTAATTCCCTAGGTCTGATAGCTAGCTTAGACCCAAAGTTCCGTTAAGACAAGAGACCAAACATCTTGGAACCCTCGTAGTTAGGGGGTCAGAGAGCCCCAGACGCCAAGGTCCTCTCCAGAACACATTCTGTAAAGCAAGATAGGCCCATCCAGGGGGAACATTCCTCAGGACAGGGGCTTCTCTTGAGCCTCTCATTGGGGAATCTGTGATAGATATGCTAGTGTGCAAGGTCTGTAACTGTATACACGAATCATCGCATGTGTGCATTCTTTGTGGTGTGTATTCTGGGGGGTTGTGCATTTGCTGGGGGGGGGCACTTTCAGCGCATTTTCAGTGTGCATTCGGGGGTGCATCCTACCTGGATGTGGTGCACCTGAGGATCCTTAAATAAATACTGAGGTAAAACCCCTTTTTCCCCTCTAACCGTGTTTGGTTTTTAATTCTAAGCCCAGGGAAAGGCAACAAAGGAATCCGCTTAGTCTGGAGAAAAGAACATGGGGCTTTTTCTTTATACGAGGAGAGGTAATTCTTCTCAGCCACTTGGAAATATCTATGCCCATGTGACAGAGGTTTAAGAAGTGTGGTCACTATCATAGTCCTTCAGATACTACAATGTCACCTTCTAGAGGCCTTTGTGCTAAGTCCATGATACATTACTGGTTGCTAAGAAGTTACTAAGGTTCATAGGTACTTGATTTCTTAAAAGAACTCAAAATGATATAGTGACACCCCTGGGAAATCTCTGAAACACATGCAAAAAGAACAAAACCCACATGGGATCATGGCTTGGTGAATAGAGCATAAATGCAGAATGTGAGAAGCTACATCCCGGTCTCTCTGCTTGCCTAGGAGGAATTAAAATTCAGATGACTTCCTAGAAGTGCAGTCATAACAACAGTCTTCTATCCTTTTTATTGGCAGTGTGCCTCAGTACAGGAAATCAAGATTTCTTGGGCCACAAAGAGAAGAAAAGATTACTTGTAGTTTTTGTCATGTCTTTCTCCCAGGGCAACCTTGAGTGCTGTGCTTTTGTGAGTCTGGTCTGCAGAGCTTCAGATGTGATGGGTGGGATGTGTCCCTGTTCAAAACAGCCTATTTACCATGGATGAATATGCTCTGCTGGCTCATGGGAATCTTCAAAGTGCGGCTGAACGTTCTGCCCAAATGCTCTGCCTATTAAGCACCTGGATGACCACTGCAATTACAAAATAAACTGGTACGTAGAAATTGCATCTTCTCTCACCTGGTGTGCATGATGTGTGCATATTTAGGAACCAGAAGCTGTGGAGTACCTGGCTTTAGGATCCCAGTAGGGATAAACTAGTGCTAAGCTGCTCAAGTGAAATACAACAGAGGCACTTCTACACATGTATGGAGAGTGCACTTTTGGGTCTACAAGGAAGCAATGATGTGCACTGAATTAAGATCTTTATATGGAAAGTGATAACTGAATAGTGAGGATTTTCAGGATTGTAACTTTAACTCTTATGTAGTTAAACTCTGCCAGGAGTTTTTCTTTCAAAAATGCATGCTTTTTCTGTTCTTGTAGCCACTGATTTTTCTAATCCAACTTTGTAATCCAGTGTTGCTAGAGACAGTAGTGCTTTGAATGATGGTATCTGCACAAATTATACTCTTACACACTGTTGCATTTCCAGGGGAATGGAGTGCCTGCTTTTATGTGGTGAAGGACCTGTAATTCACTGCCATTAGGTAGTAAATCTCTATTGTTTTGTATTTGTTCTGCCCCATTTTTTAGCTGATGAATGCACTAATTTCCATTCTTATGAACCTGTTGTTATATGATAGGCTATACAGTTGTTAACCTGAATAGCACCTTCAAGGTTTTATCAGGAAAAAAAGAATTACTTTTGTGCCCTACATTTGCCTTGATTTTGGCAGCTGAGATCTTTGGGTGGAAGGGCTGCTTTCTCTGTGTCTGTGGGAGGAAAGCTATTTTCAGTGGCTTCTGGTTTTGACACTGTTAGTTGTGACACTACTTTTATGGTAAGTTCCCCCAGGTTTTACTTGCTTTACTTTACTATACTTTACTTTACTTTAGATGTCCTGTTACTTAACACTTATTTGATTAATGCATAATATACTCATGAGTTTGAGGTCTCTCTATATTTCTTGTCTTCAAAATTAGATCTACTGGTAATAGGAATTTTTGCTATTCTAGATCATTCTGATTGGGTTTTAATTATCTCATCAACTTTCTGTTGTTTACTTTTTGTTAAGAATTACCTTTCTGTGCAGGACAAAAATATTTTTAATAATTTTCTTAATTAAAACATGTAACTTTATTTTTTTAACATAGATGTAAAAGACATAATCCACAATTTTTACTAATAAATATAATTAATTATTATGCTTATAATCAAAGTAGTATTCCAGGCAGAATATTCAGTGTCTTTTTAACTTTGTTTATGGTTTTATTGAACTCTGGCTTTAGATGCCAAAAGGGCAATATAGCTGGAGAGGAAGAGTCTGGAGGACAAGCCTGATGAAGTGTAGCTGAGGGAGCTGGAGGTGTTTAGTCTGGAGAAGAGGAGGCTCAAGGGAGACCTTATTACTCTCTACAACTGCCTGACAGGAACGTGTAGCCAGGTGAGGGTTGGGCTTTTCTCCCAGTTAACAAGAGGAAATGGCCTTGAGCTACACCAGGGGAGGTTTAGATTGGATATTGGGAAAAATTGCCTCACTGAAAGGGTGGACGAGCACTGAAACAGGTGCCTCAGGGAAATAGTGAAATAACTGTCCCTGGAAGTGTTCAAAACCTGTGTAGCTATGCTGCTTAGGGACATAGCGTAGTGGTGGACTTGGCAGTACTGAGTTAATGGCTGACTCCTTGATCTCAAAGACCTTTTCCAACCTTAATGATTCTATGATACTGCCTATTCTGGTGGCACCTTTTCTCTTTTTGGTGGGCTATGTGTCATAATACAATTAAGTAGGTCTTATTACAAATTCAGATGTGTTTGGAAGGTTTTGCTCAGTATTTGTGCATTGTCTGGTGACTGATTTACCACTGTGGGTGTTTTTTTCATGCAGATATTGATGAAATATTTCAGGCAGACTTCTTTGAAGATATATGCTCTTCATCATCTGTTTACTTTAAATTATCCACCTGTCCAAGCATCTCATTCAGTCACTCTGTCTTTCTCTCAGGTCCATGTTCCCATGTAGACCTCTGAAATTTGCTCCACACATTTACTCAGTCGTTTTCTAGGTTTATGCATCTCTCATTTAAAAAGTGTCCCACCTAAAACAAACTTAGGGTGGGGTAAGGTGTCATGGTGCCCCTAATGCTTTTCAAGCCTAAATCATGGTTTAGGCTTAATTACAAACGAGATGAAGGAAAAAAACCCTTCTTTTATAAACTTATGTCTTGGGGTGACTTTATGATGTGTATCCCCTATCATCGCTCAGATGATGATACCTGTGCCTTTCTGTGCCTTTAAACTGAGCCCAAGAGAGTGGAAAGAAAGAAAAAAAGGTCAGACGAACTTTTCAAAGCAGTCTGTGCTTCAAGGTCACTACTCCTCTGTGTTCTTCTGCTGTGGGGAGAAGAGCGGAGGAAGCATCCTTCCTGCTTTTCAGCGGATTTTTTTTTTCCAACTCTGTTCCCTTGGAGAGAGAGACAGACAGTGGTTTTTCCAGGACTTTGGTTCCTTTTTTATTCTCTTCTGGATTTGTTCAGAATACCAGAACATTAGAACCCCACCGGGGGTCCTTCCACTGGCCTGGAGGGGGTCCCCCACGCCGACCCAGCTCCAAGGAGGAGAAGAGAGAGACCACAGCCACAGAAGAACTCTAAAATCTTCCAGGTTTTCTCTCCACAGTGAGAGATTTTATTATTTAGCATTATTATTCTTTACCTGCGTATGTGTTAAATAAATAGCTTTTATTTTCTTTTTCACATTCCTCCAAGGAATATTTCTTTCCCAAACCTGGTGGGGAAGGGGTGGCTGTAACCTGCCTCCTAGGAGCGGATGTTTAAATTCAGACATTCCTCAGAAATCTGTCCCAAACTGGCACAGCTTATATGGGTAAGAGTGAATCCACAGATGCATAAAATGTAAAAAAGATTGTCAAAATTTTAAAAAATGTTGCAAATAAGATTCAAGACACAGTATTTCTCAAGTTAAAGAACTTGTCAATGAAACAAGGTGTTTAATGTGAGAGTGGTGGTTGAGTTCAAAGGAAGTTATTTTTGCATCTCTTTGCTCTGCTGACAAGCTAAAATTTTTTTACTTGCTATAAAGGTCTGATTTTTGGCTAATTGCAAAGACTCTGCACCTTCATCAAAATCAATCCAGCAGAATGTATTTTTGCATACATCTGTTTTCTTTCTGCTGCCACTTTTAGACATGAGCAAAATAAGGGTTAATACATACAGTTTTACTAAGTATGATCAACAAAAATACATTTAAATTTACAACCTTTTAGGTAGTTGAAAGAAAGCTTCTGTCTTCTGTTCAGAATTGGAAGTGAAGCATCTTTTCACGCTCTCCATGATCCACATTAAGAGAGCATTTGTTCTCCTCTCTTTCCTAAACTGTGAAAAAAGTTTTAACAGCTGACTGAGGAGGCTGAAGACCACTGAAAGCAGCATATACAGCCACACTCCCTCACATACTCTCCAAAGTCTTTTCAGAAAGTTGTTCAGTCAGATCAGTGCAAGATGAGGGATCAGAAGACAAAGATGAGTGGAAAATCCAAAGGTCCATATGTTATGTAGTTTTCCCTTATTGATCCCATCTCCTCCCTGTTTCCTTGCCTCTCCCTCTCTCTTTCCTCCTCCCCACCCCACTCTATCAAGAGTCCTCCAGATTGCCTTTCCCATAATCTGTTTAACTTCATTCTTTCTCTCTTCTTTTTTACCTCATTCCTTATCTTTCGACAGTGTTTTAATGTTTGTTTCCCTCTTCTCTATGCATTGCCACAGCCTAGTCAATCTTTTGGATTCTACCCTTTGGATCTTCCTTCAGCTTAAATCTGATATTTGCTTTTATAGTTCCTCAGGGTCCATAGGCTCCATTTGTTTGTCTCCGTTTCCAGAGCATAGAACCCTTTTAAGCAAGGACATATGGCTTTCTGTCTAACTGGAAATAAAAGACGTCAGCTTTTAGAGAAAGTCTGATCTAGTTTGGGATGAGTTAGAGTGGCTTGGCCAAATGCCACAGAGAGATAATTGTCTTTTTTGTAGCACTAAATGATTGTCTGCTTGGTCTCACTGATTATCACATGGCTGGAGAAAGGGTGCTGTCAAGATAACATCTTAGTTTCACCTTTCTTTTCCCTTTTCCCAGATCTGCAAGTATTTAATCTTTTCTGCCTTGATAAGATAGAGGTAATTATCTGGCCAGGACATTATTTTTTTTCTCACTATATTTCCACTTATTTTCCTGGAAATTATTCTTGGAGACGTAGAACTTCTGTCTAATATATTATTTCTTTGATAGTTCTGGTTTTTATTCCTTCTGGACTGTTTCCCTTTTCTTTGTAGCTTCTGTATTCCTGTATTTGGACTAATACAAAAGGACCTATTGTAACATATCATCACATGGTCAGTTACGACTGTTTTTTCAGTTTTGGTTAGAGTGCCTCAACAAATCTTAAAATAAATATTAAGAGTTAATTATTCCGGCAAAAAGAAATTGACCTCAGTTATAAGTGGTTTTGGCATATGAAGACAAAAATCTTAGGAAGACCCATATTACACGTCTTTCTTCTGTCTATTTGTAAAATTGCACGGTGGGCTAATCACCCTTGTCTTTCTGTCTCTCTCGTGGTTTAACTTGATCTCTTTACTGATGCTCGCTGTAGCAACATCATATTTTCAGATTTTTTTTTCAATTTATGTTCATGTTCTGCTATTCTTATTATTAGAATTATTGGAAGTAGCAGTAATTCTATGGCCCACTGCTATCAATTATCCTTCAGAGAATGTTACATTTTTCTTTGGCAAGGCAGGCTGTCTGAATCCAGAGGTAGTAAATCCACCCTTTAGGAAATAATATGTTTTTATAATACATAAGGAAACAAGCTTTCCTTGAATTTATGAATTTGTTCTCCTATCCATTATGATGTTCAGTAGTGAATCACAATATCCTCTACTTTCTACCCATAATATACAGCATGTTCTTCTACCTCTGATACTAATTTCTTTTTGCTATGTTTGTATAAATTTTCTTTTGATGCCTTGGATAAGAATGAATCAAAAAACCAATAAAGGACAGAAAAAATTCTATGTGTACAGTGAAAATTCTCATTATCTTCTGAGAATACCTCAAAAGAATAAAAAAAATTACTTGGGAACTGTGAAATGTGACAAAACAAGCACCTCTATAAATGAATATTTGTCCTCACTCTTTTTGAGGAGTTGATTGCCTGCTGCAATATCCCTGCAAAGAAATAAAAACTCTTTAGATTAGCTTCCTGTATTCCTTATTAGGAGTAAAAACTTGCTTTCTCTAAAAAGGTGGTATTTTACACCTTTATGGAGAGTGTCTGTCATTGGCTTGCTAGATGCATTCCTTATTTAGATAGCATGTTTTTCTTTTTAGCAGCAAATGTGTTGTGAGTCAATAAAATTTCTCTTTGCCATAGTCAGCTTTCTTGCTCTCTTCTCCCCTACCTTTGGAACACATGCAAAATGGCTTGTACTTTGGTAAGTAACCCACTATATAAGTGTTTATTCATTGTTAGTTATGCAAGAAAATATAACACGCTTTTTTTTTGTTTGAACTTAAAATAAACCCATTTTTTTGTGTGTCTGCCTCTAACTTTCTGCTAGACTGGCTTAATACTTTGATCTGTACAGTGGGATGAACTAAGAAACGTATTTTAGAACTGAAATCTTATTTTCTGCTGAATGTAACAAACATCATTAAAAGAGCACCAAATGCTCAGAATATATTAATTTAAAGCACATGTGCACTGTAAATAGTCCTGCCAGGGACTCAAAAATGGCAGATATTCCAAAGAATGCAGATATTACTCTTTGGAAAAGTTATCTTTCAGTGTACAGTATGGTCATTAATGTGACATTCTAGTATAGTAATTATGTACAGTGCATTGTGTTCCTGGCTTTTTCTGTGATGATATTGTACAACACACTCAACCATTTTCATTATTATTATTTTATATTTTCTGGAAGTGTGTTTACTATGACATTCAGACGTTATTATTGTATGCTGCAATGTGATTCCTATAGCCTGGGAACTTCAGACATCCAGTAGTGAGCCAGAAATGTGCCTATGAATGTTGTGGTAGGAGGGTAGAACTTTGGCAGAAAATAACCCCTCTTTCTGTCCAGATGGTTCTTGGATTTCAGAGGTGTTTGGTGCAGCTGGGCTGAATTTCTAATATTAGACTCGGCACTATAAATCTGGTTGCATTCAGTAAGATACCAGAAGAGCCAATAGTGTGGGTTACACTCTGTCTGGTCTTATTCACGATCACAGATTGACAAATAGTGTGGTTTATTACAAGCAAGAGTGTGCCGGTATAAGCACAATAAGGGACATGCTCACACCTGCTAGGTTCAGCAGAAAGGAGGGAAAAGAGAGACTTTATTTACATTTATCATACTTTATAGGATTTTCAACTCCACAAGGGATTGGAGGACATGTCACTTCCTCCTCAATCCCACTGGAGAAAAAGGATGCTCATCAAACTTTCTCTTATCACAAAAGGAATGAAAAACAGAAAAGACAGTTAAATAAACATTGGCCATTATTTACATTAAACTGTGTGAAAATTCTTTGACTCCAAAGTTATAACAGAAGGCTTAGCAAAAAACAGGACAACACAAGAGATAACAGATTCTTATTGTTGCAGTGATAAATTGATCCAGATAATGTGATAAATGAACTAGATGTGCGAAATATCAGTGTCTATGACTATGTAGAAGTGTCCCCGAGTTAGAGGGGCACAAATCTTACCAAAGAGGTGTTCCTGTTTTGGGGAGGAGAGAAGAGCAAGTACATCAATTTATCTGCAAGGGGATTGTATTTTCTTCCTCCACCATGGAGGATTTCAAATGTCAATTTATACTTTTGGGAGAAGTGGAGATGAGACTGTAGTCGAATGTCCTGTTACTGATGTCATAAATGGGTGGGCAGCACATTATATATAATGAGAGTTACAAAGAGAGAGATTACAAAGCCCGTGAGTTTTGTGCAGGGGCAGAATACAAGTGTGACATGTTGGTATCAGTCCCTCTTCCACCTGGCCGACTGCAGTGATAAGAGTCTGAAAACTTATCACCCCATCAGCATGCCTTTGTACCCAGGGAAATCCCTTTACTGCATATCTCAGGACATATGTCATGGAGATCCCCTCACCACACACGAATCCCACAGCTACAAGACTTATTCCTGCAATGAGATCCTTAGAAATCTGACCACTGAGAAATTTAAATTAATCTTAATAAACAAGACAACAAATATATTCTTTGATCTCCAGAACTTGGCTCTGTATGTTTCAGTGTCTATTCTATGGGATGCCTGCAACTGGAATATTTTTAGAATACTTTTTACATTACAGTCTTTTTCTTTCTTGTTGGTCTGTCATCCAGCCCTTGATTTCTGCAGTACATGTATTTTGAATAGCAAAGAACTGTTCTTTAAAGCCAGAGGCTGTGCATACCTAGCACTTTCTTGGGATTGCTAAAGAGTTTTATGTTTTCTAAGGTTGTGATTTAGTCTTTTACAGCCAAGTTCTGATCATTTCTATGCTTGTCTGGATCTACAGATCAGTCTTTTTCGATAGTGTGTTTACTGACACTCTGTAAAGAGGTGAACACTGAATTGTTAAAGAAATGAACACTAAAATGTTAAAGAACAAATAAAAAGAATCTAAATGAGAGAACAGGAAGGAAGAATAGGGAAGTATGCAGTCAGGTCTGTCCAGTATTGTGTTGCAGTGACTTGCAAGTTTAATACGCTGAGAAAACAACCTGATTCAGGGACTGCTGGAGGGTACAAGAGTCTTGCTGTTTGTTTATGTGCTTCTTTTTTAAAAGAGAAACGTAATTGTTATAAAATATCCCATAAAAAGCATTTAGCAACTCTTTCATTGGTTACTAACCTACTGGTTTAATAAATATTACAAATATGTAAACCTTTTAATTAGTGTTTTGGAACTTTGACTGTTAGGAAAACCATGCTTATTCTTTGAGATTTTAGGGAGTAATTAAAGAGGATACTCACAGGAAAAAAGGTGTAACAGCACCATAGTATGTGATTCATTCAGAGTTGCTACTGAATTTATTATGAATTGAACAAAAATTTTAGTTAATCACTTTCAAAATAAATGAGTACAAAAAAATAAAATTGTCAAAGAAATGTGCAACCCTTGCATTCATTGCAATGATGATGAGGATTTCTTCCTCAAAGTCAAGTTCATTGCACCAAAAACAAGTTGAAATCCATTACCACTCTAAAAATATCTACAATCTACCTTTGAAAGTTACACTGCCTTTCTGAGATTCTTGTGTGGTGAGACATGAACTTATAGGATATTTTAATGATGAGTTCTACAAAAATGCTGAGTAACTATAGTAATATCCATATTATCACAATTCAAGTTGATTTAATATTTCTTATTCAATCCTTATAATTTGCCCAGGGATGTTTCTATTCAGCTCTAAACCAGTCTTGCATAAGTCTGAAATATCCCCGGAGGGAGATGTGGGTACTCAAAACAGGCAAGTCAAGAAAATAATTATAAAAGGGATATGTGTACTTGCATTTTATTCCAACTCAAGAGCAAGACGTGAAAAAAACTAGAATATTTTTGGTAATTTCATAGTGAGTTTGCCTTTCTATTCCTTTTCGGTTCATGTAGACACAGTGTTAATATATAACAAGGACATGGGAGAAAAGGAGATCATTCGACCTAGAATATGCTTAGACAAAAAAAAATCTGAAAAAGTATGTGATGAGTGGAAGTACCGAGCTTTTCAATTTGTTTTTGGTCTTTTGGAGCTTATTTCCAAACATAAAATTTTAGCCCATTAGTTTACAAATCTGTTCTCTTTTTTTCTCTTTCATGACTATCTTTTTGCAGTTAGAATAGTGCAGCATTTCTGGTAACTTTTTTATATGTTGCAAAGATGTTTTCTGACTGTTTCTAAGAGAAAAACAGAATAGCAGAAATACGGAATCTTGGCTTCCAAGGTTTGACTGGGAGACCACAGAGGACAAGGACTACACCGTTGTGGGAAACTGACTCCACTGAGGAATAGCAGTTGAGTCAAAAAGACTTTCAGAAATCATTTAAGGCACTTTTCATGTATCACAAAGAGGAGCCCAGGGTATAAATAAAAGCATTTCATTTTGCTTTGTCAGTATGTGTCCCTGGAGGTAACTATTATTTTGGAAGACCATTACCCATCTGTTGGAAGTTTCATAAACAAATATAAATAATGACAGAATAATTTGTGAGCTTGTGAATCACTACTGAAAGTGACACAGGAGGAAAAAACCACTGGAATAACAGAGAGTGGGCATGGCAAATGCTGTTATCTGGAATGAAATGAGCTGTGTGGGAAAGAAAATAGGAAGGCCTGAGCTTCAAACAGCAGAAGGACTAGAAGGATGGAGAAGTTAGTGGAGGAAAACCATGTGTGCTCTGAGGTGTGGTGGTCTGCCGCAAAGAGCAGCTCATATAATGAACTAAGTTCCTGTAGTAGTGGTCAAGCATTTTTCAGTGCTTGTAATCTTCTTTATAACAGCTCTGGCTCATGTGGCTACCTTTGGGCTCAAGTTCCCTGTCTTTCACTGGTGCAATGCAAAAAGGTGACTAGAGCAGGTTCTAAACCCCCTTGGAGCACGGGCATTGGCCTTGCCCCTTGCTACCTTGACTTCGTTCAGCCTGAGTTTCTTTACTGTGTCCAGCATTTGTGACCCCTCAGTGGCCAGGGATGTTCCTGTGAGAAAAAGGTCTTTTGAACATTTAGAGCAGGATGAACTCGCCTGGAAAGAGTTAAGAGAATGTGGAAGTCATGGTTGGAAATATTTAAAAGAGCAAACTAGAAAAAATGCAAAACAAACCATCAGCTTTGGTATTTGTGAGTTTTGTCTGTAAAGCACTTGCTTCTTTTCCTGATGTTTTCTGTATGTAGGAAGCAATAAAAATAAATTTCATTGGTTAGAGAACCAAATGCATGCAGAATTTACTTTGATGCAGAAATAAAACAATATTATGGCTGGTAGATCAACAAGACCTATTTGTCAGTGACTTATGGCAAGTGTAGGGGGTTGGTACCAAATAAGAGTCCCTTAAAAAGCCTGGCTCACTTCCTTGAAGTATTTTTCAAAGTAATATTAAAACTATCTTTTTACACTTAGAGACAGTGCTGTAATGAGGAAAAGTAGTGGCTTCAATAGTCCTATGGGTAAAAACAAAACAGGAACTGAATGAGTGAAGCTGAAACTTTAAATAAATTCAAGTGAAGCATTTAAAAAGTGCAATCACACTGGCAGCTTCAATCCTGCCACTAATTAATTCTGATTTTTGCTGCAATCCATGTATAATGTGCATCATTCTTGAATAAATAAAGAAATGCATGTAGAATGCTGTCTGCTCAAAATTGATACAAGTAGAAGAAAGAAACTGTATACCCCAAGGACATTTTTATTTTTAAAAATAAAGTGGTAATTGCTCTGCTAACAGTTTTGAAGACAGAGTTTTCAGTTGGCTTATTTAGTCTTACCAGGAAAGAAATGTGAGAGAGATATGAACCATGTTTTGTGAGCATAAGAAGGAGCAGTTGTTAAATTCATTCTGGTAGAATGATTGAATCATTGTGCATTAAGGATACCTTATAGTAGAATAGAAACATACTTTAGTGTTTTCATTTTTCAAAAAATTACTTTCAAACGATGTTGTTTTACCACCTTGTGTGTGTATGCTTGCATATATCTTTTTTTTTTTTAATTTTGTATTAAATCTTTATGAATTGCCAATTCCAAGAATGGCTAGTAAACATGATTTCAGTGTGTGCTGGGGAATTTAATGGAAAAAAAATCATGCTAGAGGATCTACAGTTTCAGCAAGCAATCTAGAGATGTGTGAAAGAGCTGATAAGGTAAATTATTTAATCTTGCTTATCATAAGGCTTTTGCTCACAAGACATGCAAGCAACCTCAGCATACTAATGCATGCTAGCTTTATGGGCTTGGTCCTTAAAATGGAGTGGACAGATGTGTGGTAATGTCCTAGGTTACAGTGTAAGATGTGCCCAAAAGTATGTATTCTATCGCCATCTTCAAGAGCTGCTGAGACCAGGTGGGGCGGTGCTCCCTGCCTCCTCCCTCTGGACTATCTNGTTTCTGTATTATTGCTTGGTTTTATATATATATATTTTTTAGTAAAAAGAACTGTTATTCCTATTCCCCATATCTTTGCCCAAAAGCCCCTTAATTTCAAAATTATAATAATTCAGAGGGAAGGGGGTTGCTTTTTTTTCCATTCTAAGGGAGGCTCCTGCCTTCCTTAGCAGACACCTGTCTTTCAAACCTAGACAGGTAATGATGAAAATTAAACAAGTATTACAAAATTGAATCATTTAAAGTTGTCTAAAATCCATGCATGGCCTTTTATATTTTGATTATTTTAAACAAATTTAGAAGTAAATGAAGACATTCATAGGCTGCCACAAGTCATATATCATGACATGAGTGCATGCTACCTTGATTATGCATGTACAAGTTACCTGATGAGAACTGTTTACACTCTCAACAATGGAAAATCAAAGTGCAGTTGATTGATGGGATCCATTTAGAGATATCTGGGAAACAGTCACAGAACTGTAGTGTGCAGTAGATAATTGCTTTTCCCTGCAAGTCAGAAATTTATATAGGAAACATAAAGCTCTAAAAAAAGTTAGTGTAAAAGTAACATACCTGCATATGCACTTTTCCAGAACTGATTCCACTTCCTAGCAGTGGAAAAGGGCTACAGTGCTCTTGAGACCTGAAGGACCATGTTTTGAGATAGCTTGAGTGTCTTTGTAGAATATTGAAATGTAGATTGAGACTGTAAAAATTACTTACTATAAAAATCAAGATTCAGAAAGACAGTAGCAGAGAGTGATCTGTCTTGCTGATTCTCATCATTCTGATGGCTCCTCTTTTATTTGGGGTGTCAGTTAAGAACACACCTGAAGAAGAGGGGACCATCTGAGGGAAGAGGAGGAGGGTGTGGTTTTCCTTCTGAGCAGAGAATCACAGTTTGAACCAGTTTCAGAATGGACGTAGACAGGGATAAAAAGCCAACATGTATGGAGTTAGGAAAATGTGGCTCTGTTGGAGACTTAAGGACTGATGAAGAGAACAGGGAACACACAGATAAGCACGAGAGGTGACAGAAAGAGGAACACTATGGGAATTGGCAGGGACTCTTCTAAACTTGTTGAAACTGTCAGAGATATTGAACCACCTGGGTGAAACTATTAGCTGTGGAGTGTCCCTCCAGGCACCCTTAAATTTGTAACTACAGACAGCAGTCTCAGTATGCTAAATAAAACCATACTGCTAAAAAAGAAAAAAGGTAACAAAGAAAGAAAAGAAAAAACCCCAAACACTGAGTTCCTGTTCCAGACTGCCAAGTGTTCATTTACATTTATATCACCTGTAGCATGACATTTTCTAGAGCCACTGCTGACCTTCCTGTGTGAAATTTCTCTTTTCTCCACCTTTCTCAAGGAAAGGAATGTGATAGTTTCTAGTTGTTACCATTTCTATTCAGTGTACTTCCAAAAAAATTACCAAATTACTTAAAAGAATTTCCCTTTCTCTTCAGTTAGTCTCAATATTTGAGTTCTGAATCTAGAATGTTAAATCTGAAATCCAGAATGTTAAGAGTGAGACATTGCTCTGGTGAGTTTGGACAGTACCCCCACTATCCAGTATCAGAGAATTTCTGTCATTTTCTATGAATGAGGGAATGAGCTGATCTATGGATCTGGGAACAAAACACAAACTCTTCAGGCTTTTTTTTTTTTTTGAGTCTGAGCCTTGTGGGTAACTCAAAATGTTCATGTATTCTTTTATAATGGAAAGAGGAAGTTGAACTTCAGCTAACCACAGAGGAGAAATAACTTGTTTCATACCACAAACGTAATATTTCAGTCTGTCCTTCTTTTCAGACCTCAGCACCTTTTCTCCTCAATGCGTTACTGCCTCACTCCAACTGATTGCTATTGCCACCTATGTCACTGTCATACCCCCTTCATAACCCGAGGCTGGATCCCCTTAGTTGATACTTCTGACTCTTTTTTCTTTCCTCTTTTTTGTAGTCCATGTGTTTGGAAATGGGGCTGTGTGTGCTGCCCCATTCACCTTCCAGATACGGTGCAGCATTTCTCCATCTGTGTGGAAATATAAAGAAAAAGATCAGAGCAGGTCTTGGGGAACCGCTGGAATTTGTTTTAACCATTTGAATTGCTTTTGTCTATTTAGATCCTGTTTGATGTGGTTTGGACCTGACTTGTGAGCAAACATGCACTGACTTTTTAATTTATTTATTATTTATGAATTTATGAAAAGGATAATGCTCTGAATAGAGGTTTAATATTCTAAATTTTATTCTAGTTCTAATGTGTACTGCTAATCCAACCTAGTATGGTAATCCAGCTGGTTTCTCAGATACTGTCAAAATGTAGTGTGTGTGTTTGTGTGTGTGTGCATGTGTGTGTGTGTACACACACACACTGTAGAGGAACAGACCAAGAAACTGTTACATCAATTTAAAACCAAATTATTGCTGAAAACTATCCATATTCAACTGGCATTTAAACCGCTGTTTTGGAGTGCAATATGTTCTAGGATAAAAATGAAATTAGTGACTCTTGGTTATCATGACATTAGAACACCCAGACCTCAAGGTTTTCTAGTTCTTCTCTCCACAAGGCGTAATAAGTCAACACCTAATTCACTTACAGTTTTGTATGTTTTTCTTTCCTTCAAGGTGAATAATGGTATGATTCAACTTTTTTGATGCAGATCTTATCTGCTTCCAAATATTCCAAAGCATATTTTACCCTTTGGAATTGTTTTTAGTATCAGTCCTTTCATGAAGTATACTGCTACGTATTGCTAAAGGAGAAGCAGCTGCCTGAGCATTTGACACCTATGTGAAAATATCTTCCAAAACATCGAGTATCATCCTACCCAATTTTGGGCACAACAATATAAAAAAGATACAAAGCTATTAGAAAGCATCCAAAGGACAGCTATGAAGTTGGTAAAGGGCCCTAAGGGGAAGCTGTAAGAGGAGTGGCTGAGGTCACTTGGTCTGTTCAGCCTGGAGAAGAGAAGACTGAGGGAGACTTCACTGCAGTTACAACTTCCCCTTGCTCATGGGGGGAAGTGGAGGGGCAGACTGCTCTGTGGTAACCAGCGACAGGATCTAAGTCAATGGCCTGAACTAGTGTCAGGCAAGGTTTAAGCTTGATATTAGGAAAAGGTTCTTCCACCAGAGGGTGGTCAGGCACTGGAACAGGCTCCCCAGGGAATGGTCACAGCCCCAAGGCTCAGCCAGAGCTCAAGAAGTGTTTGGACCATGCTCTCAGGCACATGGTGGGATTGTTGGGGTGTCCTGTGCAGGGCCAGGAATTGGACTTTGATGATCCTCGAGGGTCCCTTCCAACTCAGCTTATTCTATGTTTCTGTGACTTCATGAGACCATTCCTCAGGCTGCCCTGAGGTGGCTGAAGCCCACGATGGTGGCTGAAGCCCACGATGGTGGCTGAAGCCCATGATGGTGGCTGAAGACTTTTGTGGAGTTGGCAGAAGTAGTGTCCTGAATAATCTGTTCAAGAGAAGGACTTGCCCAGTGGGGTCAATCTCTGTCATTCAGGCTTGTCCCTTCAGATGTGGCTCAGCCCCTGCTCATTGTAGGGATCCCCAGGACCACCACAGCTGGGTGTGGGTGCAGCAGCCCCCAGGCTGCCGGCAATCCAGGTGAGCTGGGACCTGAGCCCAAACACATGCCTTTGTCTGGCACATCTCTGCCTGTACCTATGGGAGACTCTACCACAGCAGGCAAGTATTTCTGATTTGATGGCTAAATAAGTAGCATCCATCTCATGTCAGCTTGTTGTTGCCAAGATTTGTTCATATTGAGCAGATTTCCTGCTAGGTCAAAGAATATATTGCATGTAGCAGTATATACTTATTTTTCTTTTTACTTTTCAAATTATTTTACTACTGCACCTGCAGGTATTTTTAGATTTTTGCTGGATGCAGCTGCAATTTTTTGTTCCCATCACATATGCTGTCTTAAAGGAAAAGCTTTTGTGTATGTACTTCCTCTCACTTTCTTCTTTCCTTTCCTTTTGCCTTCTGCAAAACCCCCAAAATTATAAACAAGCATATACTGTTGGCATTTTGCATACGGGAAATACTGTTCATATTTTTTCATAGAATAATGGAATGGCTTGGATTGGAAGGGACCTTAAAGATCATCTTGTTCCAACACCCTACAATGGGGAGGTGCCTGCCACTAGACCAAGTTGGTCCAGGCCCCATACAACCTGGCCTTGAACATCTCCAGGGATGGGGCAGCCACAGCTTCTCCAGGAAACCTGTGCCAGGGCCTTACTATGCTCACATAAAAGAACTTTTTCCTAAGGTATAATCTAAGCTAAGATATAATAATCATATTATCTAATAATTGTAGCAATAATAAAGTATAAAAATACAATACATACATTTAACACTAATATAACAATATAATAAGTATACAGTAAGAGAAGAAATATAACAATATATAGTATTATATATAATATACAATAATAAGCTATACAATAATAATTTGATAAAATGATAAAAATACATCAGAGAAATGCAAATTTTGTTTTATCTCGTCTATTCTGCCTACATAGTAAGTCCACGTCAGCCAATGTAAGGAGTAAATGGAAATCCAAATGTGATGTGCTAACTCTGTATTTATTTTCCAAAACGACTTAATACCTAAAACACAAATCCAATAATTTTCAGGAACAGGAACACTTTGGTAAGTGTTTTCCTTCTCTGGACTTGTGGATCTTAATCAGCTAATCAAGCAGATAATTCTCTTTCTCATACTGATTACATGGTGTTCTGGATTCGAGCAGAGATGGATGATGGCAGCCATTCATTTAGGTAATGTGGTAACTTCCCAAAATACCTGATACCTATTGAAGTTTCCTCCTCCAGCGCTATTCCTTCTGTTACTCTCATATTAATTTTCAGTACAACTGAAAAGAAATGTGGCTCAGGTTCATGGTTCATTTTGTAAATGAAACTGCATGTCAGGAGAGTGACCTAAAGAGGAAATTTGTAAGTAACAAGAGCTTGCCTTTACAATAAGCAATCACCAGGCAATTATCACTTTATCACAATGATGAGGAAAAATGAGTAGTCAGAGGAAAGGTAATTTGCTTTAATGTTATCTACCCTTGATGTCATTGAGCTTTAAAGTAATCTACCTTCTATTAGAAAAGAAAAATGTCAACTATTAAGCATGGTGAGTTTTTTCCAGGTTGCTTGGTGTCTGTGAGCTGGGAAGTCAAACTTTTGATTACAGCCTTGAAACAACCCTGAAAATGGAATGTGTTTTTCTCCCCCTGCTTAATATAAAAACCCCAGCAGGAGGTCTTACTTTCAAAGGCATTTGATAAAGGAGCCCACTCATGGAGCTGAGAGGAAATCAATTCAAGTTTTTCGTTTCATGGGGCTACGATGCTTAAGTCCCATGGTATAATGCATTGCTTTTACAGGATTTTTCTGACAGTGTTTTTTCTTCTGGCTTACTCTGCTTTTTGTCTCATGCTCACATTTATTTTTGGCAAGTTTGCCTGTAATTTTGGGCTGAAAAATCTAGGATATGGCATAGCACTATGTTGGCACACTCTAATGAGATTTTAAATTTTTTTTTTATATAGAACCTATTAGTGACAGCTGAATAGCACTGTTATGACTAAATGAGCTCAAGAGGGAAATCTACTGAGGCCCTAATACATATTCTCCCACGCCTACCTTCAAGCTTGAAAATGTGCATTAAAAAGAACATAATCCCTACTGCCCATTTGAAATTCCTGGCCTAAGATAGGAATGACCTATCATATTTATCTTCCTCTCCTCTCCCTGGGAGAAATGCTAATAATTTAATTTGGAGGTTGCAAGGCACTGATGAGCCAGTATGAGCATACAGATTCCCATTTGGCTGCTGACAGATGTTGGAGGGTTTATGGAGCGGGCTGTGTGCCGCAGCAGGTGGCTCCACAGAGCCGGTGCAGGAGCAGGAGCTGGAGCTGCTTGGTTTGCTGGCGTGGCATTTGAAGGCTGGTTCATGTCCTGGCTGTGCTGTACAGATGTGCATTGTGTCAGTTCTCTTATGTGTCTCAGCACACACTTATGAAAGTAGGGCTCTGGATTGTATGCCTGTCTTCCCTGATCAGGGAAGTTTACTGGAGAATTATGAAAGGGCAAAGCTGGGACTTAATGAGGGTGATACACAATTGGACACAGCTTGGAGTTGTAAGCAAAAAAATGTTAAAAACTACTATACATTCACAGAATCACAGAATCACAGAATAAGCTAATTTGGCAGGGACTCTTCAGATCCACTGAGACCATCTCTTGGCCCTGCACAGACCATCCCCAAGAGTCACACCATACGCCTGAGAGCATTGTCCAAACCCTTCCTGAACTCTGTCAGGCTTGGTGCTGTGACCACTGCCCTGGGGAGCCTGTTCCAGTGCCCAACCACCCTCTGGGTGAAGAACTTCTTCCTGATATCCAACCTAAACCCTCCTGGACGCAGCTTCAGGCCATTCCCTCAGGTGCTGTCAAGGGACACCACAGAGAAGAGATCAGTATCTGCCCCTCCTCTTCCCTTCATGAGGAAGTTGTATTTAGAGTCCTCATTTGTACACACAAATGCTGAACAGCTTTTTGCTGGAGGCTGGTCCGACATGCAAGATCAAGGCTTGCCTCGGCTTTTTGTCAAATCCTCTCGGATGTTCTTCTCTCCAAATTAGGAGGTCTGTACTTTTGTCTGATCGCATAAAAGCTACATTTCTTGAGTGGATTTTCAGGAGAGAAGGTGCCCTACTGCTCTTTGCCTGTCAGCAATTCCTGCCCTCACACAGCAGCTGCTGGTGCAGTCTTTGATGTGTGGATTTTGGATCAGTCGCACAGACTGACGTTGCAATAACTCCTTCCTGGGCAGTGTGTCCTGCCCAGTCATCTCCAGCCAAAACCTCTGGCACGTGCTCCCCACTGGCATGAGTGTCCCTTCCCCTGTTATTTGGTGTGTTGTATGTGGTGTGGGAAAAAGAGGGGCCTCCTGATACACAACTTAGATTTTACCCAGATTTTACATGTTTTAGTCCCTGTGTCTATCACTTTCTAGTGGCTCTAGCACAGGTCCTCACTTTAATTCCTGAATTGCTCTCCTAGCTGTTCCTGTTATGAATTGTTAGCCTTGGATAGACTAGAAGGAAAACAGAGAAACCTTTTGCAGAATGTGATTAATTTACTTATAGTCAAGAAAAACTGAAGTGATGGAAGAAAAGTGAAAAAACTACATTTTCTGTTGTGAATGTATTTTTATTTAATTTCATAATGTTGAATAAATTTTACAGTTAAAGCTGTGGGACACACAGGAAAGCCTCCAGCTTGTTTGGAAGTCTGTACTGACAGAAAAGGAACAACTGTGGAGACATAATGATACAATCTCTAAGATCTGTAGGACCTAGGCAACTGGTAAGCTTTATTTCAGTCAAGTCTCATTCTGATTTAAAGAAGAAAAAGAAAAGAGAAAAAAAGCTGGAATGTACATAAAGAGAAGAATTTATAGTTAGAAGATTGCCACAGTGAGAAGATACAGGAAAACAGCTGAAAAATCATAGAATCACAGTGTGAGAAGAGACTTTAAAGATCATCTAGTTTTGACCCCCTGCCACGGGCAGAGACACAAAATAACCTGCTTTTGGCTTTGATTTACCACAGGAATGTTTTTGTTTGTTTAAAAGCAGTGCAATAAGGTGGAGAAAGGTCAAGGAAGAGCAACTAGAGAAAGGAATTGAAAAATCTTTGTCACCGTTTTTCTGTTTATACTGTGTAGATGGCTTATGTTGCTGTACTTTTTCTCCCCTTGGATGCTATTATTTTTCTTTCCTGATAGTCTGAATGGAAATAAAAAAAAAAAGTCCTAGGGTCAACTTATTGATCGAGAGCTGCCAAATTCTCCTGATATGCCATTCTAACAGCTAATTGAAAGGTTTCTGTTGTGTAATCAAAAGTATGCTTTTGGGACCTGAAACACCCTGTTTTGCTTCTCAACTTTTTGAACTGAAATAACTAGGTGAGCTGTTCCAGGAAGCTGACTATGGAGATGTATGTCCCTAATTTCCTCCTTTCACTGATCCCAACTGTGCTAGCCTTTTTAGCTCCTTTTAACTAACCATCATTAAAAGCAAAGTAATTGGCTTTGGATGCTTCTATTCCTCAAAACCTCATTAGATCTTGAAACATGCCTTCTGCTCAAAATTCCACTTTTCACCTTCAGTGAAGAAATAGACATTGTTATTTAACTCTGTAGAAAAAAATATTTTTAAGCCTTTGTACCTCATTCATGTTTCTGACTGCCTCTCTAGCCTGTGTGAGAAACATTCTGATTGAAAGGCTACATTAAATTAAAAAGACATTTCTTTTCCAAACCAGGATGTCTCTTTCTTCTGTCTGCAAGTACCTCAGCATTCTCATAACTTTATTTAGGTGAATTCATCTAATACACATCTAAGAAGAATGAGACTTTTAATGCTCTTGAAATAATTTCCCATATTTAAAGTATACTTATATATTTTTGCCTACAAATACACGCTAAAAAGTATGGTATTATTTTAAAAGATGTGATGGTCCAGCTTTAGCAGTGAGGCAGCTGCTCCATTAGTCTATTTCTGGAAGTAGGAAGTTAGGCAAAGCAAGTATCTAATCTTATGATATTTTCATTTTTATCAGTATTGGGCCTTGTTACAGGTTTTGCTCCTTCTTTCCCATCACAGGCAGTTTCATGTCAGTGCACTCTTGTTATCATTAAATTGCTATTATTTACATTGTTGCAGTGTTTAGCTGTGCTAGTCCAAGATTTGGGTCTTTGTGTCTGGGAAGACACAATAAAGACGCTCTCAGACCTGCCAGGTTCAGCAGAAAGGAAGGAATTGACCTTCATTGTTTACATTATCTCATTCTTACACACGTCCCAACTCCACAAGGGATTGGAGAGCATGTCACTTCCTTTTCAATCCCACTGGAGAAGAAAGGTGCTCATCAGAGCTCTCATATCACAAAAGGAATGAAAACCAGAAAATACCGTTAAGTAAACACTGGCTATTATTTACATGAAACTGTGTGAAAGACTCTGACTCCAAGGTTAAAAACAGAAGGCTTACAAAAACCAGGGCAACAGGTCTTTGTTTTCCAGATGTGAGTTTTCCTTGTAGAATCTAATGGGATTAACAACTTCAGATGGGCAAATATTTTAAAACTCCTTTAGATTCTTATCCTGTATCCACCCCTTTCCAGGTGTCTCTTTGTGACTGCAGGACATGGGAACCTTGGCTTGAAGGTGTCCAGGGCAAGACTGCAATGCCATCAGGAAGGAATTTTTCATCCTAACAGAACACAAAAATGCCTACTTACACTGACTGTTAGATGTCCTACTGTCCTCTTTGGGACTTCTGCAAGGTCACCACTGTAAATATTCTCATGCAAATTCAGAAAATTACGTATCATAGAATCAAATGAATGCCTAAGGGTTTCACCTGGCCACCCCCCTTCCATCACTTTTGTGCTCTGTAATGAACTTGGTTTTAAAATGAGATTTTAAAAATAATAATTCAAATTCTCATTTTATTTTTTTTTATGTAAGTGCTTTGATTTCGTATTTCCAACTTTCTGAAAGAGTGGTAGCAGTTGAAAATGATGCTTTTCAAAACTCAAATAAGACTCCCGAACCCTTGTGATTTCAGATGCCAAGAGTTAATAAACAAGCATCCGAAGATGGATGATAAAGTGGTGAAAGATGGAAGTACTGCAACTAGAAACTTCGGCTGTGAGCATTCAGTCTCAGAAAAAGATAAGAGCTTTTTTTTCTCCAGAGAATATCACTTTACAATGAAACAGGAAGAACTACATTTAAATTTAATGCTGAGATTCCTGTTTAAAATTAATTATGATCTCTTTATAAAGACATTCTGCAAAAATGAGCAAACTCTTTTAGTGTTAGTCCTTCAAATACTAGAGTTGTCAGAATTTTCTACAAAAAGGTTGAAAATTATAATAAATACTTTATTAAAGGATAAAAAAAATACAAGGGAAAAAAAGCTATTTTCTAGTACAGCCAAATAAATTACAAAAGATAGTTTTAGGCACAGGGTCAGAAGCAACTAAAAAAGCCCATGAATGATTCAGCCACAACATTAGTTAATGTGTCATCCAAAAGTCCCTCCATATACTCTTGATTTGAAAGGTCAAGTTTTGCTAAAAAGAACGTTCTTGATACGATGGTCCCAGGAGGTCTAATCTGCTATGAACAACTGAGCTGCATGAGACAAGATACACAGTGGGCAGAAAAAACAGCTGGCCCTCAGCTGTGGAAAGATCTGCTGGAGTCAGAACAAGGGCAAACACTGCCTTTCTCTTTGCATTCATTTCCCCCTCTCTTAGAAAATGATCAGGATTTGCCCAGAATTAGTGGATGACATCAGGTATGTCACAGAACACAGCTGTCCCTCACTGAATGACAGTAGTGTGTCTTGACCTCAGCGACGTGTTTTGAAGATAGATTTGTGTTCCAGTAAATTGGCTGTCTGAAATGATTCGACTATATAAATGCTAAAGGTGCTGATCTGAAGCAGTGTTTCCTCCTTTAATGTAATTTCTGGTGTGTAGAACAGACTGCCTTCTTCAGCTGGAAATTCTGTTGGGAAATTTACTGTGAGAAGGGAAAAGCTCAGTTTCTGCAGGTGGATCTCACTGTGAATCCTAGTGTGTTCAATCAAGTTTTTCTGGACATTTTGTGCTCATGTTCCTCCAGACAGAGCAAGGTAAGAACAGAACATCAATGTACAAGTGGAAGAGAAACTCCACTACCCTACTTCTTGGCATTTTAAAATAAAAATAATTGCCGTCTTCTTGGGTGGAAAGGCTTAAGAGGGCTTAATTTGTGAAGCTGACAGATGAAGGCAACATAAAGATTCCCTTGTTCAAACACTTCACAGCAGTATGATAAAAAGACTAGAGCAAATAGTAACTTTACAACGTCAACTGCATTTTTCTAGTTAAAAAGGCGACTAAATTATATAAATACAGCTTTTAAAATGCATGTTTCTTAAAAAAAACTACAAATATTTAATTAAAAAACACAAACATGGACAAACCAAATACTGAAAATCTAAGGAATTCTTTTTTCTAGAGGCCATTTACTTCAAGAAGTCATGTTCTTAACGGCATCTCCCAAGGAGTGCAGTGACTAGGAGCTCCTGCAGGGTAACTGCCTTCACTTTTCATGATGGGAGGTTGGGAACCAGCACTAGGAGAATATTCCGAATAAGACGAACCATTTTTGTAGAGGAACAGGAGTCTGAGGAAAATACAATGTCAACATTTCCTACAGAAAATTTTCTCATCCTTTCATTCATTTTAGTTATTTTTTTTTCTGCTTTCATGTATCTGTTGGGTCAATATCTTTGTTTATTAGTATGCCAAAGATATTGGGAGTTATACTTGCCCTTCACATCTGAAAATCGTATGTTTTTATCAGAATTGTTCTAAGAGAATGTATTTTTCAGTCATGGACATCTGAAAACCTGCTCTGTCTACTGCTTTATATAATCATTATGTGACCCTATCATCAACCTGCTTAGAAGACCTGCCTGATTTGAAGAACAAAAGCTTTGATTAATCATATTTATATTTACAAAAACTGGGTGGCCTAGAAGCTCTGTGTTTACACCATAATGAATGGATTTTTCAAATACTCTGTAAGTGAATCAAATTAATGCAAATCTGTGACAGGATATTTCCTACCAAAATTAAAACTGAATCAATGCTTCATCTGTTTAATTCTTAGGCTTCTTGCTCCTGCAGTGCTTGTTAGGCTATTAATACTAGCCTATGCAATGCTACCCACAGACTTTTTGAGTGCCATTCATGAATACTGGAAACTTGTAGGTGAATTCTGATAATAAATGTCTTACAGAAACACATTTGTGCACAATGTAGTACGGACCTTTGCCCATTCTTCAAAGGTTATGAACTTTATAACACAGCAAAAGTTCCCTTGCACAGAGCCAGGATTTCATCCTGGAACGTGGGGAATAATGCTCATCTCAGAGTTTTTTGGCAAATATGTCAGTCTGTGTCTTGATGCACGACTGGATCTGATATGAATGCCAAAGATTTGAGTGCCAAAGATTTGAGTGTCAACAGCACCTCCTTGTGTTAAAAACTTACCTGTTCAAACATTCCTGACCCCCTTACTGACATACATTTTAAACATGGTATTTTCTGTGCCATAAAGAATTAAATATACTTCTCTGCTTCACAAAAGAGTCAATTTCTGTGGATTATTAGTAAAAATACGTGAATATTGCTAATGAAAATGTTACAGTTAAAGACTAATGGTGTTTATGTCAAGAAATGTTACCATATATTTTCAAGCAATGTATTCCATCAGCAGTGCTTCCTGCTCCTTGGCACCCAGTCTGCTTTGCTCCAACTGGTTTGGATGCTGACACATGTGCATGGTTTGTTACATGCCACTCCAGGTTACAGGAAGAGGTATTACATTTAGAACTTAGAAATATTTCAAATGCTCTTGTAAAAAGTTGGGAAAAAACCCCCAATATTGGCTTTACTTCTTATATGACAGTATGTGCCTTTACTGACAAATTTATGGCAAAGACTCACAGGTATGTGTCAACAATTTTCCTATGGCATGTGATTCTGCCAGAATGTTCTGCTCAATAAATGCAGGACATGTGGTAATTTAAAACCTATTCATTTTTTTTTTTTTCTGGATAGAAAGTCTGTATTTTAGATTTTTAAAAAAAATTTTAATTTTTAATTTTTATTATTGAGTAACTTTAGGGAAACAAATATTGTAAACCAGTCAAACTATTTTCTTTTTTTTCTCCACTTATCCATGCTGCTAGGCAAAATTCTTCAAGGCAAACACGTATAGAAGAAGGTGATTAGTACTTACCAAGGTTAGATTATGCTCAACTAACTTAACAGCAATGAACTCTGTGGAGGAGGGATGAGTAGCAGATATTGTCTGCCTTGATATTCTGCTTCCCATGGCATCTTTTAGCCAGTTTGGGATGTGACAGGCTAGATGAGCACACTACTGGAAAGGTGAGAAACTGATTGGCCTTAAGGCAGCACTTACAGGGTCATACTGTACCTTGAGACTGAGATCTCATCTCAGTGGAGATCCTGAGAGATGTCACCTGGGGCCTGTCTTATTAAATGGCTTTACCAATGCCACGTGCCCTTGTCAAGTCTGTGGATCATAGCAACTTCTTGGATGCTATCAAAATCCTCAAAAAAGAGTCACAATTTAAAATGAGCCTCCCACACTGCGGGGATGAGTCAGTAGGAATTTCAACAAGACCAAACATAAAGTACTATACCAGAGATGGGATAACCCTCCGGAGTGCCACTGACTGGCTGAGGACCAGCTCTGTGGAAAAGGACCTGGGCATACAGTGCTAAAAGAAGAAGCAAACTAACAGTCAAAATTAGAATAATCCCTACTAGACCATATTTTTCTGCAACCAGGAGCAACTGGTGGGGGTAGGAAGAAAAGGAGGGAATTATTAAATAAAAGGATAAAGCAGAGTATATATAGATATTATACATATATATAGTATATATATATATAGTTAAATTATATATAGTTCTGCACTACAATAGCATGAGTGAGGGTGAACTATTTGACAGATGACAGAGCAGAGAGCCTATCCAAGAAGCAAAACAGAAGTGTCAAAAGTACTTGACTTGTCCTGTTTTCAAAAACTACTGTCATGTTTAGGGAGGCTGGAATCTGATCAACACCACTGAAACTCTGGCAATCTAAGCACATAAAAGCAGATTTGTTGAAACCTATGGGAGCTAAGCACCTACCTGTTTATCCATCAAAAAATTCCTATCAAGCGTTCATCTGCAACACTGATAACTTTATTAACTTTGAAAAAGTTGACCATTTTTCTAAAAGACCTCTGGCTTAAAAATGGGTTGAGTTTTTGAAGCAATTATCCATAAGGGGTTTTTTTTTACCAACTGATACATAACCGCCTTACCTGGCTTTGGCTGCCAGAACTGTCCAGTTATGCTAATATTAGTGGTAGTCATATTGATAGAAACCTCATTTATATGATATGTCATTCAGAATGCCCAGCTTTTGAGAAAAATATCATCTTGTATTAGTTGTTTGTCACATCTAAGTAGGTGTATGTTAGTTTAAGAATGCATTTTCTCATGTAGCTATGTAATGACTCTCCACAACTGTGATAAATCTGTCTTGTCTGAAGACAGGTTCAGATTTCTTAATTCTCATTTGGGAGACTTTAATCATAACATCGTGCTTTTCTCTCCCCTTCTGGGACATTTGTATTATCTAACAGTTAGATTGCAAGTCTTCATCTGTAAAATGTTTCTTCTCGTCCCCTGGAATTTGTCTTGGACTCCAGTTCTAAATTTAAATGGAACTCTATTTTCCTTGTCTAATAATCACCGAGTAATTACGCTTCTACATAGAAGAATAATTATCTAAAGAAATGTGTTCCTATAAATGGCATTTTGAGCACTGTAGATATATGCCTCCTCTGCCAGGTTACCTGCAGTGTGCAAAAAGAAATCTTAAAGATACAGATGTATTTATACCTATCCTGTCCCTGTAATTTGTAATACTCACTTCCATTATTTGTGTATTTTATCTCTTTCATATTACTGGAAAATATTCTTACTTCCTGAAAGAGACATTTGTTTCTAATGGAGTGGCCCATTTAAAGATTCACATAATAATATCATCACAGAAAATGCAACTGTTAGCTCAATGGGTCTTTGCCTAGTTCCACCCCCCCCCCAGTATTCTACTGTAAATGGTACCTGGATGGAGGCAGATCTGATTAGTCTCTGGTTTATTTATATTCTTGGCCAAATTTGTTGGCTGATATTTGGAATGAGCTTTGTCTAAAGTTCTAATATGCTGCTGTATAGTGCTGTATATCTTAATGTGCTTTTCAGACTGTGGACCTAATAATTTGTAGTAAAGCCTGTAAAGATTCCACCACTGGATGTGTCTCTGCACTGCGGTGGATTATGGAGATTGCTATTCAGCTTGGTTATTGCAGACACATCGTTCAAAAAGATCTCTAATATTTGATGGTGTTTGGGTGTCCCTAGACTGGATCCTACACCTCAAAACCCCACCGTGAAGCATTCCGGTGGCTGCTCCCCTCTCTAATTGCTCTCCCCAGCTGGTGCTGCATAGATCTGCAGTGCCTCGTTTCCCATATCAAGATGCCAGCACTCATCAAGACTCTGATGTGTTCAGCCTCATTTAGTGCTTCCCTCAGCCTGGGTCCAGCTCCCATCCTGCTGTCATGAGTAGACAAGATGACTGTGATGTTTCAGAACATGTCCAGCTGGAACATACAGGGATTTATTCATGTTGGACTGAGTTTAATCTGAACAAATTCTGCAAAATCAGCAAAGACCAACCACTTTAAAGTATTTGACCTAGCTTTGATCATTTCACACAAAAAAGCTTGGAAAGTACTCACATGGGCAGCTCAGCTGCCTGATCAGAGAAAATGGCTCTTCCTGGAAGAGAAGAAGTGATGATCATGTGGAGGAGAGCATTTCATCCATAAGCAAGTGCAGGTAAGGAAGGTTCATGTCTAGATGGTCAAATGGCAGTTTTACCAAGCAACTGCCAGTAATCTTAAAGCACATTGTCTTATGGGACACAGAACTAGAGGATGGCTTCCTATTTTTCTGTGATTTATGTCCTGCTCCACTCCCTGGCCGATAGTATTCCCATCTTCCCATACGTGGGCACAGTGGTGACTCTGTGGCACTGACATGTTGCCTGGCCAGCCAGCCTGTGGCTGCTGATGTTCCATCTAAATCTGTGAAGTGGTGGGAGACTGCTGTCTTCCTTTGGGAGCCCACTCTCCGCTCCTTACAGTCTTTGGAGAGACCTGAGGTCCTTGAGCTCCTGTCCCTGTGTCAATTTAAAAATTGATCAGTGGCTTCAAAGGCCTCTGGGAGATACAGGTCTGAGGACCAAAAAATTACATGATTGTATGTGCTTCACTTCCTTTGCAAGCTGGGAGAGCAAGCATTTTCAAAATTTGTTTTTCATTAAACTATCTCTCAAGCAAAAGATTAGATGCAGCAACAAGAGAATTGTATGATATACAGCATAAATTTTCAGAATATGTGAACAGATCAAGGCAAATGTCACACAGACTGAAAGTGGTGGCCTCTTGGGCTAAGGCAATTCAAGACCAGATGTCATAAAAATCTTCATGAGACCATTAGCTATAAACAACTCTTTATTTTTAACCATCCTGCTGCTTGTTTCCACGTCATTTTTCATGAAAATCTGAATTATTTTCCTTTCAAATATTGACAAGAGCTTTAAAAAAGGTTTAAAAAAAGGTTTAAGAAAAGGTTATCAGTGCATGAGTTCTTTGTAGTCAGTAATTCCCAAGGCAGCTGTGAATTTGGAAAAGCAAATAGCACTTGCAGAATGTATCTTGGAGATAAAACCCCAGACAAAAGCTCTTTTCCTGTAGATATGTGTTTGGTGGGTGTAAACCATAGCAAACTCAATTATGGCTAAATTATTTTCCATTCTCTGGAAAGGAACAGAAAATGAGTCCTGAGCAGCTTCTATCAATCCAAAAATTCAGAGTATGTGTGAGGAGGACCAGTAGAGGGCATTAGTAGTCTGTGCAGAAAGTACTGCAGCAGTAATAAATTATTAAATGTATTTACTTTAGTATTAAAGTTGTACGAGCTGTAAACTGTATGCTTTTGCATCCTTTTGCATCAGAGTATTTGCCTGGTTTTAACTCTGAATAAGTAGGTTCATTTAGCTATTTTCATTTAACTGGCAATAAGTAAAGCTTCTGAAATTTTTCATACCCCTGACCTGGAAAGTAGTTTGCAGCCCATTCAGTATTCAGATGTAGTACTATTGCCTCTTCCTGACAAACATGGAGTAATTAGGCTTTTCAACAGACACGTGCTTACCTAATAAATGACCTTCTGCAAAAGGCTGCAGTAAAATGAATTAAAAGGCAGATTTAGCACAAATGGTGGCCAAGCAACAAGGTGCAGGAGCAAAAGAGAACCTTTGCATAGCCAATCTGCTTCAGAAGCTTTAGAAATAATGAAGATGTTTGCTTATGAGGTAATTATAAGTCTGACTCTGTGTGTACATTCTTAAACACAAAACATGATGGGCTGCTTGTCATACTGGCCACTACTTCCCTTGAAACCATAGTTACAGCTGGAAGAGAGCATGATCACATTTCACAGGACATTTATCACTTGTGATTGTTTCTGAAATAGAATGTGAACATCAAGCAGATGATAAAAGAAAATGACTGAGTTGCATTTAGCTTCCAGTGGGTTTTTTTTTTCCAATATACTTGCAGGGATATCAAACAAAAGAATTGCAAAGAGAATGTCTTTGAACTATCGTTTTCATGGAATGTCTGATCTCAGTATATTCAGATTAAGCAAGTTTCAAAGTGCACCACATGTAATCTTCATGTGTGTATTGACACCCTTTCATCATCTATCCTTTCAGCAATTTTTCCATCTGCCTCTGAAAGCAAAATACAAAAACCCACACCACTTAGTGTTCCTTCTCAACACTAAGAATCAATCTTAAGTGTTTGAGGGATGAAAACATTTCTTTTTATCTGGCAAAGAAGTTAAACCTTCAGGAAACTAAATCTTTTTTTCCTCAGTACTGAAAAAAATTCAGTTGTGAGGAAATATTTCCACCATAGAATCTTGCAAGTACTTTAGAAGGTAATTTTCAAGATGTTGTAAGGAGAAAAAGAATAGTGAGAGTGTTCTGGGCCCTGGGCATTTCCTGGGGTGAAACCCGACTATTTTTCTCAGCATGTCAGCAGTCCCTAGAATATGTCTTAGGTTCATCTACATCTGCTTGATCAGATGTATCACAAACAGGTATGATTCAAGAGCTGAAATTTTACTTGGCCTACAGCTCTGCTGATTCACTAGTTCTGACTGTCTCCAGAATCCCTGATCACAGAATATTTAGAAGTGATATAAGAACCCAACCTTCACTGAAAATGTCAAGGCTGTTTCCACATGTATCCACTACTGTATGTGAAAGAGAAAGAAATCAGAGGCCAGTATTCTTACAGTTTAATTCCCAGGTCCTACCTCAGCTAAATTAGGAGCCAATTTTCATTAAATTGTTGCAGAACGGAGGCCCTCTGTCAGTGTAGTTTTACATGTCCCATTGTATTTTTCCAGTAGCAACTGTACATTTTTTAAAAAATAAAATGGTAT
>VYXC01009776.1:198626-241099 GCA_013397175.1 Platysteira castanea
TTTTTTTTTAATTGGATTGCTGAGGTCAGTTGCTAAATGAGAGCTTGAAATATTTCCCTCTCTCCCAGTAATATATTCTAATATGAAGCACAGATTCAGGCCATTGCAGAAGCTAAAGAACACTGTACACTGATTTTAAGTGTACTTTGTTTTCTCAAAGCATAAATAGAAGACAGTTGTTTGTATCTCTGGTCTGTAGTGTCCAAGACTTCTTTGATCCCTTGGTATTACAGGACCTATAGAGTGTCAGAGCAGCAAATAATTTTTAATACACTTTTTGGCTCAGAGTTATCCTAGAAACTGACAAAAGAATATCCAACATTTCAGAGCAACACTCTCCCATCTAAACCTTTTTAGATGCCTTCAGCTGAGAATACAGAGAAGTATATTATGAAATTCAAATACATAATAGAGAATATTTTGGTTTTTAGGGCTTTTTAACAAGGCATTGGTAATCACTAAGATAACAGAACAGATCTGCCTGTGCTAAAGAGCCTTACCCCCTCTTAGTGTTGGCACAACCAAGTCATTTAGGCACCGGTGATGATTTACAGGGAGAGAGGGAAGGAATAGGAACATGCCACACAGTGCAGCGATGGTCAGCTGGCATCAGTTTAATTCTTTGATTTCTGCTAACCTTGTGTGTTGCTTTTTTATTTAAGAGGTCTTGTAAGAATGCATGTTTTCCCCAGACATGTATACCATGATATAACTGGTTGGCTATTAAACAGCAATGAATGACCTCTCTTGGGTTGTCCACAATCAGTACCAGAAAATAAATGGACTTCTGTCTTGCTACAGATGCACTAATTTAAAAAGAAATTTAGAAACATTATTATGCATTTAGAAGTATTTAGAAATACTGCTGAAGACTCACTGCAGTTGTACTTTTGCTGTTATCCTGAAATTATTTTATTTCAGCTGCCTTTTCTTCACTTATCAAATAAACATCTCAAGACATCTTCCTGTCATATCTTTTTGGAGTAGATTATTAATTGTGATTTTCAAATTACATTCTTGAAATGAAGCCAAGACATGGAGTGGAAGGTTGAAAACTCCAAATTTTCAGAATTCATGCAGGAGTGAGTACTTGTTGCATCTCTTGGCAGCCTGTATTACTGTATCCTGCTAAGAAGATCCACCTCTCTAATCATGGCTCAAAATAATCCATGGTACTGTGTAAATAAGCAATAATGATGGGCAATTTCCTGCCCAGTTTTTTTTTGCATTTGCTTCTATATAGTTAGGCTTTTGTACTCAAACTTTAATGGGATTTGAGGGTGTTTGGCACGTCATCAGACTAGATTCTTATTTCCTTGGTTTCTGGACTGGATTCAAGCACATAAAAAAAGACATTTCACTTAAAATAAAAGAGCAGAAATAACCCACTTTCCTCTTGCTCTGCCCCCAGATGCAAACATAAGGATAGGTAAAAAGATGTGTCTGTCATTGTTGTTATGTTTAATAGTTTACAATATTGTTACAGGAACTGAGGTAGGGAAATACATTTTCTTAGGTTTATATTAACAGTGCTCCTTTAAAAAGTAAAAGGGAAAGTAGAAAATAGCATTTCAAAAATGTTAAAATATAGCTCATAAAAGCCCATATGTTGTTTTAGCAGCTGTGTTGTTTCTCCATATATAATCTGCATATCTATTACTTTTACTCTTCACTCTGAAGTCAGTGTTTAATGGGCACAGGCTATAGTGACAGATGACATACACTGTCTTGGTGCAAATATTTACAAGTATTTAGTGTCAATAATAATTGCAATATTGTTGGTAAAATATACTATAATTCAAATACAAGATTTTAATAACATTTAGCAAAACTTTTTATTATACCTCAAACTACTTTGTTACATTTTGTTGGGTTTCATATTTTTTGTTGTATAAGGAACAACTGTATTAATGTCACATAAATAATTGATTTATGAAATAATAAAGCCATGAAAAACCTGTAACAGTTAAAAAGAAACTGTTCAACTTTGAAATTCTAGATACTAGTTTTCTTCTGCACCTAACTTAAAACACAGCTTCTGTCTTTATATGGATCTGCATTTGGCTTCCTGTAAGATGCAAACATCTTGTGTAACATTACCCTTTAAGATACTAGTTGCCAAATAAGTAAAATTTATTTTTTAGTATGTCCAAGCATTAATTTTTTGTTGAAAATGAAATTAATTTTATTTTTCTTATGTGAATGCTGTCACTTTAATATCATTAATGGCATGAGACCATTATCTTCAATTTTCATCAGAACGTTTTACTTGAGATGTGAGTCATTCTTGAAAGCTTTTGGAATACTAAAGATTTAGTTTAAATAAGGCTGATGAGAATTTTGAAATAGAAGTTCTGTTGATGCTTCAGGTGAAGACTGTGCAACAGACCTTGGAACTCAGTTCAGCAAAACAATTAAAATTATATTTAGCTTTAAGTTCAGGACTTGTTGCCTTTGTTTTGTTCTTCTATTTATTGGTTCTTCTTGCTGTTATAATTCATTCAAGATGCAATTTGGGATCTCTACCATTTGCAGATAGCTCTCATATGGCAATAATACAAAGTCTTCCTGGAATTAGTTTAGAAAATACTTTTTTTATGAACAGTTGTACTTCTGCTGTATCTTTAATGAATTTTAAGCTATGTGGAAGTGATGCTCAAATCCATTAATTCATCCATTGATAGTAACAGGAATATCCTCCTCATTAAGTACATAGTAAACAGCTAGGGGGAAATAGATATTATGGGATCAAGTGCACTGCACCTTTATATAAAATTTTCACTCTGCAGTGGGTTACAAATAAGATCTGTGAAGATTTATCTGTCTTCCAAATTAGGCGGTTTCTTAGGCTTTCTTCTGAAAGTAAAAAGTGTGGCATCATCATGGTAACTACATAGTATGACTACACTGAAAAACATTTTCCCCCTCGATTTTAATTCTATGTTACTGAGAGACTTTCAGGGAGCATATATTTCCAATGTTTACTTTTAGAACCAACTTTTTGTTTCTTGCCATTCTGAGAGGAAAGCTGGGACAGTAGGTTGTAATGCAAGAACTTGAACCCCATGTCATGGAATTAAAAGAGGATGGTCATCAGATTGGACAAATTTGCCAGATAATGCAGGAGTGCATTTTTCCTTTTCGGTACCTGCATTTCTTCCCAGCCATACTGCAAACTTACTATTGACCACAGAAGCCAAAATTTATTAGATTTTTTGACAGAGTTCAGCTAATTCAAAAGAAGTCAAAATAGCATTAAAGTTTGGCTGTATTTTAAACAGAAATTATGAGGGGATTCTGCATTTCTCTTCAAGATTCTTTTACTGCTAAAATACTTTAAAGATTAGCAAAGCCTTCCAAGTGTAAAAACACTGGGAAAAGGTGGCTCTACACCTCTAGAAGTCTGATTTTTTTTTTGAAGCTTTGTTGCAGTGTTGCTGTCAGCAACTGGGAAGTAACAACTGAGGAGTAGCATTTAGGAAAGATGGACAGACATGAGCACAGTCAACTCAGTGTCTGAGGCATCTGAGGAAACGTCTGGCCAGTCTGCTTCTCCCACAATCATTCTTTCTCTTTCTATTTTACAATGAGCTATATTTTTGTCGATTATCAGCCCATGCTCCCTTTGTAAAATGCGGAAGTTTGGGAAAAAATGACTCCTTTTGCAGGCCTTGAAAAGGGTATATGTCAGAAGACACTGCTCTGAAACTCCTGATAAAGTGTGAGTCACACCTGCTCTACTCAGAGGGAGAGACTAGGGGTGCCTGTGCAGAAATTGAATAAAATGGAAGACTGTACCATCCGTGCATGATTGTTTTCTTTTCTGTGATCTTCCCATGCTCACTTCCTTTCCTGCTCTGGGAAAACACAGTAAAATGCAAGTTCACCCTTTGCAGACTCTGGAGCATATTCCCACACAAGATAGCAACTCTTTAAAAGAGAGAACTAGATCTGAGACTGTTGTTTGAAACGTCAGATTACTGGCAAATAACATTTTCTCTTTATAAATTATATCTGCAACAGTTCTCACCACCATTCTATGGTACCATCCTGGTGCATTAAATATTCTCTTACCTTAGTACTAGGAACAGCCAGAGTTATAGATTGAGTAAATCTTGCAAAGATCACTTCTTGAAATTTATCAGTGGGAACTCTGCTAGGCCAGATCTGAGCAGGTCCAATTATATGTGAGGACTATTAATTAACCCTATTTTCATGTAGTTAATTTTTTCTTTTTTGTGTTCTTGAATTATGGTAACTGAATTTCAGGAAGGTGAGCCACTGATCCAGTTGTCCAGATGGTTTTGGTACAAATAAAATAAAATCAAATCAGTTACTTTTTAATAGTGATCCTTGTGACCTCATGCCAGATTTTGGGTAAATTGACTGGTTATGCAATACATCTAAAGTATGAAACCATTAAGGGGTGATAACATTGTAATAAACATGATGTTGATTTCTTTAGATGCAGATTCAAAAGTTTTCAGCTTGGAAGAGATCTCAGTGGCCATAATTTTCCTCTGGTCCCTAGAGCAGCTAGGGTAGTATGAAATACTTGATNTCCTGCTGGATCTTTAATAAATTTTAAGCTATGTGGAAGTGATGCTCAAATCCATTAATTCATCCATTGATAGTAACAGGAATATCCTCCTTATTAAGTAAACAGCTAGGGGGAAATAGATATTATGAGATCAAGTGCACTGCACCTTTATATAAAATTTTCACTCTGCACTCTGCAGTGGGTAAGATCTNTCATCAGATTGGACAAATTTGCCAGATAATGCAGGAGTGCATTTTTCCTTTTCGGTACCTGCATTTCTTCCCAGCCATACTGCAAACTTACTATTGACCACAGAAGCCAAAATTTATTAGATTTTTTGACAGAGTTCAGCTAATTCAAAAGAAGTCAAAATAGCATTAAAGTTTGGCTGTATTTTAAACAGAAATTATGAGGGGATTCTGCATTTCTCTTCAAGATTCTTTTACTGCTAAAATACTTTAAAGATTAGCAAAGCCTTCCAAGTGTAAAAACACTGGGAAAAGGTGGCTCTACACCTCTAGAAGTCTGATTTTTTTTTTGAAGCTTTGTTGCAGTGTTGCTGTCAGCAACTGGGAAGTAACAACTGAGGAGTAGCATTTAGGAAAGATGGACAGACATGAGCACAGTCAACTCAGTGTCTGAGGCATCTGAGGAAACGTCTGGCCAGTCTGCTTCTCCCACAATCATTCTTTCTCTTTCTATTTTACAATGAGCTATATTTTTGTCGATTATCAGCCCATGCTCCCTTTGTAAAATGCGGAAGTTTGGGAAAAAATGACTCCTTTTGCAGGCCTTGAAAAGGGTATATGTCAGAAGACACTGCTCTGAAACTCCTGATAAAGTGTGAGTCACACCTGCTCTACTCAGAGGGAGAGACTAGGGGTGCCTGTGCAGAAATTGAATAAAATGGAAGACTGTACCATCCGTGCATGATTGTTTTCTTTTCTGTGATCTTCCCATGCTCACTTCCTTTCCTGCTCTGGGAAAACACAGTAAAATGCAAGTTCACCCTTTGCAGACTCTGGAGCATATTCCCACACAAGATAGCAACTCTTTAAAAGAGAGAACTAGATCTGAGACTGTTGTTTGAAACGTCAGATTACTGGCAAATAACATTTTCTCTTTATAAATTATATCTGCAACAGTTCTCACCACCATTCTATGGTACCATCCTGGTGCATTAAATATTCTCTTACCTTAGTACTAGGAACAGCCAGAGTTATAGATTGAGTAAATCTTGCAAAGATCACTTCTTGAAATTTATCAGGGGGAACTCTGCTAGGCCAGATCTGAGCAGGTCCAATTATATGTGAGGACTATTAATTAACCCTATTTTCATGTAGTTAATTTTTTCTTTTTTGTGTTCTTGAATTATGGTAACTGAATTTCAGGAAGGTGAGCCACTGATCCAGTTGTCCAGATGGTTTTGGTACAAATAAAATAAAATCAAATCAGTTACTTTTTAATAGTGATCCTTGTGACCTCATGCCAGATTTTGGGTAAATTGACTGGTTATGCAATACATCTAAAGTATGAAACCATTAAGGGGTGATAACATTGTAATAAACATGATGTTGATTTCTTTAGATGCAGATTCAAAAGTTTTCAGCTTGGAAGAGATCTCAGTGGCCATAATTTTCCTCTGGTCCCTAGAGCAGCTAGGGTAGTATGAAATACTTGATTCAGGCACTGTTGGAATTGGGGCCAAGCAACGGAGGGACTCAGGGCTAGGTTTCCAGGAGCCAGTCAGGCAGACCAAGAGGAAGAGATCTCTAGAGTTGAACTATGCATCAGGCCACTCCCCTCTCATGAAAGGCAGCAGAGCACAACTTAAAGAACAAAATATCTTTATAGGATTGCCCTTATTTCCAACTGCAACTACATGGAGAGAGGCAGGTGATCTTTAAGTCAGTTCCCACCGAGATGGAAACTTTCAGTCAGCAACTGAAAATAAAATAATTAACTGTGCTTCAGTGATCACATGTGTGAGTGAGCACCCAATCCCTAATAGGAAAAATAATGGACCTTTCAAAAAAGGCAGCTTGCTTGTNAGATATTATGGGATCAAGTGCACTGCACCTTTATATAAAATTTTCACTCTGCAGTGGGTTACAAATAAGATCTGTGAAGATTTATCTGTCTTCCAAATTAGGCGGTTTCTTAGGCTTTCTTCTGAAAGTAAAAAGTGTGGCATCATCATGGTAACTACATAGTATGACTACACTGAAAAACATTTTCCCCCTCGATTTTAATTCTATGTTACTGAGAGACTTTCAGGGAGCATATATTTCCAATGTTTACTTTTAGAACCAACTTTTTGTTTCTTGCCATTCTGAGAGGAAAGCTGGGACAGTAGGTTGTAATGCAAGAACTTAAACCCCATGTCATGGAAATAAAAGAGGGTGGTCATCAGATTTGACAAATTTCCCGGATAATGCAGGAATGATATGGAGTAAGATGCCAGGCATGGTATTAAACAATTTTACTACTCTATGTATGTCCTGNGCAGTGTTGCTGTCAGCAACTGGGAAGTAACAACTGAGGAGTAGCATTTAGGAAAGATGGACAGACATGAGCACAGTCAACTCAGTGTCTGAGGCATCTGAGGAAACGTCTGGCCAGTCTGCTTCTCCCACAATCATTCTTTCTCTTTCTATTTTACAATGAGCTATATTTTTGTCGATTATCAGCCCATGCTCCCTTTGTAAAATGCGGAAGTTTGGGAAAAAATGACTCCTTTTGCAGGCCTTGAAAAGGGTATATGTCAGAAGACACTGCTCTGAAACTCCTGATAAAGTGTGAGTCACACCTGCTCTACTCAGAGGGAGAGACTAGGGGTGCCTGTGCAGAAATTGAATAAAATGGAAGACTGTACCATCCGTGCATGATTGTTTTCTTTTCTGTGATCTTCCCATGCTCACTTCCTTTCCTGCTCTGGGAAAACACAGTAAAATGCAAGTTCACCCTTTGCAGACTCTGGAGCATATTCCCACACAAGATAGCAACTCTTTAAAAGAGAGAACTAGATCTGAGACTGTTGTTTGAAACGTCAGATTACTGGCAAATAACATTTTCTCTTTATAAATTATATCTGCAACAGTTCTCACCACCATTCTATGGTACCATCCTGGTGCATTAAATATTCTCTTACCTTAGTACTAGGAACAGCCAGAGTTATAGATTGAGTAAATCTTGCAAAGATCACTTCTTGAAATTTATCAGTGGGAACTCTGCTAGGCCAGATCTGAGCAGGTCCAATTATATGTGAGGACTATTAATTAACCCTATTTTCATGTAGTTAATTTTTTCTTTTTTGTGTTCTTGAATTATGGTAACTGAATTTCAGGAAGGTGAGCCACTGATCCAGTTGTCCAGATGGTTTTGGTACAAATAAAATAAAATCAAATCAGTTACTTTTTAATAGTGATCCTTGTGACCTCATGCCAGATTTTGGGTAAATTGACTGGTTATGCAATACATCTAAAGTATGAAACCATTAAGGGGTGATAACATTGTAATAAACATGATGTTGATTTCTTTAGATGCAGATTCAAAAGTTTTCAGCTTGGAAGAGATCTCAGTGGCCATAATTTTCCTCTGGTCCCTAGAGCAGCTAGGGTAGTATGAAATACTTGATTCAGGCACTGTTGGAATTGGGGCCAAGCAACGGAGGGACTCAGGGCTAGGTTTCCAGGAGCCAGTCAGGCAGACCAAGAGGAAGAGATCTCTAGAGTTGAACTATGCATCAGGCCACTCCCCTCTCATGAAAGGCAGCAGAGCACAACTTAAAGAACAAAATATCTTTATAGGATTGCCCTTATTTCCAACTGCAACTACATGGAGAGAGGCAGGTGATCTTTAAGTCAGTTCCCACCGAGATGGAAACTTTCAGTCAGCAACTGAAAATAAAATAATTAACTGTGCTTCAGTGATCACATGTGTGAGTGAGCACCCAATCCCTAATAGGAAAAATAATGGACCTTTCAAAAAAGGCAGCTTGCTTGTAGAATTTTATTGTAAATACAAACCAAATACTTGGTGTAAATGCTTCTACTTATAAAGTCTTATTTGTAAAGATAAACACTATGATATGGAGTAAGATGCCAGGCATGGTATTAAATAATTTTACTACTCTATGTATGTCCTGGCTGGTGGAATACAGATCAGTCTCTGAGTGCCNTTATCTTGAGAATAAAAGAGAAGCTTGTGAATCTATTCATTGATTAATCTAAGAATCTCTTTCAAGTTAAGGAACTGGGCATCTCACCAGGGTGGATATTAATGTCTACATTACTCAGACTGAGTTCCAGCAGACTGGGCTCCTTTCTTTTTCTATATGATATATTCTATGTGAGGGCTCTTGCTTGTGGTCAAAGGAGCTATCACTAAATATTTAAATACCAGTTGTGGGAAAATTAATCACATGGCAATTTAGGTTGTCTCCCTATTTGTTGATGCCTGATGACTCAAAGCTATGACTTGCAACTTGGAAACAAACTCACCAGTCTTTGTGTAGAGGCTCAACAGGAAGGAAAAACAGCCACATATTTTACTCCTTGTCTTTTGCACAATAGAGGAGATGAAATTTACCTCTTGTACCCAGCCTACACTTAGTTATCTGGCAAGTGTAACATAGGGAGCTTCCATCCTTTTTGTCCTTGCTTAGGTGATTTAGAAACAGATCCTTTGAGATGCAATGAGAAAGATATGGCAGGAAATCCAAATTCTTCCCATATACTACTCCATCTTGAAGAGCATTGCAACAAGCAGTTCCTGTGAAGAGCAAAAATGTCAGAATTCAAGTGAAATCTAAAGCACTTTGTTCAAGGAATCAGAGCTTTTCTATCATCTGGAAGGCAATATAGCAGCAAAAAATACAAATTCAGACTCCTGTTGTTAGATATTTATTGGCATGAATTCTAGTAGTGGCAAAACAGAACATAAATGTTAGTCTCACGTTTTTTTACTTGAAAGTGCTCCTTAAAAAAAGACAGTCCTGGTGCCTGTGTAAGGAAAAGCTGCCACACAGGTGACAGTGTTTGTCTTCACCTCTAATATAGACCTTTGGTTGCCTTCCTATCCTTCCTGCTTGTCCTGGTAGTCTGGCTCCTCCCAGGAACTTGTGATGCTACAGGCTGCCTGCTCTTTTCCCAGCCAAGGAAGTAATCTGTGTCCAGCTCAACACCCTAAACGCTTTGATCCCTCTTCAGGAGGGCAGTTTGTCTCCCTGCAGTTCGTTCAAGATCTCTTTAAAGCCTTGCATGATGATTCATGGTAATTAATGGGAGTGGATAGAGATGGTTACAAGCTCTTTATAGCTACTGTACCTGGAATATATTGTTTAATAAAACACTGTTATAAAGCTACTGTAGATATCCAATATTCCCAAGTTCTGTGTTATACTAGTACATTTTAAGCTCATTGCACTTAATGCAAGTGATAGATCTTATTTTATTAATCAAAAGACAGTAAAGATGGCCAAAAAAGCTCAGTCATGAGACATTCAGGATGAACTGAAGGGCACTGGTGGACCTTTTTTATGATATGATAAAATCTTGAAATGGGATCTAAGGTATGGCTTTTTCTTGTTCCTGTTGCTAATAATTTGTCTTAAATTTTTTTGCTTGTGTTCTGTGTCTTGTTTCAGACATAGGTTTGAAACTAGATCAGCTGCTGTTAAATTGATATGGTAATATTTATACATATAAACAGAAAAATATCAAAAATTTTGTGCTGAAAGTTACTACATTAGAGTTCTAACTAAAATGAATAGAATATCCTGTAGGTAGTCATACCTTTTATTATAGGATCCCAAAATGCCCTGTGACAGTATCTTCACTGTGAGATGCTGGAATAGTCAGTCCTCTTGACTCACCTAATACTCCTAACACATGTACCTCAAGAATACCTAGGTTTCTGTCTTTGTTGTCCTGCCACCAGTTAAAATGTTGTGCTAGCAAAATAGTAGCTGAGATTTATCTCTGAGTGATAAAATGAATTTAAATTTCTTTATTGATTTCTATAATTGAAATGAGTTTTTAAGCTTTGAATATCTCTCATTAACAGGACAACCACAACTTAGTCAGACATGAGGGTCTGTTAAACTGTATAATTCCAAGAATGACCTATGTCAAGGTAGATTTATGTTTTACAGTGCTGTTTAATAATCTTGTGCTTTAAAACAAAGCAAACAATTTAAAGAATGTTATAACTATCCTGAAGATAAATTTTAAAAATTCTGAGAGTTCAAGTACACTTAAAATATATCAAACATATTAAAATTAATAAATCAAGTAGCTAATTTTTTTTTTACAGGCTGATATGGATTGACAATAATCCCATGTTTAAAGGTACTTGTGTGCACTGCCTTATGATATGCAAAACTGTTTTAAATACAAATTTTTTTTTCATTGTTATACTTCTTGCACCACATTTTATCTCTGACTGCAATATTTTTGGTAAACATCTATGAAAAGACAGGAGAGTGATTGTAAAATTATAGTGCATCAAATTCTTCCATACTTGTAGCTGTGCAATGCTTCTAAGCTCCAAGGGTTCATCATCTCTCAAAAAAGATTAATTTCACCAGCTTCTGATTTTTTTTTCTTTTTTTTTGGTCAGCCTCTGTAAGTAGGACTATCTGTTTCCTTGCTATTTCCTCTGTATGCATTGGGAGTTGTGAAAGGCAGTTTTTGGAGGAGTTATGGTAACATAAACCAACACGATCTTGTGTTGCCAATGGCAGCCAGGCAGCTGAGGGGCTAATTAGGTGCCTGTTCCAGTAGGGATGTAAACTGAAGCAGTAGAAGTCTCTGCAAAGGAATCTGAGAAGAACCACATCTCCCTCAGTATATATTACTGAGTATGTGTGTATATATATACACATATATATACATATATATTTTTTAATATATATATTTTTTTATATATATTACCCTAATTTGTCCCAGTCATTGGGAACATAAGGAAAGACTCATGGATCTGTCATAGGAGAAAAATTGGCATTGTGTTTGTCCCTACCTTTATCTTGTGCTCAGAAGTGAGCTAATCTCATCGCCTTCATCTGCACTCTGAAAAGGTGGCTACATTTGATTCCTTTGTGCTCTGCATATACTGTTGGATAAAATAACTCTCCTCTTCCATTGAAATATACATATTCTCTTCCTTTCCATGGGCATTTCTATTGTGTGTACATAGTGCTGGAAGCTCTTTGCTGTTCCTATGTAATCTCTTGGTATTTCTGTAGCTTTAAATATTTTTCAATCTAGTAAAATCATAACCAATCGATTTTTCTAATGTTAAGATTTAAAACTGAAAACTGTTTGCCAAGAAATACTTTCAAGCTAAGATGCCTGCTGGACTGTGTAATAGACTCTACATGATTGGCCTAATTCTGCACTTTTAACAATTTTGTGTCTTTATTCATGTTTTGTGCAGTGCTCAGCCTATAAAAAATTAAACATTCTTCTCTCTAGTTTAGAGAAAAATAAGTCATGGCTGCTAATGATTTCACCCTATCTATTTATTAGAAATAAATGAGAATGGATGGTTGGTAATATTTTGTCTTGCACTGGTTTGGCAGTGTTTGTAAATAGGATAAAAACTTTTCTAGTACTTCCTCTCTCCCTCACTTGAGACTTATTGCTGTCAAACCCAGGAAAGCCAAGTCAGGCTTATGAGCTAGAAAATGCCATGAAAGGAACTGAAGCAACACAAGAGCCTGTCAAATCAAGTGCCTCCTCCTTTCAATCACATGAAGTTCCAGGCCTGGAAAATAAGAGCAGTGTGATTTCTGAGAGTTAATTGGAAAGCTCCTTTTTTTCTTGATGACTCTTGGCCTTGAGGACCTGTCAGGCTGGAAGGACAGATGTCTTCTCCACTTTCCTGCTGAGATCAGTATCAACTATAACTGTGTTTTTCCTGGCATATATTTATCTAGCCTTTTCTTAAAATCCTCTGATGAGGGTAAATCTGTTGTCTTCAAGGATCTTTAGCTCAGTGTACCACTATTTATGTTGATAAGAAGTTTGTTGTACAAGCCAAATATCTTGAAGTAATCTCAGTTCATTAGTTTGTTTGTTTGACATGGACATGAACACAATGTTCTTTCCCTTTGGCAGCAGTTTTTTGTGCATGTCATTCCTGTGTCTTCTGAATCTTCTCATCTTTAAACCAACCTTTTTGAGTCATTTTCAAAATACAATTCAAGTTTTTGAGGTCTCTGACTCCATTTGCTGTTCTCATCCAGATTTTCCTCATTTGGCCCATGGTGTTCTTCAATGCATACTGCCCCAAACTGGTCACCCTATTCCCACTGCACTCCTAAGCAGGCATAATTCATCGGGTTATCAATGATATTATTCTTTTTAATCATATGAGATTGGCAGGCCGTGCTGCTGTTCATAACCCCGGGGTGATATTTGGTGTACCAGCCTGTAAGCAAAGGGATGCTGAAAAGAGGATCTCAACAGCACCTTGTACAACCTACCTTAAGGTGCTACCAAAAGTAGTGCCAGGTACTACTTTTTTTACCTTGCTTATGAAAGGATCATAGAAGTCTGAACCTCATTCATTTTCATACAAATTTTAGAGTGGTTATAAGGATTTGGAGTAGCAAATATATACTACAGCTAATGGGAGGAATTTTTGTTTCCCAATAGCAAAACTGGTCTAGGTTTATTAAAAAAAAAAAAAAAGAATTTTTTTTGTACTGATGGTGGTAGAAATGAGATGGCATCTGGTTATGTGTCTGTCTCCTTAAATCTGTTTTGCCTCCATTGAGAGATATGAGATACCCTTTAAAGAGGGTAGCAAACACATCAGACAGGGATTTTTCTCAGGAAACTCATTCATGTGTTGATACCTTTTGTCCTCATGGTTTTAATTTTTTTTTTTTTGCTATTCTCCAAAATAAATCCATGTGTTATAATAGAAACTATTTCAAGGCTCGAATTAGCATAAATTTCTGGAATAAATGTTTACTATTAGAGCAAATAATGGAACGCAAACTTTGCAATCTTTGTGGCTCCTGATAAATATAAATTTTAAAAAAATCAAAGGTTTGTTCAGGAAGAGAGAAAAAGCATTAAAAGATATTAAGGACCTACATTATTAAAATTATTTTATTGCATGTTGCACTCTTGCACACTGCAAATCCTTTCCAGCAGTGGCTTAGTCCGTAAAATAGTATTTGCCTAGTGAAAATGGTATTTACCTTGAGCAACTGCATAAAAAAGCTATTTAGTTCATAGCTGTGTGCTTGCTAATAGAGGATAACAGATGTATACAGATAGATAAGAAATAAAAGGAAACAGTAATTTCCTATACATAAGTTGTGATCATTATTTTAGCCTGGGGTGGACAAAATTAGGAAAAAGTAATAATATTTTTAAAAAGATCTTTTGTTAATTTGCCTTTTTACATAAGAGAGGAGGAATAGGAATACTTCTGAAATTATAATTTCAAGTAAAAAGTGAGGTGAAGGAGTAATTATTAGAAGTAGTTTCATGTCTTCCATATGAAACTGTTTACTGTACACTCACTTCATAGCAGGTTATCTCTAAATACAACCATTCTAATGATAAAACGTAGACCTTTAAACTTCACTAAGCTTTAACTTTGTTTCTCACAAGCATTATATGCTTGTTGAAGGAAACTCAACTGGAATCCACAGTAAGCCTGTGAGCATGACCATTTGTGCTTGGATCAAAATGAGGAATACCTTTGAGGTTAGGGGTGAATTCAAATCAAAGGCAAATGGAGGAGGCAAATGAATGTTAGCAAACAAGGACAAAGCAATTCTTCCCAACAAGCTTCTTGCTACTTTTAGTAGACAGGATAATATTTTACAGAGTTTGATACACTGTTGCACTGTGTTTGTATATTGCTTTGAAGCTAAGTTTTCCGAGAATTGCAGCTAAAACTGTGAAAAACTTCTACAGTTCCCCAAAAGCCCAGGTAATCTTATTTGGACACAATATTTGCTAGAGTTCAGCTTCAATTAACTGTCTGAATCTTCTGAGGTTTCAGGTGGTCTGTTCTACTTGACATAAGGCAAGCAGCATATCCAGTGGAGCAGCATTTCCACCTGCAATGAGACTTCTTCCTCACAGAGGGTGTTCATCAGACTACTTTGTTGCAACTTAATATTTTTCCCTTCCATTTTAATAATGCCAGCACTTGTTTCCTCCATCCCCTTGGAATTTCACATCTTGTGTTATGTGGAATAGAGGAGACAGCATTTCCTTCTTCCAGTCCAGCACCAGAATAAGTGAATTGAGAAAGGAAAGCAGTTGTCTTTTCCCCAGCAGGAGTAGGAGCGAGAAACGTTTTTTTTTTTTTTTGATGTGGTTGATATCACTTCCTCGTGGTCTGCAACTCAGCTCAGAGTTAAAATCTGCAAATTGGCACACCTGTGCTAAAAGTAGCCTTTAGTTGTGTGGGTTGTCTGAAGTAAAAAAATATAAGGTAGGAGACAAAAGAATAGATGATCAGAAAAATGAATGGGACATAGAGAAGAAAGGACAAATATTTTCCCAAATTTTATTCAATTGCTTTTGAATTCCTTGTTGTTAGAAAAAGCCAGAGAGCTTCCCTTTTTGGCAGTCTCAAGGTTTACATTGCCTGCTGTAAAGATTCAAACTTGAAAAAGATTATCTTGATTTGTATATATAAGAAAAATCATGATCTGAGACCCTGCAGGCAGGAGTGTAAGCATGTGCATAACCCTGTAGAGCAGCTGTAATTAGGGGTGTGCACAGCCTGGTAGGCAGCTGTCAGTCAGCTCTTTTCATTTCAGCTTTCAGGGGGCTGAAAGGAAATAGAAAAGACAATTTTTTAGTGTGGCAAAAATCTAACCTGCCTCTCTCACTTGGAAGGCAGAAGATTTTTTCCTGTTAAATGGACAACAGCACAGCTATGAAATCATACTGTCATTAATAAAAATTAAGCAACTAAAATTACAGGATTAGTTTTACTAACTAGCAGACATGAATGAAGGTCTAACAGTTGGAAATGAAATGCTGCTAACAACATGATAATAAAGTATTTTTATCTTCCCTCCACCTAGAAGTCCACACACTTAGTGTTCAATAAGCCCTTATTTAACAAGTTGTGATGAATGTTTCAATAATGAAACCTATCTTTGAGAACAAGATGATATACATTGTATATGACCTGTAGAAAACCACATTAAAACATATAAATAACTGTGGAAATCAACAAGTGAGGGAAAAACTTCACAAGACTGAAATATATCCTCATATATATTTTTTTCTCTTCAACACCATTTTTTTTAAAAAAAGCCTTAAATCAGGCCACACTGGTAAGATTTATGCAAAGATATTTAACTCAGAGAAGAATGATTAGAAAGGTGTTTTGGTTGAGGATCTGAAAGGAGCGTGTGTGGGTATGAATAAGAGAGACAAAAAACAACATTCCCTGTCAGGGTAGCCCCTGGGTTGGCAGGGAATCTGAGGGTAGCATCAGTTATGAGATGCTCTCCACAGCAGAAGGATGTGAAAAGTTGTTACTGATTGCCTTGGTCTTCCTAGCTTGGAGTTTAGCCACTTGGAGTGGGTTTTTGGATGAACTATGATGTGATACAGCAAGGGGTTTATGGAACATTTCATATTGATTACTCTTTTCTGCATAGGCCTATGATTATGGAAGATTTCCTTATCAGTATAAAAAGAATACTTGAATTTAAAGCTTTATTTTGTAAGTGGAATTATATCTTGAAATATGGCCTCAACAAGTACTCTTTTCTGGTATTTTTTCCTCTTTATTTAAAATCGGAGAAATGTTTTTAGCAAGGAAAAAAAAAAAGCTTCCTAAACGGTTTTACTCTCTTTTATCTTGAAAATTGTCCAGCAGAATATCTGCATTTGTTCCAAGTCCTCAAGGCAAGACAGACAAGCAGTGGCCTCTGATGGAGTGCAGGCTCTGAGAGGGTGCACAGCCTGCATGGCTGAGCCCAGTGTCTCCCGGGCAGCCGGGATAAGGGAGGACTCTAACTCTTACTGTCCTCATTTTGGATTGTTAGCACTTCTCTAAACAATGCCTTATTGCTAATTGGAACTAAGTATTTTCAAATATTTTCCACAAGTTTTTGCTATAGTATATGCAATCAGAAGGGTGTTTTACTGCACATAATGGAGAGAAGAGACTTAAAAAATAAAAACAAACAAACAAACAAAAAACATGCTAGGCTTTTCAGGGGAAGAGAAACAAAAAGAAATTATATGAAGTGGTGATTTCCAGAATCAATGTAGTTTAGAATTTAAACCATCAACAACACTTGTCACCATTTCTAGGAAAGATCTGAGTGACAGGGGAGACTGCCTGGAAATACAACAGGATTGGTTGCAAGTACTATAAAATGACATTTTAGAATTATTTTGACAGCTTGGAGAAATGGGATAGATTAAATGTAACCTGACATTGCACTCTTAACAAAATAGTTTGCAGAATCAAGATAGGGATTAATTGACAATGGTTCTGTGGAGGAAGAGTTTAAGATTACAATGAATTGCATCATTAAAAACTTGTAAAAAAAACCCCAGTATCACTCTAAGTTTATAAATATACAAAAGCCATGAGAAACCATTAGAGAGACACCTCGCCAAGGGGACTGGGAGTGTATCTGAGTGTAACATGGTGACAGCAGGCCAAGTTGAGCCTAGAAATTAAGAGTTGTACTGAGCTGGTGAAGAGGTCAGGTATTTCCCTAAGGTAACGCGGTGTGGGTGGTTGGTGGAGAGGTCGCCGCGTTATCCCAAAAGCGTCCCTGGCAAGAGATCACTCCAGTGGTGCCGTTTAGCACGCTAGTGGGCTGACTTTCACACCCATGCTGATGGAGGCACAAAGCACACACTCACACTCAAGCCGGATAGCTCATGTGTTACCAGTGGCAGAGTCAGGAGGGTTCCTCGTATAGAATTCTGAAGAGTTTATCGCAAAGCCACAATGAAGGGATCCATGGACAAAGAGCCCAATCTGAGGGCCATGACAAACTTATAAAAGGGTCCAGAAAGGAGGCGGGCAGAGCACCAGTAACCAATGGTTTGAGGGTACAAGGGCGGAGAGAAGGTGGGGTAATGGAACAACAACCTTTTAAGGGGTAAGAGGGGCGTATGGCCAACGGGCCAACCAGACAGACCAAATCTGCATAGAACCACAAAGCCTGATGGGGGAGGCTTTTCTCACCCTGAGTCTGGGGGTGATCTTAAACTTCAGAGCTGGCCAACCAATGGGCCTCTCCTGCTCTGGGGCTCTTTGGCCCCTCAGCTTCCACTGCCACTGGCTCAGCCACCCCAACACTAAGGGAAGATTTTAATTGTCTTCTTTCCCACCCCGCTCTCTCCCGCCCCCAGCATCCAAGTCAGTAATTAAGTTTATATTAATTGGCAATGAAATAATTGAATAAAATTGCTTAGGCTGAAACTGTTTTGCCAACAACAATGTGACACGTACTGAGCTCAAATGATATGTTGGGACAAACCTTCTAATGGCAAAGGTATCTAAGTAATGTAATAGCTGTCCTACATTCTACTTTTGCAGGTTTGGATGTTATTTTAATACAAATGCTAAGTAGGGATCGCCCAATTCATGGGATTGATTTTTTGATCTCATTATCCATGCTTAGGGATCAGTGCCTCCCTCCATTTCCCTGCTAGGCCTTGCAGCTATTATTCTCTTAGTTTTTAATGCTTAGAAGCCTCTAACTTTCAGTCTCATGCCCCCTTTTACATTTCCTTAAATTTTTGCTCCTAGGGTAATTTTAGTCCCCGATCTTGATTATACACAGACATGTTTTATTCACTATCAGCAGACTGATAATCCCATTCTTTCTCCTGTGTCTGTCTGGTCTGCATCGCCTCATCTGAGGTGCAACCGCAGAGTTCAGTATTTGCTAACTTTTATCAATATATAGATAACTCCAGAGTAAACCTTAGCAAACGAAATACCGAGTGACTTGGTGATAGCAATTATTTTATTGCTAGCCTGAGAATTAGGTATGAAAGTACACTAAAAGATTGGGTAAACTCTTTAGAATATTGTGTATTCCTGGCAGAAGATAATTAATGCCATCCAATTAGAATTCAGGATTTTGCACACTTGGAACCTAATGGAGCACATAATTATTCAAGAGGTGTGTAAAAATTCATCTGCATCTAAAAATATTAAACTTGCAGTAAAGACTATGGCTTTTCAAAGAATACATAAATACTGACTTTACAGATAGCAAACTGAGTATTTTAAAGATTTCCTATGGGCACATTTCATACTACACTTCTATTTTTAGGAAGGATAGCATGGCTGTAATTCTTTTTTGGGCGTCAGATTTCCCAGTGGTAACAGATAGAATGTTTTACATTTATTTTCTTTCTTGCATCTTAAAACTTTTCAATCCAAATAACAAAATTGTAATTTAAAAAAAATTTTACTATGATGACTCTGACAGATACTGCAACAACCAGGAATCCATACTGAAAATGAAGAGAGTCATAGCCTAATCTTTCTATTCAGAACTCAGATTTTATGAGTGGTTCTGAAAGAAGGAAGAAAACTGGTGGTCGAGGTACCCAGTGTCATCCTGGCCTGTATCAGGAATAATGTGGCAGTAGAACCAGAGTAGTGATTGTTGGTTGTTCTGGGCAGTGGTGAGGACGCATCTTGAATCCTGTATTCAGCTGTGGGCCCCTCAATTCTAGAAGGACATTAAAGTGCTGGAACATGTCCAGAGAAGGGCAATGGAGCTGATGAAGGATCTGGAACCCAAGTCTGACGAGGAGTGGCTGAGGGAGCTGGGGGGCTTTCCCTGGAGAAAAGGAGGCTCAGCAGGGACCTTCTCACTATTTACAACTCCCTGAAAAGAGGGTGTAGCCAGGTGGGGATCAGGCTCAGAAATGACATGGCACTTAGTGCTCTGCTTTAGTTCATATGGTGGTGTGGTGGTGATTGGTCACAGGCTGGACTCGATGAACTTGGGGATCCTTTCCAACTTCAATGCTTTTATGACTCTAAAATATTATTGTGTCTTCTTGTACCTGCTCTTCCCTGTCTGGGATTGTTCAGAGTTTTTGGGAACTGATCACTTTTTGTTTGTGAAAAGGGGGCAGGAGTAATATTTTTATAACCATGGAGCCCCAGAATATGTAACATCATTCTCTGCTGAGTGAAATTTTCACTAGCACCAAGATGTAGACTGCGGGTGACAAGGTGTGGACACTCGATTCTGACCAGAGATGCTCGTGCAACCACATCCAGCTCTGAAATGCAGCGCTTAGTCCATTCTGTGACATTTTACTCTTCCATGTGTACTTTTGGCTGTTGATTGTTGCTTATTTACATCATCTGCCACATAGCATCACCCCACAGCAAATTCAGAGCATATAGGAGAGAACTGAGAGCAAAACAGAGTTGTAAGGCAGACCCTGGCCTCTGCAGTGTAGTGGTCCAGGTCACAAAGTCACACCAACCCCTAAGAGAAGCTAAGAGAATCTTAGCTACACATCTATGAAGGTCACAGATTAAATTTTACACTGTTTTTATGCTGTTTCATGAAGTTTGGCAGTAGATTGCTACTGTAATTGTATGCAATCATAATAAAAAGCAGCTATATATCTTCTCTACTCTGATGCAGCCTATCTTCACACACTGTGGGGCTGCTTAAAAGCACTCCAATATTTTAACTTTGCTATGGGTGGATTAATAGACTATGGATAATGGGCTTGTAGTCTGAATTTAACAGTAACTGCTGCAGAACATAAAACACATTGAGATAGAAAGCAGTATTTTTTAATGCACCATAAGTATCTCATACTTTATATAACAACTATAATTGGAAATATTCCATTTAAATTGTGTAATTCAAATTGCATTTGTCTGAGTATTTGAAGCTCCACATCCTGATAACTTGGGTTTTATCTCATCATATTAATGATAATTCATTTTCTCAGCACTAAGAAGAACAGGTACAGAGAAAAGAAAGAATTTCAGAATATATATTTTCCATTGTGAGTTACATGCCAGTAATACTGAAGAAGCAACCACACCTCAATCAAAAAACCCCCCAACTTTCATTCCATTCAGTCATAATTAAGTTGTTTATATTGCATGTACATTTTGAGAGTTGTGAGTAAGGGATGATAAATCCTAACTGAAAAAAGACCTCTGAACACAGTAATTGCAAACTTTCGTTACAGTTTTGAGAAGGCAAAAGTGTCTGTTGCAGTTGTATATAGGCTCAGCCAGGATGGAAATCTCAACATCTCTAGTGTTCTGGTTTTTTCTGTTGTTGGACACATCTAATAAGTGTAAGAACAATGCAAAAGGGAATGTTCTCATAGTAAGTCATAATAAAAAATCCCAAACTTCTGCAACTTTTTTTGTTTGCATCATTTGCCTTCTAGGTTTGTATTGCATTGAATTTCTTTAATTTCCTTTTAGGTACATTTTCCCATTATGATTGCATAAAAATATGTAGTAGAGAAATCAGAGATCTTGCTGTTTGACAGTAACAAACCCAAATTCTTCTATTCCTTTAATAGCACATCTTTCCGCTAAAAAAATTTTTGCGGATCTATTTTATAGAAAAATTTTATAGAATCTGGGATGTGTTAGAAGAAAGGTCAAAGAATCCAGCACTATTACTTACCACTCTGCAATTATAAATAAAAGTCTTATCCATCTTAATGCATATATGTAAAATGTCAGAAACAGGATATCTCTGTGAAAATTGTAACTTTTCAGTTTTTTAGTTTTATTTCACAGAATATTCAGCTTAATTTTACTGAACACTGGGTATACATATCACATATATGTATATATATCCTTTACACAATTACAGGTTATATTCATAACATTAAGTATATGAGTAATTTTATATTTTGTTAGAGGTGAACGCTGTAGAAATAGAGAATTCAGAATGAGTGAAAATTTGTCTAGCATATTTGAGTGCTTTTATTTCTCTTCACTGTATCTTAACTAGTCCCCCATTTAGCAAAAGCACTTAAATATGTGCTTTATATGATACACACTTGTTCTGCTGACAGAAATTGGGTCACCCCTAGTTAGCTTAAAGGTGGTCTGTGCATGAAGTTTACATATAGACACTGGAGTTATTTATGATCATCAAGGTGTCTAATGACCTTACCAGAACCAACCAAAAAACTCCTTTTAATCAGTATCAGCTAGTCGGAAACAAGTGACTTGTGTGGTGTGTGGGCAGTGTGTACCAATATTTCCATTTTTGATATAAAACTGAGAAGACTTGAGGAGAACTTCTTTCTTTCATCAGGTACAATATAGCTCAGTCCTCAAAGACCCTTAAAATTAATGGTGTACCAAGAAGTGAGGTGTGAAAAACTCTTGTTCTTCCTTATTTGACCTTACTCCCACTTTGTAGTTGTAATTCGGCAAAGCATTTCTGGTAAGAGAAATTAAACCAAATACTTTAAAGAATAAAGGTAATTTTTTCATCTGGGGTAAATCAGAACAGCTCCATTAAATCCATGAAAAATTAATAGCTTTTAATGATAAAATGTCAAGTTCTTGGAGCTGCTGCTTGTTCATTTTGTATATCTGCACTGTACACTGCCTGCATAACTCAACTTGCTTTTCTGTGCTGTTTTCTTTATTTTTGCTTTCTTGATATATGTAAGAGGAAGAGTCAAATTATATAATCCTGGATCAAGAAAAATCTTCTGATATTTTAATGGGTTATTCTATTTGTACTTTGCTCTGAGTTCATCGTTAACATGAAAGCACATTTTTAAAAGTTGCTGTGCTTCTGTAGAACACTTTCATCCTTATCTTCTAATCCTTCAGGTCTTCAACCTTCTTGAATTGGGGTGTTACAGCTTCTGCTCATGTTAGTTTTTGGTAACCATATTTGCTTAGCTTTCAGTTGTCAACCTCTTAAAAATATGGGGTGTTCTGATTCTTTGGTTGAAATGAACTGTTACTACAGCAACAAGATCAGTATGACAGCTGTATTTTTCCATCTTTGCACACTTTATACTCTTAACAGGTCTGAGTCAACTCCTTGTTTTTTTTGGTGGTGGTTTATGTCTCATTTGTTTGTTTGTTTTTACTGCTTGACTATCTAGAGAAAGGATCTTAGCAGTAGTAATTCACCCTGTGTTTTCACGAATCTCCTAACATCAACTGCCACTATTTTAAAAAATAAATTAATCTAGAGTAGTATATATTATATATATACTAATCTGGAGTAGTATAAATTCAAAGTATTTATTTGGTAATGCTCAAATTAATTATTCAGGGTCTATGAATTTGATGAGGTTTAAATTTACAGAAGGTCTGAAAATTCTATGTGGTGGGCACAGGCATTTAGCACTGATGCTAAGACAACTTCTTGGCTAAATCTTGACAGTAAAGCAAATCTGGTCTGTGATTTTTAGTTGATGTCTCAACATTAATAGAATTATACCAGTTTCTTTTCTTTTTTTTTACTTTTGAATATATTAAATGTTTTTTTGAAGCAATTAAAAGCACTTGATAAATGGCAGGGAAAACTCTGAAGACCTTTAAGGGAGAAATTATAGTTTATCTACATGTATAGTTGAACACAACGAAGTTTAGATGAGTTTTGCTATTCTAATCCAAAACCTTAAAAGGGGAGGAAAGAGGAAAAAAATCAAAAAGCACAAAGTCACACACATACATATATAAAATNGAAATAATACTGATAAAAGAATTGCAAGATGTTCTGTGCCAGCTCAGGGAGAGCTGCTGGTCTCATCAGAAAGATCCAGTGACACGGCTCTTTTCCAGGCTTTGCATAACAGTGGTCCAGACACAAGGCCATTTACAACCAAAGATTAGGATGAAGATTGAGAAACAATAATCAAAAAAATGTAGACAAAGTCAATTCTCAAAATTTATTTTTATCGTAATTGGGATTTTGATGATTGGTCCTTAACATTTATTAAAAATTGCAATGATTTACAATACCCTGTTTTTCGAACATAGCTTTCTCTGAAATACACAAGTCTTGTATTCAGTTCCTCTGTGTGAAAATTACCTAAATAGTCCTAATTGTAAATATTGAAAAGATCTTTTGTTTTTTTCAAAATTAATATCAAGCATTTAATTTTTTTTTAAATTTGTAATTTGTATTTTATTGTTGGGGGGTTTTTGGTAAAAAATTGACATGTATGAGAACTGCACAGTAGTTTTGCAGTCTGATTCCACTCTTTTTCTCTTACACCTTTCTAAATCATTAATGAGTCAATGAAAACTAAAGGCAACTTGTCTCTAGCCTACAACTGTGGACAGATTTCAACTGAAGATTTTTAATTTGTGCTCTGGACTGCAGAAGAAACTGGTTTATTAAAAAATGAAACCTACCTCAAATTTATACTAATTTAAAGATTAAAGTGAAAAGAAAATGTGATGTGCTATCTAGCTATTAAACATGAAAGAAAAAGTGCTGAAAAACGTAACATCTAAAACATAAGCTATTAAGGAATTCAAAACAGTTTCATCAGCTTTTTTTCTGGCTGAGAGTTTANCAATGTGGACTCTCACATCCAACTCCTTCAAAGATGAAAATGGAGCACTTGATGGCAGGGGATGGTTGACATAGGATTGCAATCCTACAACATCATTACTATTACTATTACTATTACTATTACTATTACTATTACTATTACTATTACTATTATTATTTTTATTATAATAATAATAATAATAATAATAATAATAACAATAACAATAAGAAATAATACTGATAAAAGAATTGCAAGATGTTCTGTGCCAGCTCAGGGAGAGCTGCTGGTCTCATCAGAAAGATCCAGTGACACGGCTCTTTTCCAGGCTTTGCATAACAGTGGTCCAGACACAACGCCATTTACAACCAAAGATTAAGATGAAGATTGAGAAACAATAATCAAAAAAATGTAGACAAAGTCAATTCTCAAAATTTATTTTTATCGTAATTGGGATTTTGATGATTGGTCCTTAACATTTATTAAAAATTGCAATGATTTACAATACCCTGTTTTTCGAACATAGCTTTCTCTGAAATACACAAGTCTTGTATTCAGTTCCTCTGTGTGAAAATTACCTAAATAGTCCTAATTGTAAATATTGAAAAGATCTTTTGTTTTTTTCAAAATTAATATCAAGCATTTAATTTTTTTTTAAATTTGTAATTTGTATTTTATTGTTGGGGGGTTTTTGGTAAAAAATTGACATGTATGAGAACTGCACAGTAGTTTTGCAGTCTGATTCCACTCTTTTTCTCTTACACCTTTCTAAATCATTAATGAGTCAATGAAAACTAAAGGCAACTTGTCTCTAGCCTACAACTGTGGACAGATTTCAACTGAAGATTTTTAATTTGTGCTCTGGACTGCAGAAGAAACTGGTTTATTAAAAAATGAAACCTACCTCAAATTTATACTAATTTAAAGATTAAAGTGAAAAGAAAATGTGATGTGCTATCTAGCTATTAAACATGAAAGAAAAAGTGCTGAAAAACGTAACATCTAAAACATAAGCTATTAAGGAATTCAAAACAGTTTCATCAGCTTTTTTTCTGGCTGAGAGTTTAATAAATCAGTTCCTTTTGCTGAAATAATTTTGGATTTCAGTACACATTTCTTTTAGACACAGTATAACAAAGAAGAATATCTTACATTTACAGTCAAAGTCTCAAAGCTTTTAGTCAAAAGGACAGATTTAGCAATAAACAATGTCTGCCTCCTCATTTTTTATAGCCACATGATATGTCAAAGCTTTTCAATGTCTTCTGTTTGATATATAACATAGGACTCTGACTGAAACTAAGAAACAAACACAGATGATCCATTTCAGTGGGGATACTTGGAACATTTCTGTAAGAAATATAAAAGAGGTAGTCCTAGATAAGTAATAAATCCAGTATACCCAAATGACTGATCTGGTCAAGAATGTAAATCATCATTTTCTTATGAGGCAGAAAATAAAAATACCTCCTTTCTCATTCCACCCCCCAGACCCCATCCTTCTTCGGTATTTTTGAGAATCCCACTTCCATTAGTAACTGTGTTCCATATCCCTCTTTCATCAATGAGAAATCTAATTCAAGGAGAAACAGAGCAAGACCTTGTTTTTTTGCAACATATTCAATGTCTCAGTACTGAAATTTTGTATATATAAATCAAGAGGAATCTAAACCCCTTTGATTGCTGCATAGGAGTTTTGGGGGAATATTTGCTTGCCTAAATTCTCAATTGCCTCCAGCTCTGCCTGAAACTAGAGAGGAAGCACTTTGGGGAGCCATACATGTGGAGAAATTAGTAGGTTAATTTGAAAAGCAAGTTAGTGAACACATTGACTGACTCACTGTTTGTGAGTATGCTTCTTCCGTGGAGTACAAAGCTAACTAGGAAAATTTTGCAGGACGATAGGAGTGCCCTAAGACCATGCAATGCAGCTTAGTAGATCATAGAAAACACATTTATGAATCTGAACATTTTATTGTCAAATTGTGAATAGATGTTCTTAGATGACTTCAAACTTTTCAAAGCTGCAATTTATCTGTATTTTTGCACTTTTCCTCGAATACGCTAAGAACACAGAAAAAGCTCTGTACTGATCTGACCTTTCTTCACAAAGTTTTGACTGATATGAAGAGGAATGCTCCAGTTTGTAAATACTGGCAGCAGGAAATATGCTAATCTGGAAAACATCAGCAGCAGCAGCCCTGTGACCCATCCAGCCCAAAAGGCTGCTCTGCTCTCCTGCCTTCACTCCTCAGCTTCCCCAGACCGTCCATCTCCACTAGGTGGAGAGGTGCTGGGGAAGTCTGCCCTGGTGCCAGGGCGAGGCAGGCTTAGCCAAGGGTCCTGGCAATGGGAGGACATGTGCCTCTGGGTGGGAAAGGCTTCATCCAGGCTTGGCAGGGGCTGGCACAAGGCAGAGAGATATGGAGTTGGGCAGGGGTGGGCATCTATCTGTGTCCCTTTGGAGGTTGTCTCCAGCGTGGAAGGGAAGGAGGGAGAGCAGGAGAGGAAGCCTCGATCTGCTCTGCACCTGCCCAGTGCTGAAGCCAGGTAGAGTGTCACACCATAGGGGGAACATGACTTCCTGCTGTGAGGCTTGGGGGAAGGGTTGGTGTGTCCAAGGCCTCGGATACATCCTTATGTTTTGCACTTGACACAACCTCGATTAGCACAGGGTACTGTTGGGGTGCATGTTTTATATGCTTTTATGTTAAGTTCACCGACTGTTGTATGGTTCTTCCCCACTCCCCCCCCTGGAAATAAAATGGTTCTTCCCTCTCCCCCCCTCTACCTACCCACTCCCCTAATAAAGTCATGCCTGCCCCAGAGCCCCTATCCATCACCAAAAGCCCCTCCTCTATTTCTAGAGGTTTCTCTGTCAGTCCCCCAGACCCTACCCCTCAGCCCTGTCAATCCCCCCAAATCCATTCCCCTTCTTCCAGAATGTTCTGTTTTATTCGATGCACCATTTGCTGTCCCATATGTCATTTACCGATGTGTTGCTTCATTGGATATCATAAACCATGTTTCCCCCCTCCACTCCTCCCCTGCCCCATTCCTACTGGCTGTGTCCTTCCCCCGCCTATTATTACCACCTCCCTTTATAAGCAGGTGCATTCCCTTTGTTCTCAGGTTGAGACCCTCCGAACCCCATGGAGTTTAGGAAATAAATCGCTCGTTCCTGAACGTTATCGGAGTGTCTGGACTCTCCTTCTGCCCTTTACTCTCGAGTCTCGCAGCCTCCCTGGATTATCGCCTGGAGTCGGTCGGCTCCGAATCCGCCTGCGCCCGCCGACGCATCGGGCACGGGCGGACCGTTATCCTACGGCTCGTCCCGCTATCTGAGCTAGCCAGGGACCCCGCCCGGAGTGGCAATTCACGGGACCAGCCGCAGGGTACCTGACGCAGATGGGGAAGGTGAAGGAGTTTGATGGGGTAGTCAGCACTGGCAACATTTATGAGGCTTCAATCCTGTGAGAATGCCTTGATTTCACTTCCTAAAATAGTTTAATTTGGGCATCTCTGGTCAAGATCACCTACCTGTCCAACAGGAACATCTGGAACTTTTATCTGTGGTTGTGGTTGTTGTTTGTTCCTTCATTTTGCTTGTGTGGAGTTGCATCGACATCTCGAAGAATTTTGTAGACATGGCTTCAACTGTTTTTTTCAGAGTTTAAGAGGATTATTTGTTTTTAATGGAAGCCATTCAAAACATTGACAAAGCATTCCTGCGGTTTACAATAGAGGTACTTCCATTACAGCAGAATTGCTCTGCAAGCTCCCTTTCAATAACTAACTAGAACTAATTAACATTACCAGGTGATTCACTACATAAGTGTATTATTCATTGGCTTTTCTCATTGTAGTATTTTAACTGAGTGCATTAATGTTACAAATTAACTTCGTTGTAATTACACCATAATTAGGTATACAATGAAACAATCAGGAAATTAGTGGTAACTGGTAATAATAAGAAATGTTACTACTCTACAATTGTACTTGTAATTATCAAATAACTGTGCTTTAGCTATGTAATTTGAAGGGATGCCAAAAAATTAACCCTTCCATCTCTGTCTGAAAGGGCTTTGGTACACACACATATATTTAATAGATATTAAATAATTAATTAAGAAAATTTTAATGCAACAGAAAGGCTAGTTTTTGCCTCACTGTAGATACATCTGTAGCATATCCCCGTTCACTCAAGAACCATCCCCTTATATATCTGTTATTTCCATGTAAGAACTCATTCCTATTTTCCATTTTAGACTTCCTAATGCTAGCATTCAGTATCAGGTATGGCTATACCATTTTTGGGATATTTGTTAGAATATCCCCTATATGACAATCAAACAGGACTCTGGAAAAGAGCTACGAGAGCTGATGGGATGAGTCCATATGGCTATCTAGATGAGTCCAAAACTTCTGCCACAGTGTGAATGAATTCACAGTGGAAAGAACAATAGGATTAACTATGACTGCCTGAGGCCTGGCTGCTAAATGTAAAGTCAAGCATGTTATTTCTGTTCCTGGCTTTGCTGATGCTCCTGAATAGATTAATGATTTTCTACCTTTTCTAAAACAGTTTGAACCCCATTAGTGGATGGTACTTGTCAATACTTGGATTTTATTTCAGAAATTCTGGAAGTTGTATGTGAAAGGAGAATACAGAGATTTCCACGCCAACTTCTGACTCTTTCCAGGATGTGTCCCCAGCATTACAATAGCAAAAAAGAACAGAAAGCCAGGTTTGGTTTATGAAGCAGAAGAAACTACATGGAGATCAAGAAGTCAGGTTGAGCTCCCTTATAGATTATGTCCCATGACATTCATCTACAGGAAGCCCACTGATTTACTGAGGTTGATAGTATGATCCTATAAACTGATTTCAAGAGTAGTGTTGTGTTCTGCTTCCTGTGATGTCTTGTATACTCTGATAATCTCAGTGTTCTAGAAATTACTGAATGCAAAACAAAACTCCAGGGTTTTCTTACTAGCAGTTAGGAGGAGTTTGTGGATTAGAGGTTAATTTAGTACAGAAAGAAATATTTCTTTTACTGATTGGAAAACGTTTTTCAGTTTTCAGACTTCTGCCTATTGAGTCTCATGAGTATGCATTTTGAAAAATACAATGAAAAGGAGAGAATGATAATGCTATATCCTGATTTCCTACATTCTGCAACAGCAGCATGGTTAGCACAAGAGGGAAAGAGTAACTGGTTATATACACCTTGTCAGAAATTTAAAACATGCATATTGATTTAATATAAGATATAGCCAAGGAAATCTAAATCACTAACTAAACATTTAGCAAATCTAGTATAGGCACAAATCACTTTGCTGTAAGACTGACAGAATATTTTAATGACATATTTTGCAAATTTAGACATTTCCACTAGTCAGTTGGGGAACTTGCTTACTAATAAATATTGTAACTGTTCCTATCTGCTGTTTCTATTTTTACTAATTTACACATTTTTTAGCCAACATTGCATGTTTGAACAAAAGCAGGCTTTACATAGATAACTTTAATTGGCATTCTAGTAACATGACATGAAGACATGCAAGATGTTTCCTGTGATAGACTCCTATTTAGCCGGTTTTACTTGTGCTTTAGTATCTTGGCTAATATTTACTATCCTTTATTTCTACAGGATCGAATTTGCATCTTGCGTATATCAACATTTTGTATTACATTTCTACTGTGAAGTACTTGAAACATTTCTATTCCTCTATTAAAAATATAATCACTGGATATGAAACTGTGGTCTAGGCACGCAATAAGAATCTTGGGCAAAGTTTCCCCTGTAATTTCCCAAGGGAGCTGAGGCAAGATCTTCTGACTTTATCCAGATTTCAGCAAACCTTTTGACAGAATGTAAATTTGGCAATCCTCTACTGCTAGTGTGAAATCTATTGTTATTGAGCATGGAAACGGTCCAAAGATTTCCCATGTAGTTCTGAGACGTAACATTCACTAGTTGCAAGGGCAGCCTAGCACGTCATAGGGATGGGTTATATGTGCTCAGACTAAAGTGCTAGATAAAATATGAGAAATTATCATCCTCTAAAGTTCTCTGAAAATATTGTCAGCTACTTAAAATCTTTCATAATTAAAAAAGTATTTAGTTTCTCAGCATTATTTTCCCAGAACACTGCATGATGTGCATTATATTGTTTCTCTGTTTTTCTGCCAAACTCCAGCTGAACCTACACCTTTAGCATTTTAGCCCAGTAAGTAATTCCTGTGCCCAGAGCTGTAATAAGAAGTAAATTCACAGCAGAAACTCAGCTCATGTAGGCTACTTGCTGCTCAGCATTAAGTGTTGAAATGCAGGCGGCTGGGGATTTTTCTAAAACAGATAATTCTGAACCCTGCTAGGCAAACACTATGATAAATATGTTTATTTTATGATACAGCTCAGGACATAGCAAATAATTTTTCTAATGCCACAGGATGGATAATGAAATGGGAATGTGTTGATAATATGTGATTGGAAGACACTGAATGATGACACAACTATGGTTGTTTAAAAAGGGATTAATTACAAGAATTTCTGTATGAACTGGGGTGGTTATTGAAGAGATATTGGATAGAAAAATGATAGCTTGTTTAATGTTGCAAGTCTACATCACCAGAGTTTTGTGACATGGGGAAGAAGATAAATGCAAAAGAGCCAAGTGCAGAAATGAAGGACAAATGTAAAATCTGTATGGATGAAATATGGAAAATAGTTATATTTTGTAAAAGGTGGTGCTAGATGAATCTAGAGTGCTGTGGACAATTCTGTTCATCCATGTTCAAGAACAATGTACTCAAACTACAAACACAAATAGTGGGTATGAATATTTGGGAAAGAGACCCTGAGGATGCTATGTGAGTTTGGCAAAATGAAACCTGAGAGCAGATGTTTATCTTCTAAAGATGCATGAAGGCAGGTAAAGATTACTGAAGTAGAAGGTCTATTTAAACTAAAGCTCATTGTTAGTACAAGAAGTGGGTGAAAAACTGGCCTAGATCCAAACCTATATGTAGAATTCAGTGAAAGTTTACATATCTCAGAGGAATTCTGTTTTAAGTTTTGAACTTTTTGTATTGGGAGATGGTGACTGAATTACACTTAGTAGCTTGGTAGCTGATGCATTTATGCTTGGAACTGCAGTAAGGTGACCTCTAATATCAGAGAACGAAACCCAGTGGCTTGGGAAATTGTTCCAGTTCTAAGTTGTGCATGCACAAGCTGTGCCAGTGAACTCTTAGCTGAGACTCTCCTGACTGTCCTGACATATGTTGTCAGATATCAGAATATGGTTTGTTCACCTGCTTGATTTTAATGCTTTGACAAATATGCTGTCTAGTAGCTCAACATCTCATAGACATTTCTGGGGGCGTTTGATTGTAAGGGCAACTGCTGCAAAATCTGCAATACTGCAACTGCCAAATGTATATTAAAAGAATTATTATAGATTTTCCAAGGTTAAGCAGAAATGGTTTTGATGTTTGGGGCTGATGATGCTGTGACTCATATTAATGACAAATGGCAGTAATACAGTTCTTGAAAGCAATTTTCAAGCCAGGCACAATGCACAAAAGCCTAGCAGATTTGACAGCAGATGATGAGTTTACACTACAACTTTAGATTACGCTTAATGGTTCACATATAGGTTGGGCAATAATAATGGAAGGCAAGTGCAGCCTTGCACTGTGGGGAACTTCTGCCTTCTGGAGAATCTTAAAGTAGATAAAGACATGGATAAACAGTAAAATCCAGACTGAGATCAAATTGAAAGAAGGTACTACACAGAAGGTGGAAGCAAGGATGGGCTTTTTAGAAGGAATAAGATGTTACTCCAGTGTATTGGAATGGACAGCCAAAGCTCAGCTAGCACTGAAATCAGTGACTGCTGTGAACAGCAACAAGACGGACTGCTGTAAAAACTGAGGGCCTGCAGGACACTGAGGCACATGGGGCTTGTACTGCTCACTGGTGAGGCCTGACAGTTCTCCAGGCTGACACAGAACCTGTGAGGATGCAGCACTGTGCCTTCAGCAGGAAGGATTTAGGGAGTACATAGGCCAGTGTATTGGCTGTAGGTGGGCAGGTTTTTCTAGTGGGGGGCTGTTGGGATCACTGTGAGGATCAGCCAGGGCTGCTCAATGCTGGACTCTGTGAAAAATGAACGGTCTCACTCAGTTGAAACTTGAAGAATCTATGAACTGGCACTCAAGGACAGGTATCAGGACAAGCCTGAAAGCCCCGCAGCAAAAACAGATCAAAAAAAGAACCAGTGGCATATGCACGTTGGGTGCTCCGCAGATGGAGGACCTCGTGCAAGGCACAGACACAGTTCTTATAGCCCAGTCCACAGTTCTGATTGGTCCATTTTTCAATCCTTGTCTTGACTGGCTCATTTGTGGCCCATTATAGTCCAGTCATCGTCCAGGGGTTGCTGTTATTGGTTGGATGTTACACCAGTGATCTTCTGCCTGATATGTTAATTACTTCTGGAAAGTTCTAGCTGCTCCACCCCCTCCTTAGAAGACCGTATCAATGCTACTGGGTGGTTACATGCGTGCCTTAGACCCATAACAATATTCTAATGCAACAATGGGCCTCCCACCTCAATACAACAACAATCAACTTAATTAGAACACAATTCACGATTAACTATAATAACCTTTAATTATCCCCTTGAACTTATTGTGCTGCAATAAGCAACCTCTTCCTCAATCACGAAAGCCTATCCCATTTATAACAGATGCAGTTGCTTCCATGTCACTGCAGGGCATGGCTGAGACCCACAGCCGATGGCAGTGCCTTGGGAACAGCAGGGATAACGGAGGGCAGAATGGTGAAGGGAACAGTGAGAGAGACAGCCCTTTAGAGCCCCAAGGGGAGAGACAGAAAATGGGGTGCTACATGGAGATGGAGAAGATACTTACTGTGGCCTGTGGAAAACCAGTGCTAGGGCAGATGGATACTACTGCAGATCCCATGGGGACCTCACACTGGAGCAGTGGAAAAAATGGAGAAGAAAGGGGCAGAGAGAAACAGCTTTGTACTGATGGTAACCAATGTTCTTCACCTTGTAAGAACTTAAAGAGCACAGCTGCCTGCCTCAAACACTGCCAAGGCCGCAGAAGGAACTTGCCGTAAGATCAACCACTGAAGCATGAACTTGACATAAGCACAGAAAGGAGGAATCTGTGACAGGAAGGAGCTAAGAGGCCTGGTAAGGCAAGCTATGGTTTAGCACATCATGGTTAATATATCCAGACAAAAATGCCCACTGTGGCAAACAGAAAACAAGCAACTGCTCACACATATATCACCCCAAGTTATGGGATGGCATCTGCGACCACCCCATGGATACGCAGAACTTGGACTGTATAAAGGTGGTGCCCCCATAAGAATGACCCTGGACCCCTATAACTGAGAAGCCCTGGGTGAAGAAGGACCAACGTGAAGCCTCTGGATGCATGGGTGGTGATGATCTTCTTCTTGATCTCTCTCTCTTTTGTTCTCTCCCTCCCTCCCTCTCCCCTCTTTTCTATTTCTAGATAGAAATATCTCTACCTCAAGTTTACAGTTAAACAAAATTCCTATTATTGACTTGGGCATATTGGTCTCATTGGCACCTTAATTTGGGCAGAGGCATCTCTTATTAATTGGATCACAACATACCGCCTGCCTCTCCTCACCTTGCTGAAGGGGCTGATTAACCTGTGGGTATAATAAGAGCGGAGGAGTCGGAGGAGTGTTGCGGTGGCATAAACCTTTTCTGGGCTGTGGCAGCAACCAACCACCAAACCCTCGCCATCCAATGGGTGCATTTCCCCACCCAGGAGAGTAATTCCCAGGGAGGGTCAGGGGGCGGTTCAGAGGTTTAAGCTGCATCCCTATGCGTGGCACTTAGATCCAAGTTGCATCCTCCTGGTCTAGAAAGTTCTACTTTGTTTGGTCCCTCATTGGCTCCTAGGTAAAGCTCCCACCTCCCTGTTGTCCCTGCTGGTTAATGTTAAGTTGTACCCTCCCCTTTGGCTGTACCCTATTGGTTATTCCCCTTTTCTCCACCCCATTTTATTCCAGTATAAAATCCCCTGCACAATATTGCTTCTGGCTTTTTTGTCCCTGGACCCTCTAGCTAATAAACCTGCTGGAACCCACACCAAAGGTCCCTCTCAACTTCTTTGCCTCCTGGTGATGCCAGCCGCACATCAGGCTTGTCTGAGCGTGCCTCCTCCTACGAGGAGCCAGCCAGTGAGTATGCCTTTCACATTTTTCCCTGTCGAGACACTTCCCTCCTGGGGATGTCTGCAGGAAGGACGCTGTGTCCCCTCTGGCTGAGGGCACGCCACTGGACAGTGTCAAAAGAGTGGATTTTGGAGTGATGGAATAGAAGCTGGGAAAAGGTGGAGGAAAGGTGAGTGAGTGGAGTAAGTGCATGAATATTTTCCCTATTTGTCTATAAAATCCACATTTCCTTTACAAGTGTAAAGAGGAGTGTCTCTGCTCTGCTGAATCGTGCAGCTCTCCCTATGCACAGAGATGTTCAATGCTGACTCTTTCCAGAATAAAATGCCCTTATCTTAAAGTACATGGGTAGTCTGAATTCTGTGATGCTCAACTTACTCCAGCAAACCATATGATCACACACATAAAGCTGAAGAATGAAGCACCCCCCACATCCTACGGAGTTTTCCAGATGTTCAGTAATCGGAAATTATTTCTAAAAGAGAACTATTAAAAATTATCAGACTTGTGAACATTCTGATATTTTGTGCGTAGAACAGGATGAGATGCACAAAAGAGATACTAATTTCTGGGTCTTCTGGTATGTTTGCCTACTCTTACAAGGTCTTAGTCTTAGTGGGATCCTAATTCACAGTTTTGCTGATGCCAAGGTTTAACCCAGTTTGTTCTATGCAGAAATTAGGTGAAAGCTTAGTGAAAAACATAACTGGTTTTGAGCTGGGTTGAATAACAAAACATTTTAAGAAACAGAACAACTAAGCTTTCTGCATAGTATCTGTACTTTAGACCATCCTGGGAAAATTATATATTCACATTTGTTAGTTCTGGTTTTTGTTACCTTGACAAATGTCAAAGGTTTTTACTAAAAGATAGCTTTTGCAGTATTGAAAATTTTAATTGATGTGGAAATAGTGATAATTTCCCTCTTTTGACTCTTTTAAAAAACTTATATTTTATATTAGTGGGCAAAATGAAACTGCAATTCTTTCTATCTCCTTTCAGTCCCCTACTGTTGATTATTCTGCACATTGTTGTGGTTTTTTAATTTCCTCAGTTGGAGACAGGAGGATTTAGAAAAACAGTCTTTACTTGGTTTGGGGGAAAAAATGTCAGGGGAAAGAAATTTTAAAAAGTTTATTTAAAACTTTGAGTGAAATGATTGTTGAAAAAATCTTGGGAAACCATGTATCTTTTACTATATCTTTCTTATAAATAACTGACTGGACCAGTGCTGTCCTGCCTGCACCCAACTGAACTTCTTTGTGACCTAGGGAAACTCAGTATTCTGTGTAGAATTCCACATCAGCAAACTGGACCACTTTTCCCTTCTTGGGGAAGAGAAGCAAACTGGTTTTTTACAATTGAATAAACAAACAAGGCTATGGCTGTTGAATAGGTGGGTTGTTTTACCCTTCTGGAGCACAAAGTGATATACAGGAGCAATCTTTTGTTTTGATGAAACAGCCACTTACTTGGCTCTGAAGATTTTGATTATTTCTATTGCAACATTTTCCTAAAGATTAAGTCTATTTATTATGGTTTGTGTGTGTTTGTGTGTGTGTGTGTGTTTGTGTGTGTGTGTGTTTGTTTGTTTGTTTGTGTTTGTTTTGGTTTTTTTGAGCTACAACATAATATTTTGAGCAGAAACCTTTCTGAGTTTTATCATCTTAGAATTGTGAAGTCAGATCTACTATTTTCTCTTTTTTAAATCAGGTTTCTGAATTATCTAGTGTCTATTAAAACTGAAATTAAGGGGTAATTACTAAGCTTTCTTTTATATACAAAGGTGGTTATAGTGTTAAGTGGGTGCTAGTTAAAAACAGAGTAAACAACATTCTCAACAACCTCCCTTCAGAACTCACAAATGTTCAGCTTGCATTCTCCTAAAGTCAGTTTTGTTTAGAGTTATCTTGGATATTTATGCATTTCAACCCTTAGATTATCAACTTTCACCTTTTTTCCCCCTAAAATATCTCCCTGGGAAATTATTAAAACTGCAACAACAACCTCAGATTTTTTTTCAAATATAATTTTTGAGTCTGTTTGTACTGCATGTGATTTTCTTTGTGTCTTTGCTCCCATTTCTTTATTAAAAAGAAAAGATAAGACTAGGAAATAGCTGATGAAGGAAAGACATGCAGTGTCTTCACAAGATGGTAGTGTAAATGGAAATAGCAGATGCTGATATTTCTATAAACATTTAAGTAATTTATTTTCCTGTTTGTTATCTGATGCTTCAAAGTTAGCCAGTTTTAAAAATTGGCACAGGTTTATGGCCTGTAGATGTGTTCCTTTAGTTGAAACAATCAGCATACTTTATTTTTCATTTTGTTACAGAAAGACAAAAAAATCAGAGGCTACACATGACTACACATTCTTTTGTCTGCATTTTGAGAGCTTTTTGATTCTGATTTTACCCCTCTTTTCATCTCTTTCTTCTCTTTCCTCTACCCCTGATATTCCAGGTTTTAATCTAATCCTTAGGGTTACTTAACTGCAATTTGTATTTAATAGATTTAGGCTTCAGTTAAATACTTCTGAATGCAGAGATTTGGAGAAGTGTTGTAGTAGAGCTTCTAGGACTGAAGTCTTAGAGAAAGCTCCAGCAGCTCTGAAGTTGTGCTGCTCGGGGTGGAAAATGGCAGCTTGCCTTCCATCAGCAGAAAAATGTCTCCCCAGTTTGAATAACTGTATGTGCTTTGTCTTAAAGCGATTGTGTTTAATGTAAGATAATACCTGGGAAAGGTCAGATCATTACTCTGACTCAACTGCTCATTTAAACTAGATACATCTAAAAGGCATTTGGAAGAAATTTGTGTCTGGGGAGAGAAAGTCAGGACTGAGAAATGATTTTTTCCTTTCCCAGATCTGCTTTGCATCCTCATCCTTCTCATATTAATATTGGTTCCATCTGTGGTCAGCTACTGTGTTTTTTGATGGGAGACTGTGCCAAAGTTTGTGAAAAAAATGATGGATCACTGACTTAGAAAGTCCAGCCAATAATAAGAATTTGCGCTCTGTCTTTGGACAAAATATTTTTTACAGAAACACAGCCTTGACACTTTACGAAAATGGCAGATGCTCTGTTCTGGTGGCAATGAACCTTGAAGTAAAGGGGAAGCATCAGGGGCGGTTATTGCACATTTACCACCACCACCAAACACCTGAGTGTTGCGGTGTGCCCCTGCCCACTTCAGGCCGGCTAGCAGCCACAGGGGCTGCGGGGGCAACATAACCCCGGGGTTCGCTGGACGAGGGCAGCCACGGTGGCTGAGCAGAGCTCACAGAGGGATGTCTTTGGACTTACTATCCGCAGACAGCAGCAGGCAGCAAGACAGACACAACATCGCTTCTTGATGGTGGCAGTCAGATGGAGTTTACTTCAGTTCGACCCGTGACGAGGTAGGGGGAAGGGGGAAAGGGAAGGGGAGGTGAGGAGGAGAGAATGGCAAGGGCCCCAGCAGCAGCCTAGGCACTCCTTAATACAGATTCAAAGTGCCCGCGTGTACAAGGCTTGAACCAATAAACAGCTAACAGGGGAGGGATACACATCTCAGGAACCAACGGGAATGGGGAGCAGGAGGGATTAGGTAACATGAACCAATTGGAGTACCGAGGAAGGGATGATAGGCAGAGTTACAATTTAGGAATATACCATACATTTGAAAATGGGGAAACAGAACCAACCATTTAAAGGAAAATGCATAACCACACCTGAGCATGACACCTCACCCTGCCTGACCCTCTGGCACTTTTGAACTGTGCTCCTGCCCCAGACCCCCATCAGATTTGCCTGGATTTATCCAAAGATTGCAACGAGTTTGGCAGCAAAAAAAAAAAAAGAAACAAAAGCAGTGAGAGGGAACATAAGAGCTCAATTGTGTGTAAAATAGAAGGTGAAGTGAAGAAAGATTACCTGATAATTATCTCACATTGAGCTCTTGGTTGCTAATGGTGTTGAAGGAGCAAGAACATTTTTGTTATGACTCCTTAATTTCTGTAACCTAACCTTTCCTGCCAATGTGGACAGTTTCCCACACTGGGTATACACTTAGGCTGAGTATTTTGCGATAACTTCAGCTAAAAAAGGATCAGCCATTTCAAAGGAATGAGATGAGGGAAAAAACACCAACATACTTACAACCCTTTAGTTGCCAAGTTCTAATGCACTTACGGGGTAAAGCAGAGATGCAACATTTAAGATGTAGGTTGGTTTTATGACAAAATATCATAAACTTTGCCTTTTTCTACTTTTCAAAAAAAAGGTTTTCCTCTTTGGATAAGTTATATGGCTTTGGAAAAATATTGCTTTGCCCATGTTCTGTAGAGACTAGTGTATACATGGTAGGTAATTGCATTAGAATTCATATGCAGAGATCTTTCTCTGTATCATGCATGGTGGATCTGAAAATTTCCTACAGTTACTTTTCCTTATTTTCAAAGCTGTGGTATGACTGAACACAGAAATAAAAAGCAAGGAGAATTCTTTTTTTCCTTTTTTCTTTCCTTTTTTTTTTCTCTTTCACAGGCATGCAAAATATGTATAGACATAGGGACAATTATCAGAACAGGTAAGAAAAATAAACTGTAATATATTGGAGGGAAGAGCAGGAACCAGTTTGTGCAGGCTTCGTTTGAAAAAAATGTGGGAAGTGGGTAAAGAAGCTGATGATAAGTTTGCTGTGCTGCATGAATGGAATGCTGAAGGACACTGTGATGGTACAGAGAACCTGAATTTGAATGTAAATTTGAGGGCAGTAGGACGGGAGGAAGAGAGGAAGGGAGTTTAAAGCCTTTGGGGAGAACCTGAGAATTGGAGTAAATTTTTTAAGAAAGACTCAGATTCAGATCCCAAAATAGAATATGATTGATGAGATTGAGGACAAAATAAGGGACTGGATGGGTAGAGAGAGGAAGCAGGTGAATTCAAGTACAGACAATTTGGGGTTGGGGAGCAAGTGCAGTAGATATTTTGTGCAGGGCAATATGGGGTTATCCCCAGTCTGGGAAGGTGAGGGAAGAAAAAGAAGTTAGGGGAGGACAAGTTGTGTGTGTGTGAACCATCCAGACATATTTGATGATCTTGTTTATGGAATGGTGAAAAGTGGTACTATTATTTGTTAACTGTGGGAGAGATTTTCCCTTCTTGTTGCCATGTAATTTCTCCCCACCCTTGCAGCAGATATCTTGGATTTTTGAGGTGCTTGTGTGAAAAACGAGGTTCACTCTCCTGTGAGAATTTAAAAGTTTAATAAAAGGACAATAAGGGACNAACCCTATATTTTTATAGCAAAGCTACTTTAACATTATACAGCATTCACTTAATTATTTGCGAAAAGCCAATATTATAATATGCATTTATAACACTTATGTAGGCAAAATATGTAAAAGAGTGCTGTCAGTGTTTTGTCATGCTGAATAATATCCTGGGCCAGGCCTGGTGACTATGATAAGTGGTTGTTTCTTAATTCTGTATGTTATTGAGGTCTTATATTTTATTTCCCCAATGTGGAAATAAAAGTAATGCAGCCACTGATTTGGTGAGATATTATTAGATTTGCAAGTGTATTTTCCACAAAATTGTTTCACAATTCTGTGAAAAATACCATTCCATTTGTTTTCTTTACCTATTTTCTTGGGACTCAACAAATAAGAGAAAATCTAGGAAGCCAGTTATATCTGCCTTGCTTCTTGGCTTTTGATGGAACAGATAGAATGACCTTTACCTAAACTGTAGTTAAAACAGAAAATGTNCCTGGTGACTATGATAAGTGCTTGTTTCTTAATTCTGTACGCTATTGAGATCTTATATTCTATTTCCCCAATGTGGAAATAGAAGTAATGCAGCCACTGATTTAGTGAGATATTATTAGATTTGCAAGTGTATTTTCCACAAAATTGTTTCACAATTCTGTGAAAAATACCATTCCATTTGTTTTCTTTACCTATTTTCTTGGGACTCAACAAATAAGAGAAAATCTAGGAAGCCAGTTATATCTGCCTTGCTTCTTGGCTTTTGATGGAACAGATAGAATGACCTTTACCTAAACTGTAGTTAAAACAGAAAATGTGCTCAGAACACTTTTAAGTTTTATTTTAAATGTGCTCTCCTGTTTTCTGAAAAGAAAAGAAAACCTTTTAAAGGCAGGGATTTTAAGGGTTAGTTAAACTCATCAATCTTGGTGCACACATCACAGTCTTTGAAGAAGTTTGCTTAAGTTATTCTCAATAGCAGAGACATATAACTAATCTGGGGACCTTCTCTTATCTCCAGTTTTGAAAGAAGCAGGTTTATTTCCTGCATTTGGAATTTAAAGCCAGGTTGGAAATTCCTCTGTGGTAGTTTAAAACTTAGTTTGATGGGCAGGTTGCTAAACCAATGAGAAAGCTAGTAACAGAGCTAGTAACCTCTGCTATGTACATCTTTAAAGGAAGAGGCTAGCAGGGGAAGTTCCTTTTGTTCCTGCTTCCCGCTGAGGGGTGGCCAGGGAAGGCCCCCAGGACCGCTCTCCCCTGCCGCTCAGCGCGGCGGCGCAGGCCGAGCTGCTGGAGGAAGCTGTCCCAGCTCTGCAGGCAGCTGTGACCAGCCTTAAACAGCAGCACAGCTGGAACTGTGCGGTGCAGCTTCTGGGGCCAGCAGGCCCCTTCCACGCAGCCAGCGCTGCTCACGTCGAACGGAGCGAAGACATCATGCAGCCAGCAACGAGAGACATGGCATGTTTTTCCCGATGTAAAGCCTGAACAAGATCAACTTCTTAGCTGAAAACTCGCAGATACCAGTTTTCTTCCAAGTCAGAGAGAGAAAAGAAAGGCAGAGTCATGTGAAGAGGCTAACATGGCGGTGCCAAGGTCAGCATGGGGGAAACGAAAGAGAGCAGAGGCGCTCCCAGTGCCCGGAGCTGAAATTCTCCTTGCAAGCCATGGTGAGGACTTGGACTATAATGCAGAAATTGGTTATTCCCTATAATGCATGAAATGAAGTACATGGGGAGATGCAGAAATCAATGCGCAGCTCATGAAAACGTGCTCAACGCCAGAGCCCATAGATGTTGTGAAGGGCTTTTAGAGATTGAAGAAGAGAGCCTTTGCTTTCAGGCTGGAATAGCTCATCCTTAAAAGATTAAAACCCTATGGCTGTTTTGACCCATGATGTCAGTGTGGGAAGACTGCAAGATTCATAGGAGGGATATTTTTCACTGCAGCAAATTTTGGGCAGACTGTTGTTGTGAAGTTATAAACCACGCCAGAGAAGTTCGCAGAGAACTTTCTTCCATGGGAGGAATGCGACAGCACAACAGAAGAAACTTTTTCCTTAAACATGAAGAAAAACTCCTAAGAAATGAAACACTGACCAAACTCCATGTTTGTTTCCTTGCCCAGGTTGGTGGAAAGAGGGAGGTACTGGAAGAGAAAAGTGTTCTGGAAGTTTGCTTTAGTTTCTTATTATTCTTTTTACTTTTAATTCTGTTAGTAATAAATTTTCTTTATACTGTAACTGTTTAAGTGTGGACCTGTTTTGCCTTGAAGGTTTTTTTCCGTTTTCCTCAATAATCTTTATTTCACCTTATGAAAATGAAGTTTTAATTTCCCCTCCTCTGCTCAACTATAGCAGAGGCAAGTAAATAAATAATTTTCTTTCAAGGTGCCTGGTGCCTAAGCAGCATCAAACCATGACATCCTCCCACTGCTCTTTCTTTCTGTTTGAAACTTATTCCAAATTGCAACAATTTTGCATCATTTAAAAAAAAAATCTACTTGTGAAGACTTTGATTTTTCACTCTATATGCCCTTTAAGAATATTTATTGGGTTATTTCTGCTTAGGTGCCCATGTAACTCCCATTAACTTTAATGGGGCTTTAGGTGCGTTCTTGAAGGAATGAATATAGAGTTAGTATGTTTGGAAGAAAGAAGGCAAGTCCCTTATTCATCTGAGACTTCATTAGAATTTCAGATGACAGTTTTTAAGAGGGGGCTCAGTGGGTTTGTGTTTCATAAAGTGCCCAGGGCAAAGTAAATGCTTAATCTGGCTGCTGTGATTTCTTTTCTTGATGGTGATATTCAAACCTGAAGTTGTGGTCTTACTACTGGTGCACTGAATATGTTCATTTTACTTTCTGCTATCTGGGGAAAAAACCTATTTCATTCTTGGCTTTTTTTTTTTT